>BLBF01000058.1:22184968-22205493 GCA_015471245.1 Laticauda colubrina
CACCACTGGGCTGCTGTTCTGAAAGTGCGATGCAGGCGAGTTGCTCCCCCTTTTTATAGGCAGTATAGGTTTTCCGCTAGGCATCCTCTAGGCATCCTCTAGGCATCCTCTAGGCATCCTGTAGACATCCTTAATATCCGAGATAGGTCCCCTCTGCAAACGTTTTTTCCGTTTTAAACACTTTGTTTCCATGCTGCATCCACTAGGCATCCGTTCTGCATCTGTTCTGCGTCTGTTCCGCTTCCTCCCTGCGTCCGTTTACTGCTGGAGCAGATGGAGTTGCGAGAATGCGTAGTGGACGCCTAGCAGATATAGTGGATGTGTAGCGGATGCGTAGCGGATGCGTAGCGGATGCAGAATGGACGAACTGGATACATTTTCCGCGCAAAAGTTTTAGGCAGCCCAAAACTTTTGAAGCGGATGAAACATCCATAAATGGATGCTGGACGGATAGAGAGGAAGCCAAATGGAGGCAGTGAGTACAGAACGGATACATCACGTTAACCAACGGATGGCAAGGTTTTTTGTCCATTTTACATCCTCTTTGCATCTGTTGGTTCAGTGTGACACGGGCTTAATCCTGACTAGTTTTTTTTCCATTTTTATCCTAAAGTCCTTGAGCTCTTCTGCCTGCTGCTCCAGAGGGAGAGAGAGAAAGAAACATAGAAGCATGATGTAAATGTGTGGAAGAGGCCAAGGGATGAGTCAGTCTTGAGAGGGAAGAATTTTCAGTTCTCTGGAAATTGCTCATTCATTAATCTTTGATAAACTTTTACTATTTTTCAGAGTTTTTTTTTCCGAACCACACAAAAAGTTAATAAACATCTCCAATTCATATTTTGCTCAGCAATGTTTCATGATTTGGTAAATTTTCACATGGAAATGTTTCATGTCTCTGAATGGCAAAGTCCCCATTTGTCATGAGGCATCCCTTTCTAAAAGTCAGCAGAGAAACAGAATGCAGGGGGGAAATGGCAATCAGGTGAGAGCAGGGATCTCCAAGCATGGTGACTTTAAGACTTGTGGACTTTAACTGCCAGAATTCCCCAGCCAGTCATGCTTTCTGAGGAATTCTGGGAATTGACATCCACAATTCTTAAAGTAGCTATGTTTGGAGATCCCTGGGTTAAAGCAATAGTACCTTTTTCAAGGGGGCCACAAGAGATCACTGCAGTGTCACCTGTGTAAAGCATGGGTGTCAAACGAAAGGCCCAGGTGACCCATGGGGTCATCCTGGAAATAATAAAGGACCAACCCATGGTGCCTCTGCCAGAGAAAACAGAGCTCACGAGGGCAGCATGCGTGCCCCCCGAGCTCCATTTTCACTGGCAGAAGGTTGCAGGAGGCCATCCCAGCTGAAAATGGAGCTCAGGAGCCCGTTTTCACGCAGAGTGCTTGGGCCACCACTGGTACACCTCAACACAAGTGATGTCATAATGGCCGCGCCCACCCCGACCTCCCAAGGTCAAACACAAACCTGATGCAGCTCTCAGTGAATTCAAGTTTGACACCCCTGGCGCGTAAAGCAATCTGGGCAATCTGAGACTTGCAATCTATAGCATGTGAAAGTTTGGGGACCAAATGCATCCCTGTTGTACTGAGGACCATCAGAACCCCATTCTCTCTATTTGGTGTTAGAAAGCTTTTCTTGAACATTACATCTCACTTTGAGGTGTGGTTAAATTCAGCTCTGGATCAGATGGAGTAATTTCCTATCAATATTAACTTTTTGCAGTTTCCTTCATATCCTCTCATCTGGGATATGGAATCTTTAATGCCATTGTAAAGTCAAAAACAGCTACCTAGAATGGAGACTTCAATTTGTGGATGTGTTTCTCAATCAAATGATATAACTCCAGGATGTGATCCACCAAGGAATGCCTGGTTTGAAACCTCTTCTGTTCTCTGAGCAGGTCTTTGGTTTTAATCCACTCAATCCTCTTCTGTATGTTTAGCACACAATTTGTTTACCACACTGAAAGGTTGATGGATCTCTCCTTAGCCAGACCCTTTCCCTTGCTTTCTTTCCATGCAAAGCTTTCCCCTTGTCCAGTTGTATTCAACTCTAGAGGGTGGTTCTCGTCTCCATGTCCTGGCCGAGGGAGCCAATATTGTCTGAAGACACTTCCATGCTCATGTGACCAGCATGGCTATATGCTGAGGTGCAAGGAATACTTTTACTTTCCCACCAAAGTGGTACCTATTTATCTATTCACATTTGCATGTTTTCAAATTGCTGGGTGGGTAGAAGCTGAGGCAAGTAATGGTAGCTCAGCCTGTCATGCAGTGTTTGGATCTCAAAACTGGGTTGTCAACTTTCCAGCTGACAAGCTCAGTCTCTTTAACCACTGAGCCATCATGCTTAGCAACAGAAATTTTGGGTTCAATTTTGGTCGAAAGTCAAGGGCTACTTGTACAAATCTCCAGACTTTTCTACAGCACTTGAGTTATGGAGGATCCCTTTTGAGTCTCTACCTCCACCCATTATGCATCTGTGGGCTATGCAGTCTCTTATCTGATCATTCCTTGGCAGCATCTCTGCCCCATTTCTCAAGATCAAATTCACATATCATTACTGTCCCCAGTCTTTAGAGTTACATCCTGTTCAGTCAATATACATGAAGAGAGAGACAAGAACATATGCTCACCATGCAAAATTTGGATAGGATAGGATCGGATAAGACAAGATAGCATAGCATAGCAATAGCACTTACTTATATACTGCTTCACAGTGCTTTACAGCTCTCTCTAAGAGTCAGCATATTGCCCCCAACAATCTGGGTCCTAATTTTACCCACCTCAGAAGGATGGATAGAAGAAGGGAAGGGGAGGGAAGGGAAGGGAACGGAAGGGAACGGAACGGAACGGAACAGAACAGAACAGAACAGAACAGAACAGAATAGAATGGAGTAGAGTAGAATAGAGTAGAATAGAATAGAATAGAATAGAATAGAATAGAACATAACAGAACAGAATTGCCAAGGAATAGAATAGAATAGAATAGAATAGAATAGAATAGAATAGAATAGAATAGAATAGAATAGAATAGAATAGAATAGAATAGAATAGAATAGAATAGAATATCAGAGAGGGAAGGTACCTTGGAGGCCTTCTAGTCCAACCCTCTGCTTAAGCAGGCAACCCTATACCATTTCAGACAAATAGTTATCCAATCTTTTCTTTAAAACTTCAAGTGTTGGAGCATTCATAACTTCTGGAGGCAAGGAGTTTCACTGATTAATTGCTCTGTCAGCAAATTTCTCCTTAGTTCTAGGTTGCTTCTCTCATTGATTAGTTTCTACCCATTGCTTCTTGTCTTGCCTTCTGGTGCTTTGGAGAATAGTTTGACTCCCATTTCTTTGTGGCAGCCCCTGAGATATTGGAAGGCTGCTATCATATCTCCCCTAGTCTTTCTTTTCATTCAACTAGACATGCCCAATTCCAGCAACTGTTCTTTATATGTTTTAGCCTCCAGTCCCCCAACCTTTGCTGCTTCTGTTTGCACTCTTTCTAGAGTTTCAACATCTTTGCTACATCGTGGCAACCAAAACTGGATGCAGTATTCCAAGTGTGGCCTTACCAAATCATTACAAATCATTACAAAGTGGTATTAACAACTCACGTGGTCTTGATTCTCTCCCTCTTTTCATGCAGCCTAGAACTGTGTTGGCTTTTTTGGGCAGTTGGAGCACACGGCTGGCTCGTATTTAAATGGTTGTCCACTGCTATTTTTTATATATATTTAATTATGCATAGATACTTTGAAAACAGTGTATTGTCTGGGTCCATTTCATTTTACAGAAAAATGACAAATGTTCTGATAATAATAGTAGTGAAAATTGTAATTATAATATTCTTATTTATGATCATAATCATACTAGCTCATCTTTTACTTATACACAGCAATAATCCTTCTTCTAATTTCTACCTCTTATCTAACCACTAGTAAAACATATCCCATGTTGAGTAATATTCTGTACCTGTTTTATCTTTTATTTTTAATGTCAATCTATCCATCTCTGCACAGTCTAATATTTTCCAAATTATATTTTCATTTGGGGGGGGGGGGTGTCCTCATTTTTCCAATATTGTGTAAATACAATTCTTGCTGCTTTCAACACATGAAGTATTAAATATGTAGTTCCTTTGTTGTAGCTTTCTGATAGTATACCTAACAAGAATATTTCTGGCTTTAGATCTATATGTTGCTTAAGCCCATGTCACACTGCACCAACGGATACAAAGAGGATGTAAAACGGACAAAAAAGCTTGCCATGCGTTGGAAAACGCGATATACTCACTGCCTCCGTTTGGCTTCCTCTCTATCCGTCCAGCATCCGTTTATGGACGTTTCATCCGCTCCAAAAGTTTTTTTTGGGCTGCCTAAAACTTTTGCGCGGAAAATGTACCCAGTTCGTCCATTCTGCATCCGCTACGCATCCACTACGCATCCGCTGTATCCGCTAGGCATCCGTTGCGCATCCGCGCAACTCCATCTGCCCGGACGCAGGGAGGAAGCGGAACGGATGCAAAACGGATGCAGAACGGAAACAAAGCGTTTAAAACGGAAAAAACGTCCGCAGAGGGGACCTATCTCGGATATTAAGGATGTCTAGAGGATGCCTAGAGGATGCCTAGAGGATGCAAAGGGACACCTATACTGCCTATAAAAAGGGAGAGCAACTCGCCTGCATCGCACTTTCAGAACAGCAGCCCAGCGGTGCAGACCTCTGCAGCCTTCATCTGCCTCTTCCTCTTCCAAGCATCCAGTCATGTCCACCGTGGATTGTGACAAAGTCCTTTCGGCAGCCACCATCCTTCTGCAACAGTGCGAAGCCATCTACAGGCTCTGTGAACTCTACTACGGGAAGAAAAGGAGCCACCCCAAAAGAGTCTGGATCCGAAGATGGTTCCCCAGAAGAGCAGAGGACGGACTGTACAACAAGCTGATGGTGGAGCTCAGGAGCGAAGACACTCGGGCGTTCCAGAACTTCATGAGGATGCCTCCAGCCATGTTTGACGAAGTTGTTCAGCGCCTGACACCCAGGTTGACCAAGGCAAACACCAACTTCTGGCCCAGCCTGGAACCTGGGCTCAAGGTGGCACTCACTCTGCGCCACGTGGCTTCAGGGACCTCCTACAGGAGCATGCAGTACGGCTGGAGGGTGCCACACAACACCATCAGCATTGTGGTCAGAGAAGTGTTGCAGGCCATCATCAAAGAATACAAGGAGGAGCTCCTCCAGTGCCCCTCCACTGAAGAAGGATGGAAGAAAGTGGCAGAGCAGTGGTATCAGAAGTGGAACTTACCACACACCGTTGGAGCCATAGATGGCAAGCACGTGGCCTGCAAATCTCCAGCTAACTCGGGGTCCACTTATTTCAACTCCAAGGGCTTCTTCAGCATCATCCTCTTTGCCATGGTCGATGCTGACTACAAGTTCATGTACATCGATGCTTCAGGCAACGGCTCCTCTTCAGATGCCCAGGTATACAACGCCAGTGACCTCAAGGAGGGGCTGGAAGGCAACCTCATCGTGGGCTTCCCAGATCCAGACCCGCTGCCCAACAACACGCAAGATGTGCCCTACTTCATCGTGGGGGATGACGACTTCTCCCTCACAACCTACCTCATGAAGCCCTACACTTCCAGACTCCTGACGTGTGAAGAGAGGATCTTCAACTACAGGCTGTCCAGGGCAAGATGGGTGGTGGAGAACGCCTTTGGCATCCTGGCCAACAGGTTCCAGGTACTTCTCACCACCATGCAGCATTGCCCAGAGACCGTGAGGAGGATCATGGAAGCTTGCTGCATCCTGCACAATCTCATGCGCACCCCCTACCCAGTCTTGCAGAACAGGCTCGTGGACCTCCAACAAGCCAATGGGGACATGGAACCTGGGGAATGGAGGCAAGGGCGAAACCTGATCGACACTGAGGATGTGCAAGGCCCCAACAGAGCCTCACATGAAGGGAAGAAGCAGCGCAACCTCCTGAGACAATGGTGCAACTCCCCAGCTGGAGCAGTGGAGTGGCAAGACAGGATGGTAGATGCTTAATGGATTATTCCCTCAGCCTGTCTCATCACACAGATGAGATTGGGCCATGTATGTTTGGTTGGCCTACAATGAACAGGGCGTTTAATAAAGGGTTGTGTTTATGTTGACATGTGTGGATAATTATTACATTGTTATTGATAATAAAGGGCCGTAGGTGTGGCACCTGGGAGGGTGGACCATACAGTCCCACTATGCTTGCACTGGAGGCTTATCTATCCCACTGCTATCCTAACCCATCCCACAGCTATTACCCATCCCACAGGTATCCTAACCCATCCATCCCAAAGCTATCCTTACCCATCCCACAAGCATGCAAAGGCCTAAACCATTTCTAAAAGTTTCCAGCAAGACTTTATTAAAAAAAAGAAATGAAACAAGTGTGTGAATCAAAGATAGACTTTATTAACAACAAGCTATAAAACAAAAATGAGTCTCTGGCATTCCTCCTGGTCGCTCAGTCCCAGGGGTGAAGGGTGCAGGTGCTATGGAGGTGGCTGGTGCTGGAGTGCTTGTCATCAGCTCCTCCAGAAGCAGAAGCAGCAGAAGCGCCAGCCCCAGAAGAGCAAGCCCGTGCTGCAGAAGCCCCAGCAGAACCAGAGTGAGGGCCAGGGGGCGGGATGGTAGCCCTGTCCCTCTTGCCAGGGCTGGCAGCAGATGGCTGAGGCTTGCTGTGCTTCCACATGGTTGTGGGGTTGCTGGCTGGCAGGGAGGCTGGCAGGAACCAAGGCTGGCAGGGAGGCTGGCACCAAGGCAGGCAGGAAGGCTGTCAGGGAGGCAGGCACCAAGGCTGGCAGGAAGGCTGGCAGGCAGGCAGGCACCAAGGCTTGCAGGAAGGCAGGCAGGCAGGCAGGCAGGCAGGGACCAAGGCTGTCAGGAAGGCAGGCACCAAGGCTGGCAGGAAGGCTGGCAAGCAGGCAGGCACCAAGGCTGGCAGGCAGACATGAACCAAGGCTGGCAGGCAGACATGAACCAAGGCTGGCAGGAAGGCAGGCAGCAAGGCTGGCAGGCAGACCGGCTGGCAGCAAGGCTGACACTCCTCCTTTCATAACTGGAATAGACATAAATTCAATTACCCTTAATATTCTTCAGATACCTGTATTTGAAGACCCACTTGCATCCTACAGCTTTGCTACCTACCAGACGTGAACACTTCATGTTCTCCCATGGATTTCATTTCCTTGTCCATGGCTTCTTTCCACTTTACTTGTTCAATTTTAGGTAATGCTAATACTTCCTTATAGTTCCTTGGCTCATACCATACATTACATACTTTAACTTCTCTCGCAGAATACCTGTCAGACGGAATCCTCTTGTTCCATCACTCTGACCTGTGTGGCACTGACTGCTCCTGTGTGTTCAACAATCTCTTGCTTCATATCTTGTTCAGCTTCTCCCCCCTGAACACTAACACTGTCGCTAAGTAAAGCCCCTGTCACACTGCACCAACGGATGGAAAGAGGATGTAAAATGGAGAAAAACACTTGCCATCCATTGGTTAATGCAATGCTTCCGTTCTGTACTCACTGCCTCCGTTTTGCTTCCTCTCTATCCGTCCAGCATCCGTCTATGGACGTTTCATCCGTTCAGAAGGTTTTGAGCTGCTCAAAACTTTTGAGCGGAATAATGTATCCAATGCATCCGTTCTGCATCTGCTAGGCATATGGGGGACATCCGTTCTGCATCCATTACGCATCCGCTATATCCGCTAGGCATCCACTGCGCATCCGCGCAACTGAAATCCGTTCCAGCGGTAAACGGACGCAGGGAGGAAGTGGAACGGACACGCAGCGTTAATAGCACGGATGGAGAAAGGATGAAAGCAGATGCAGCTACGCATCCGTGTCATCCGCTACGCATCCGCTCTGCATTCGCTCTGCATCCTCTATGCATCCGCTCTGCATCCTCTACGCATCCTCTACGCATCCGCTCTGCATCCGCTCTGCATCCTCTACGCATCCTCTACGCATCCGCTCTGCATCCACTCTGCATCCGCTTCCATCCGCTTCCATCCGCTAGGCTTCCGTTCCGCATCCGCTTTCCATCCACCCTGCGTCCTCCCCCCCGTCCATTCCTTTCCGTGTTATCCGCTCTGCTTATGCAAATTTTTGCCCCTTTTGAGAGCAGATAACAATGGATGGAACATTTTTCTCATCCACTGTGTCCTTTTTACAAACGTTTTGCATCCATTGGGCAGTGTGACAGGGCCTTAAGCTACTACCACTAAGTGAGCTACCATCACTAAATGAATCATTCCACAAATTTGCATCAATTCTGTTCCAGTTTTGCTCTGCAAAGCTTGCAGACCTTGAAAACACTATTCTTTTGCTCCTATCACTAAAGCGATAACTCTCTGAGCCTGGCTCATAGGCCACAAACCTGAGCTTTCTAGTCTTTGACTGTCCCTTTCTTCTAATTGCTTTTGGAATATGCACCCATACATTGCTTCCAAACACCCTTAAATGTGCTACAGATGGTTTTCTCCCAGTACTGCATATGGAGTATTATTAATGGAGGAATTCTACAACCTATTTACTAAATAATTTGCAATCAATATGGCTTCACCCCAATGTGACCTGCTTAGACCAGAATCCTCTAGCAGTGGTTTGCAAGACCTTGAGTGCAATCTGAAAACATCTAGAGCAGGAGTGTCGAACTCAAGGCCTGTGGGCTAGATGCGGCCTGCAGGGTGCTTCCATTTGGCCTGCGGGCCAGCCTGGAAATATCAAAAGACCAGGCCGTTTTTGGCTAGCAGAGTGCTGCTGGAGGCTGGGGAGGCTGAAAACGGACTGCATTGGACTGGATTATAATTATGTGGCCTCAAGTAAATGCCTGACCTGGATAGAAAACAAGCAACATCCTATGTTAATACTACAGTTTCATGCCAGATTTTACATACTGTAGATCCATTTAATCTACAATCAATAATCTATAATTGACAGCCATTTCTATTTACTATCTTGGAAATTTACCTCTGCTGTTAGATCCTGTATTATCATATTATTTATGTTATTATATTTTATTATTACTTGAATAATAAAAATATAATAGTATAAATAGCTTTTCTGCCTGGAAAAGCACTTCACTATTAAACAATGGGGTATAAATTTAGAAATAAAAAGTTTAGTGAAGTATGATGAATAAGTAAGATTCAGACTGTTATATAAGGGTTTCATTGAAAAATTGTTGGAGGCTTTAAAGTCACCCTTGAAAATGGACCTAAAATTGAAAAAGCATGTTACCCAGTAGATAGGAATGGACAAAGAAAACCAGATGTATCTCTTGCACAATCAGTTTACAGAAACAGGGTTCACCATAGTTCTCACACAGCCAGTGTAAAATATAATAGCAAAAATACCCAGTGCAATAGTAAAATGAAGAAGAGTTTGAAGACGATTAGCCTGCTCAAAGGAGACACATTTAGGAAGAGAGAACAAAAGAAAAAACATAAGTAAGTTGGAATCCTGACCTTGTCAATGAGGCTTGTTCTTAAGTCCCAGCAGTTGTAGAAATTCTAGGGAGCAACAGCAATGGCAAAAGCACTTAGACATATACCGCTTCTGTTTTGTTCGGAAAACACACGAGGTAGACCGGGTTCCAACAACAAATACTTTTATTGTTAACAGTTAGTAACGGAACGCCGGCTGAAGCCGGGGCCAGCCCTTTTATACAGGCTGGCTTGCCTGCTTGCAGCCAATGGCAGCTATTTAGATTTGCCACCTTTTTGGTATCACTTTGGATTGGTTCCTAGTGAACCAATCCACTGTTCCTTTCCTTAGCCAATCAGAATGGTAGGTTTGGAGTCAACCACTTTACATACAGAACAGCTTCACAGTCCTTTTTACAACCCTCTCTAAAAGATCTTACAGAGTCAGCCTCTTGCCCCCAACAATCTGGGTCCTCTTTTTACCAACCTCAGAGGGATGGAAGGCTGAGTCAACCTGGAGCCTGGTGAGATTCGAACTGCCAAATTGCAGACAGCTGGCAGTTAGCAGAAGGAGCCTGCAGTACTGCAGTCTAACCACTGCACCACTGAGAACAGCTTCTTACTTGCTTCAATAAGTCACTGCACAAAATGGGTGGTTAGATAAATGTAATAAATAAACATTACTTATCAGCTATTCAGCGGTGTCCATGAAGGAGAGGGGCAGAAGGAGATGAAAAAAATAACACTTTAAAAAAAGTCATGGCTATGACTGCATGATTGCAACATGTAAAGCAGGACCAGGGATTGTGCAGTTGTGGTCCTCCTCTTTATTCCCCCCCCTCAATTAATTGTTACATTAATTGAAATAATTAATATATTATTTATTAATACAATAAGTCTAATAAGATGCAAATGATACGTTATATTAGCTGGGTACAATGGATATGGACAGTGTTAACTAAAGATTGTTAACATTATGACGATCTAGATTCTATGTCCCACTTTCTGATCTGGATTTTTTTTTTTTTTGCCTCCTTTGCAGAAAGGAGAGATTTTTTTTAAGGCAAGAGATCCCTTCCAGAGCTCCTGTATCACTTCCCTAAGAGGAGCTAACTGCAAGTTAACAAGCTCAGCTCTGTGACTTTAATTAGTTAATTAGCCCCCCTCATCCATAGCTGCTGTTTGAAATTTGCAAGACCCTTAATCAGTTATATGCCGAAGGCTTTCTTCTGCTTCCTAAAGGGCTCCCTGTGAGCACACGAGGGAAACAGCCAGTGTCAGCACATTTGTCAGGCCCAAAACCATGTAGCTATTCTTCTAAAGCCCCTGTCACACTGCACCAACGGATGCAAAGAGGATGTAAAACGGACAAAAAAGCTTGCCATCCGTTGGTTAACGCAATGTACTCACTGCCTCCGTTTTGCTTCCTAACTGTCCAGCATCCATTTATGGACGTTTCATCCGCTCAGAAAGTTTTGAGCTGCTCAAAACTTTTGCGCGGAAAATGTATCCAATTCGTCCGTTCTGCATCCGCTACGCATCCACTACGCATCCGTTCTGCATCCGTTACGCATCCGCTATATCCACTAGGCATCTGCTATGCATCCGCGCAACTCGCATCCACTCGGACGCAGGGAGGAAGCGGAACGGACGCAGAACGGATGCAGAACAGATGCCTAGCGGATGCAGCACAGAAACAAAGCGTTTAAAACGGAAAAAACGTTCACAGAGGGGACCTATCTCGGATATTAAGGATGTCTACAGGATGCCTAGAGGATGCCTAGAGGATGCCTCGCGGAAAACCTATACTGCCTATAAAAAGGGGGAGCAACTCACCTGCATCTCACTTTCAGAACAGCAGCCCAGCGGTGCAGACCTCTGCAGCCTTCATCTGGCTCTTCCTCTTCCACAGCATCCAGTCATGTCCACCGTGGATTGTGACAAAGTCCTTTCGGCAGCCACCATCCTTCTGCAACAGTGCGAAACCATCTATAGGCTCTGTGAACTCTACTACGGGAAGAAAAAGAGGCGGCCAAGAAGCATCTGGGTATGAAGATGGTTCACCAGAAGAGCAGAGGACGGACTGTACAACAAGCTGATGGTGGAGCTCAGGAACGAAGACACTCGGGTGTTCCAGAACTTCATGAGGATGCCTCCAGCCATGTTTGACGAAGTTGTTCAGCGGCTGACACCCAGGTTGACCAAGGCAAACACCAACTTCCGGCCCAGCCTGGAACCTGGGCTCAAGGTGGCACTCACTCTGCACCACCTGGCCTCAGGGACCACCTACAAAAGCATGCAGTATGGCTGAAGGGTGCCACACAACACCATCAGCATTGTGGTCAGAGAAGTGGTGCAGGCCATCATCGAAGAATACAAGGAGGAGCAACTCCAGTACCCCTCCACTGAAGAAGGATGGAAGAAAGTTGCAGAGCAGTGGTATCAAGGTGGCACTCACTCTGCGCCACCTGGCCTCAGGGACCACCTACAGCAGCATGCTTAAACCATGTCTAAAAGTTTCCACCAAGACATTATTAACAAAAAGAAATGAAGCAAGTGTGTGAATCAAAAATAGACTTTATTAACAAGAAGCTATAAAACAAAAATGAGTCTCTGGCACTCCTCTTGCTCGCTCAGTCTCAGGGGTGAAGGGTCCAGGTGCTGTGGAGGTGGCTGGTGTTGGAGTGCTTGTCATCAGCTCCTCCAAAAGCAGAAGCAGCAGAAGCCCCAGCCCCAGAAGAGCGAGCCTGTGCTGCAGAAGCCCCAGCAGAACCAGAGTGA
This sequence comes from Laticauda colubrina, assembly GCA_015471245.1. Classification (NCBI taxonomy): domain Eukaryota; kingdom Metazoa; phylum Chordata; class Lepidosauria; order Squamata; family Elapidae; genus Laticauda; species Laticauda colubrina. The sequence continues at coordinate 22,197,233 of BLBF01000058.1, forward strand.
GGGCCAGGGGGCGGGATGGTAGCCCTGTCCCTCTTGCAAGGGCTGGCAGCAGATGGCTGAGGCATGCTGTGCTTCCACATGGTTGTGGGGTTGCTGGCTGGCAGGGAGGCTGGCAGGAACCAAGGCTGGCAGGAAGGCTGGCAGGGAGGCAGGCACCAAGGCTGGCAGGAAGGCTGGCAGGGAGGCAGGCACCAAGGCTTGCAGGAAGGCTGGCAGGCAGGCAGGCAGGCAGGCACCAAGGCTGGCAGGAAGGCTGGCAGGGAGGCTGGCAGCAAGGCTGGCAGCAAGGCTGGCAGCAAGGCTTGCAGGCAGACATGCAGGCAGGGCAGGCAAGGCAGTCAATCCATCCAGCAGCAGGTCTTTCCTCTGAATGGCGACCTGTTTCCAGCTTCTGCAGGGCCTCCAGAGCCTGGGGGAGTCCATTATCGCTGTCCCAGAGGCTCAAGGGAAGCCTCTGGACCCTTGGGAAGGTGAAAAATGACCAAACCAGTCCTTCCGGTATGCCACGTCCACCTTGGCCACGCCCACCTAGCAACTGGGCAGAGGACCAGTTGCTGGGATTTTGAATCCCACCCCTGCTGGGAACTAATAGGGAGAGTTTGTCTTCATCCTCTTTCTCTCACACATGATCTCTGGACTGAGATTCCTCCTATTCCTCTGCAAAGTCCCTTCTGGAGATCCACCTCCTTGCTACATTCCATCACAGCCTTGCTTTCCATGTGAATTCCCCACTATGTGCCTGCTTAGTCCCTTGTAATCCCTTCCTCTCCAATGAATGCAAATACAAACATTAATTCTCATCTTGCTAATTATCTCAATATTGGATCGGTGCCTCTCTGCCGTCTGGTAGCTTGTGGCTCAGGATGGCACCAGTTCCAAAAGGCGATGCATCACAGGTGACCGTCAAAGGCAGGGTATTGCTATACTGGATTAAAATGGTGATAGACGTTAATAGGTCTTTGATACCCTGAAATGCTGCTTGTTCCCGGTGGCCCCATTTCCAGGTAGTTTTTTTTGTCTAATAACCAATGTAAAGGTTCTGCTATGGTTGCCTTATGGAGCAGGAACACATTGTAAAAATTTATGAGACCAAGGAATGCTTGAAGGTCAGTTTTGTTCCTAGGTCTAGGTGCATCTTTGATTGCCTTTATCTTTTTTTCGGTGGGTTGTATGCCTTGTTCATCTATTAAGTAGCCCAGAAACTTGACCTGGTTGGTGGCTAGATTACATTTCTCTCGCTTTACCTTGAGGCCTGTGTCTCTAAATCTTCTTAAAACTTCCCTTAATCTGCTCTCTAGTTGGTTGGCATTTTTTGCTGAGACCAGAACGTCGTCAAAATAAGGGACGACTCCCTTGATTCAACAGGCGCTCCATGAGGCTTTGGAACACACCTGGGGCAACGCAAATGCCGAACTGGAGACAGTTACACTTGAATGCCCCTCTATGTGTCACAATAGTGTGTGCCTCTGAGGTAGTGGGGTCAACGGGTAATTGTTGGTCTGCCTGTGCGAGGTCAAGCTTCGCAAAAAAATTTCCTCCCCCTGGGGAGTGCAGTAAGTGTTGCACTACCGGTACTGGGTATGCGCTTTGTTGGAGCGCATGGTTTAGGGTTGCCTTATAGTCTCCGCAGTTGCACACTGACCCATCTGGTTTCACAGGAGTCACGATGGGTGTTTCCCACCTGGCATGGTCAATTGGCTCTAACACCCCTTGAGCTATTAATTTGTTTAATTGTTCATCAATTTTTGGTTTTAAGGCAAACAGGACGCATCTGGCTTTTAAATGGATGGGGGCTATTTTCGGGTCTAGGCTAAACGAATTTGGGGTCCCCTTGTACTTGCCTAGGGTCCCGTCGAAAATATCTTGGAATTCTTACAGCAGGCTCTCCTCCCAGTTGGCTGCGGCAATGCGGTTTATCCTGGTCATCCCGATTCCCAGGGGCGCGAACCATTCGATCCCTAGTAGACTAGGGTGATCACGGTCAACTATGGTCAGAGGCAAGATTTCGGCATGGTTCTTAAATTCGACGAGGAAATGTCCAAGGCCCACTACCGGGATTCAATTTCCCTGGTAGTCTTTTAAAATCAGTCTTTGTTTTTGTAGTTCTTTTTGTTTAATGTCCGGTACCAGGTGCCGGATGGTATTCCAGGATACCATAGATAGAAAAGACCCGGAGTCGACTTCCATCTCACAGGGCTTCCCTTCGATGCTCACCTCTATCCAGACCTTCTTCCCGTCTTCTGCCCTGGCATTTCCGATGGTTACCATCTGGTGCGTTTCCTCTCTGTTACTGGTTCTTTTACTTCGGTTCCATCTGCTTCTGGCTTGTCTTTCTTCATGTCTGGGTGTGTGCGTGTGTGCTGCCACACAGATTCTGAGGAAGTTTGGGGTTTGCATAATAATTATGAATTGCTAACCCTGCACCATGCAACATAGTTTTCAATTATTTCTATCTCACAAATGGCAAGGAACCATGCCTTCAGTTTTCAGGAAAGATGCTTACAGAACTCCAAGGACCACAAAATGAGGTCACATATAACCCTGGCCCCAGGTTATGCACCCATGCTCTAGGTAAGTTTCGCACCTTGTCTTGGTTAATTATAAGAATTCACCTATTGCTGTTTCATTGACATGAGAGCCAAAAAGCACCCTCTGCTGCATTCTGGGATTTCTTTTGTTCCCTTTTATGTTTGGCGCACTTCCCTTTTTTAAAAACCATCTTACATCTCCCTGCACTTTCCTGGCAGAGTCCCACTGAGCTCAATTATTGCACTATCAGCCTTCTCTCATCTCTCTAAGATGTTACCAGTGAAAAAAATCAGAATGCAGAAAGAAAGACTAACTTTTCCTCCTCCTCTGATTCCTTTTCCTCCTCTTTCTCCTTTTCCTTTCCTTTTATCATTCCTTCTCCTTTTCTTCCTTCTCTCATTCTCTTCCTTTCATCCTTTGTTCACCTCCTTCTCCTCCTCCATCTCCTCCTCCTTCTCTTCCTCCTTCTTCTCCTCCACCTTTACCTTCACCTCCACCTCATCCACACAAAGCAAGTATTTTCTTTGACAATATTCTGTGCTCTTCTGGTGAGTTTGGAAGGGCAATTTGGCAAACAACCCTTTAGTAACATTAAAAACAGCTGAAGTTGAATTGCAGATCCTAAAGTCAAAAGGGCCTTTACTTGGCTCATTTTAATGCCCTTCTTACATCAGTCACAGAAGGAAAATTTCAGGAATCTCTACATGTGGACAGAGATGTCCACATGGTGTCAGTGCCATCCAGCCCCACAGTCCATCTCCTCCTTTTCTGTCAACAAATCATCCTGTCCTCTCAGTCTTATTTTATGGAGGACACCTCTTTTGAAATAGGAAGCCATCTATTACTGTAAATGTAGCAAAGGTTTGTCCTACTGTTTGCAAACTACAAATTAACCAATCAACATCTGAGCAAATGTCGTGCTTTAGAGTCTGGGTGATGATCTCTGTTATTTACTACTTTCCCTGTCAAAGCACATGTGTTTGGGGATTTTTTTTATGATGAATTATGACCATGAAAAAGTCGAACTGTTCTGATTTGATTCATAGCATATTATGAGAGGATCGGGCCATTTCATCTCCTAAGGACAGAGGAGCAAAACAGTCCAGACATGTTTTAGGCCCCAGAGTGAGGGAGGGTCAACAGTCAGCACATCCTTGACTTTGTTTTTTAAAAAGTTGAAGTGGAGTTAAGGACAAATTGAGTGCTGTAAGGCTTGCAGATTGGGAGTTTTCAGATTCAAATTCTTTTCATAGTAAATGTCTCATAGTCAATCTCTTTCTCTCTCTCTCTCTCTTTCTGCCTCTGCCAAAGCCTGCCATCCTCCACAACTGCCTATCAAAAAGCATTATAATTACGCAGAGAGGGAAATTCCACCGAGGGAGAATCTAGCATACTTCTAGATTGCATCAAACAGCTGGCAAAGAAGGAGGGCAGAAGACCAACCGTTGTTCTTTGTTCACTCTGATACATGTTTTTGTAGTTGTGTGAGGAGGGGGGGAACCACCAGTTTTCATTCATCTAATTTTCCTTTTCCTTGCAGAAAGAGATTTTGCTATGGGAGAAGTCAACATTGAGGAAATTCTCACTGGTGGAAGAACTTGTTTTCTTGCACTTTCATTGAATATCCAGAAGGGAAATCTTCCAAGGATTTATTGACATGGGAAGTGTGTACAGCCAAGAATGCTACACAAAGGGGAGAAGATATACGTTTTTTAAATGACTTACGTATTCAAGCATTCAAACAGTCTGCCACTGGTCTTTCCAGAGACTCTCAGGGCATCCTGCAGATCAGAGTGTTTCTTGAAAATGATCAAAGAATCTTTGTTCCTGAAGCTCCGTCTCTTTGCAGTGCCGTGACCTTTGTGCAAAAGAGGCTGAGTTGCATTATGAGGGGCGGAGCTGCTTTCTTTATTAGCTTCCCCCAATGTCCCTGCAGATACTTTTATCGGCCAAGTTTATACAAAATTTAAAGGTGTCTGCAAGGTATGGTCAAAAAAGTAAGATGGTGGTCACAACAGTGTGGAGATTTGATTGCACCATTGTGGCCACCATCTTAACTTTTTTGACCATACTATGTGTATAGAGCGGAGGAAATATGTTCAGGTGGTCCTCTACTTATGACCACAGTTGAGCTCAAAATTTATGTTGCTAAGTGAGAAATTTCTTAAGTGACATTTGTTCCATTTTACGACCTTTCTTGCCACAGTTATTAAGCAAATCGTTGCAATCATTATGTTAAGTTGTTGTTTAGTAAACCTGACTTCTCCATTGATGTTGCTTTCAAAAGTTCATAAAAGAGGATCACACAATCTTGGGTAACTGTGAAAATGGTCACAAGTCACTTTTTCAGTGCCATTGTAGATTCGAACAGTCACTGGGCAAACTGTTGTAGGTCAAAGACTGCCTATATTACCTATATTAGGCAAACTTTAACTGCTCAATAATAATCCTCCACCAGCTTCAATATATTATTCGATCTGCACCTTATTTTTGTTTTTTTACTTATTATTATTTTTAATGCCTGTGTTTGTGTTGCTGGATTGATTGATTCAGCAGTTATAGATGTCTGCAGCAATTTGAACTTTTCTCAGAATGAGGAGAAAGGGCTTGTGACACCTGCACAAGACATCCTGATGCAAGAGGCTGTTGTCAGCAACTCTAAACTAGTTAAATGCTTAACACCTCCCTCCAACTCAGCCTGCTATTCTCCCCCATCTGTACCACCACCCAGTCTTTATTTATTTGATAAATAAGGATATATTTTGTCATTTGTCACTGTGCTGGACAGGACCACCACCTTTTCTGCCTCTGCTGAACAGGAAGATAAATAGCAATAGCACTTAGACTTATATACCACTTCATAATGTGTTACATCCCTCTCCAAGTGGTTTATAGAGTCAGCGTATTGCCCCCAACAATCTGGGTCCTCATTTACCAACCTTAGAAGGATGGAACGATAAGTCAAGCCTTGAGCTGGCCAGGATCGAACCCCTGGCAGCCAGCAGAATTAGCCTGCATTCTAACCACTGCACCATCACAGCTCTTCAGGCAGACTGGAATGAGAAATCTGAAAGGAATTCTACAACACTCTGATAATACTGTAGGAAAATAGAAGTCTTTTTCTAGGAAGAATTTAAAAAACTGAGACATTCCCAGGCTTGGGCCCTTCTGAACAGCTTTAAGAAAAGGTGATGGAATTTTCCCTTGGACAAATAGCTTTGCCATCAGAGTCTTCTGACCAAGAGAAACCACTTTTGCTTAATATTCTAGTGAAGTGTTTCTCAACCTTGTCTACTTTAAGAAGTGTGGACTTCAATTGCCAGAATTCCCTGTTCAATGTGCCATGCACGTCTCCCATTCTGGAAGTGTTGAAATAAGGTCTGGAATGCCAGTTCTAGGCGACAACAAGAAATCATCCTGTGGGAATCAACCAAGGTCATCTAACCAGATGATTGGCAAGTTTGGACAGGTTTCCACAACAATACTAGACGTCTTATTGGATAATGTGACCTGCACTAATTGGAGGGGGGGACTATTCTTTATGTGAAAACCGCAGGAATTAAGGAGAGGTATTTTTTGCTTTCAATCTCTGCTGAAATGTTGTGTTTAATAAAGTTTTGCCATAAAATAATATATACTTTTCATCTTGATTCTGCTTAGTACATTCTAAAGCTACTTACTGTATTATAAAATAAAAAAAGAATAAGTTTATAATATAATTAAAACAATAATCCATAGCAACTTAAACTCCATTATTAAATCCAGTTTTCTAACACTATTTCAGATATAAATGCAACAATATAATATTATGTACTTTTGCAGAGTCTCTTTTTTTAATCATATTTTTACCCATTATTTCTGAATATCTCATTAACACTAAGTTTCTCCTGTAATCACACACACACAAAAAACCCCTGCTTGCTTGGTTGGGTTCATCGGTCAGAATCCTGACACTGTGTTTCCTTCACTCATCCTTATCTGTTATCTCCTTCAGAAGATTAGATAATTTGTGATAGAAATGTAATGGATTGATATAAGACATAATATAACCATTGGTTGAAAGTATAACATAAATTTTAAGATAAAATTTGGAATATCTCCTATAAAATGATGGAATAAATAGTTTAGTCATGGATGATTAATAACTGATAAATATATAAGCATATGTTAGTTTGACAATGTGAAAATTGATATAAATTATGAGTAAATGACTATAAAAAAAATAGCACAAAAGATTTGCAACCAACTGACACATTGTATGTATATAAAATGGAAGATGTTTTTATGTTTTTATGTTTTATATGTGTATGTTTGTCTTTAAAAAAATAAAAACTCTTTAAAAAAAAAAAGAAGTTGTGGGTGCTTCATCAATGGAGATTTTAAAGAAGTAACTGGACAGCCACTTGTCCAAAATAGCATAGGACCATGATGGCAAACCTATGACACGCATGCCAGAAGTGGCATGCAGAGCCATTACTGCTGGCACACAAGCCTTCACCCAGAGCAGGTTTACTGCGCATGCACATGCTCTCCCACCCAACAGCTGATTGTTGGGGATCTGGCACACATGGCCGGGGTGTGTGAGAGAACCATGTGCAGAGGTGTGTAGGGGGCACGTGCATGCACAGAGGCACATGGCACAGGGGATCTCATGCACATGCCCAGAGACGTACAGCATGCAGGGGGATCACAGGGGTTGTGGGGGTGCCCGCACGCAGTGCCTTCTGGATGCTGGCATGTGAGCGTGTGCGAGCATGCACGCAATTTTCGGCACAGGAGCCCAAAAAGGTTAGCCACACTGGCATAAGGTCTCCTGCTTGAGCAGGGGGATGGATAGAAGACCTCCAAAGTCCCTTCCAGCTCTGTTCTGATTGTTATAAACTCTACCGGGAGCTGAAATGTTCTTCTATCAACATGCAATTCTTTCCAATGACAGATTTGTGCTCATTCGTTCTTTCGTGTAGAATTTGGCTGTTTTGTCTGAGATGGCAATTTAATGAGGCATGGCTGACCCAGGACAAGAAGAAGGAGGAATAAGTGCACGAAATATCATGGTGACAATTTCGGGCCATGTTATAGAATTGGCTGAATAGATTTGGAGGCAAAGTTGGCACTTGGTCACCCACAGCAGGGTCCCTTTTTCCAATATCTCTGTTATGCAGCCCTATTTCTACCAAGGAGTGGTTCTAATTGGTGTGGTTAGCATGGCTCACACTCTCTAACACAACATGAGCCTGACAAAAAATGAACTACATCCCAGTGCATGGTATTTCCACTTCCCTTTTGATTTTATTTTCTTCCTTTGCACAAAAAGAAGCAGACCATACCAACTCCCAAGTTTATTCAGCCTTACCCATCTAATAATGAAATTCTCATAGTGGTGGAATGGAATGTAAATATGTCAGAATTTACAGAAATGGCAAAATTGTTCTGTCTGGCCAGAGAGAAAAATTACAACAAAAATATTTTTCTGAAATATGGGAAATCTTATATGGATGCTTTGCGAAAAGAAAAAAGAAATGAAACAATGATTTTTTGATTAGAAAATTAAGATTAAATGGTGGCTGAAGGGATTTGTATATCATTCAAGAGGGAGGAGGTGGTATTAAGTTTGCAATTATCTATAGAAAAAAAAATCAGAACTGATTCAAATATTTCTAAATCTCAGAGTTTTTTCATTTCCTGTCCTTCCTTCCTTCCTTCCTTCCTTCCTTCCTTCCTTCCTTCCTTCC
>BLBF01000058.1:22205503-22224455 GCA_015471245.1 Laticauda colubrina
TTCCTTCCTTCCTTCCTTCCTTCCTTCCTTCCTTCCTTCCTTCCTTCTTTCTTCTTTCTTCTTTCTTCTTTCTTCTTTCTTTTTATTTTATGTAAAAATGTGTTCTTTTTAATATACCTTACCAATCTGTATATAGCCCAGTCACTCTCAAAATCTCCTCCATATCAGGTCTGAAGACCTGTTCTAAGAAAAGAACTTCCTTTACCACACTGGACTTAAAAATCAGCCTCCATTGCAAAAGAAAACATTATTCAAAGCATGCCCGGCTCTGCATATTATTGTTATAGATAGTCCTCAACTTATAACAGTTCATTTAGTGACCATATAAAATTACAATTGAAAAAAGTGGCTTATGACCGTTTTTCACACTTAACACCTTTGAGGAATACCCAAGATCATGTGATCAAAATTCAGATGTTTTGCAACTGGTTCATACTTATGACCACTGCTGTGTCCCAAGGACATGTGATCCTTTTTTGCAAACTTTTGACCAGCAAACTTGAAGTGGAAGCCAGATTCACTTTACAACTGTGGCAAGAAAGGTCATAAAATGGGGTAAAACTCACTGAAGAACAGAAATTTTGGGCTCAGTTGACTTCGATATTCTTTGGAAATTATTCAGCCAGGAATTTATGTAACATATTGCCCTGGTGTATTTATCTCTTTCTCTCTGTGTTGGTGGGTGTAAGTCTACAGCTAATATAACCAAAATAGTTCTTGCACATGTGGGTTTAATCTTTTTGCTATTCTGCCTGAGGGATCAATAACCAACTATAGAGGTGACTTTGCAAAATATTTTTCTTAATCTATCCATTTTGATCGTTAGATCTTCATATTTAGCAATGTTCTTCTATTTTTTTTCAATAAAGTTGTTCTTAAGTTTCGCCACATCAACAATTACTCTTTTTTAAATCAATATTATACCTGTTGTGCTGTATTCTTGATGGCAGCTATTATTATTGTTATTCGGCTTCATATCCATCTTTTGACATCTGAAGGTTTTATGGAAGCTTCTGATAGCATCTGACAACTGCCTTCCACTTCATGTCAACACCAGATATAAATGCGTCACGAAGTGAACGGTGTCTAGAAATGGCTGACAGCTGAGATGCAGGTAGCTGTAGTATTTGGCTGAGGGTTTAATGGAACAAACTACATTTGGAAATATCATTTAACCAGTCAAAAAAGTTAGATCCTACACAGAGACATCCAGTTGCTCTTCCAAAACATTTGTACTATAGATGTTGAGATCAAACGTGTATAATGAAAAGCGCAAAGTTGAACCCAGCTTGAAAATCTAGACAAAGAATTCTAGCTGTACATACAGAATACAGAATAATTGGAAGGGACCTTGGAAGTCTTCTAGTCCAACCTCATGCATGAGCAGCAGACCTATTCCATTCTGGAGAAATGACTGTCCAGTCTCTTCTTTCTTTTCTCCATTGCTTGCTTTTGGCAGTTCCAATGATTTGGCTGCTGAATTCATTGAGACTTTTTAGATTTATTGATAAGAACATGGCTCAGCCTATAAACAATGCACCATTATAATTTTCCCAGGCAGAGAGTTGAATCAAGTTGGAGAAAAACACAAGTCTGGCTTTCAGAATGAGTCAGATATATCTAGTAAGAGAGACAGTACATCCGGGAAAACAGAGTATCCTGTTGAGAACCAAATAAATAAAAAGATGTCCGGAAAATTTAATCTATGCCAGAAATGCTGAGTTTTTCCATTACTGGTTTTTTTCAAGAGATTTAATTTTGTTTTGGTGCTATAAATATTCAGTTTTACAAATGAGGTTGGGTGAGATTAATAGGAGCTTTTAATTTAAAGTCCACAACCATTTCCACTCCTCCTTTTCCAGTTTGAAGTGCTTCCACGTCCCCTTAGTAAGCACAGAGATCAAGAATTGTAAATTCATACCTCATAAAGCACAGTTAAGTCCTATCCTTTGTCTGAAACTCCAGAGTTGCAAGATTGCATTGTCAAAATACAATAAAAGACCAGAAAACAGAATAACAAGGAGCTTTGTTCTAATCTAATTCCCTGCACAAGGTCTTCTCTGCTTGCTTCCCCATGTTGTCCTGCTTGTTATTTGGAGACTCTCACTCTGGATCCTTGTACCAACTTTATATCAGTTTTCTTTATTGGAGCAGTAATAAATGAGTTGGGTTAGATTTAACAGAATAATGGAGTTGGAAGGGACTTTGGAGATCTTCTAGTCTAATCCCCTACACAAGCAAGGGAACATACCCAGTTCCTGCAACTGTTCTTCTTTAGTCTCCAGACTACTAACCATCTTTATTGCTCTTCTCTGCACTCTATCGAGAAACCTCCTGCATGTTATTTGGTGACCCTTGCTCTGGATCTTGTACTTGCATCACACCAGTTTTTCCTGCTAACAGTTGGGAAAGGCTGCCCTACTTTTTGCAGGCTATGAAGTCTAACATGATCATCAAACATAATCGGTAGTCAAAAACCCTCCAGATTTGCAACCTTTAAAAAAGATTCCAACAGTTCTCCCTATGGAAAGACATCCTGAAGCAATTTGCAATTAACAGTTACAATTTTAAAAGTAATTGCTTAAAACAAACTAAGAAACACCTACATTAAGATGCTTTATAAAATGCAAAATAACATCAACAAGATTAGCATTAGCACATTATTAAAAAGCCTGGAAATATTTTAAAAGCAAGGATGTGCATGGTACCAAAACAACAACAAAGTCCATTGAAATAACTTCAGCAAGGAAGATTCATCAGATCAAAGCCAATTTATTCTAATTTTGAAAATAAGGACAGTGATGTAACAGTTCCTCAGAAGGACGTTCTAAACAATTTATATCAGGCACAATATTTTTAAATTTGCATTGAAGCTAAATTCAACATCTTACACATGTAAAATATAAGTCTATTCACAGCAGTATGGAAGAAACTCTGGCTTTGATTGTTTGGGGGGGGGGGGAATCCCAAATAACACATTGATATGAATATTCATCTTCCCTCCAGGTTCAGCACAAATGATGGTTTGTTGGGCACAATTTCTCTTGGATAGCTGCTGCTACTCTGGACTACCTGGATCAGTTCCCAGTAAGAAGCTAAAATTCTTATCTCTTCAACCAGGAACAGCAAATCTTGATGTCATTTCTGAGGAAAAACAAATCAAGCAAGAGGAAAGTTAGGACTATGTTCAGAGTAACAATTCAGTTGTTCTTTTCATCCCTGAGATCATATCCCCAAGAAGCTGAAGTTTGTCAGCTTTGGAAGCCGTAGTAGCACCAGAAGCTTCCACATTGCCACATTCTTGTGCTTGGGAAATTGGGAGGGAGGATTTCATGGAGCATATGTGGTTAGACATAATAACATTTTTCTTTACAGTCAAGATTATGTTATTCCTGCACCTGGGTGAGGAGTGGTTGAAGGAATGTCTCAAGTTGGAATTAATGGTGATTGAGCCATGTGATGGAATGATGGGTGCAGGGGGTGGATTTTGTATTTTTAATTATTGAAGGAAAACCCAGAACTCTCAGATTTGGGTTTTTCCAGGTGTAGAATGGGGCAAAATTCACTTAACAAATACCTCCCTTATCAACAGAAATTTTGGGCTCAATTGTGGCCTTAGTCGAGGATTACCTGTATTATTACTATGACTACAAATGGAGGGGATCTTGGGGTAAATCAGAACCAAGCTTTTTTATCTGGATAATTGATCATCACCCTAAAAAATAATAATATGTGGTGCTGTAGAAAGTCAGAAGCCACCCACCCTTCTAGAGAATGGAATATTTTGGGGAATATTGAAAAGGCAGGATAGAATATTTCCTCTAAAGGAGAAATAGGGGAAAGTCTTCAGGGAGGCAGAAACCAGCACCAAACCCCTTGACCCAAGCAGAAACTGAGGAGGCCAGCTATTAGAAATGCAGATTTGGTAATCCAGTCAGAAAGACTGGGTCAGACAGAAACTCCAGATAAACAATTCGGCAAGACAAGATTAGCTCAGATAAACACCTAAGATTAGCATTTCCTCTTTTGCCTATAGAGCCAGCCATGACCCCGACATGATCCCATCGGAATCAAAAGGGTAAAAAAAAACCCACTCTACTCTCAACTCCATTTTGTCAGCTGTCCCAGAACTGCACGCTCTGTGTGTGTCGGTTCTGTTCACCAATAAACAGAACCTTTCTTTCCCATTAGCCTCCATTTTATTCTCAGCTTGGAACTGGACCTGGACTTTCTTCCAATGGTGCTTTATCAGTTTAACCAGAATTTGGAATTGCATACTGAAAACTACTGGTACCCTGTGCCAGATCTACAATATCAGTCTTGTATGCCAGTAATATTTCTCCCCTGCTGAAAATGAGGTGCTAATCCGCATTAGCTTCAAATTCCAGGTAGTCTTCAAAGGCAGACCTATATACACTACATGGAAGTAATCTAGACAAAGCAGGGGTCAGCTGCAGAACATCCCCCTCCAGATGGGGCTGCTGCTGGTGCACCTGCTGAAGTGGACAAATTTCTTGCTGACTACAGCCTCCAGCTGCCTGTCCATCAGTGGCTGGGAGTTCAAGAGTACCCCAAACTGAGGATGTTCCTATAAACATTACTTACTTACTTACTTACTTACTTACTTCCATATCGTCCTTCCTTTCTTCCTCTCCTCCTCTCCCCTTCCTCTCCTCCCTTCCTCTTTCAATCCCTCCCTCCCTGTTAAATATGCATGATGCTACATTAACATAAGTTTACATCAAATGCAAAGTGGAGTCTGATGTCAGACTTCACTTATTAGTTCAGCCGCTGGCGGGAAGATTGGGTCCTCATCAGTGGCTGAAGTGTTGGACAGCAATGGCTATAAAAAGTCGGCGTTGGCCATGTTTGTTTGCTTTTTGATTCCAGTTTGTAAATAAAGAAGTTCTCACACTCCTGAGCCCTGCTCCTTCCTCATCCATGCCCATTCAACACTGGCAACGAAGGTGGGATACCGAGGAAAACAAAGGACCTTGTGGGGCACCGTGGCCATTTTCCAGCTGAATCGTGAGCTCAACTGTTGAGACCAATTAGCGAACCAACATGGCCCACCAACCCCTATCAATCCCATTTGAGCCAACCAAAGAGAAGTGGTCCTCATACATGGGAAGATTCAACCTAAATCTTGAGGTGAACAGGATGCAGGCAGCATCTGACACAAAGAAGAAGGCTTACTTTTTGACCTATTGCGATTTGGAACTCTGTGAACTAACCAAAGCCCTCATTGCAGATGATCTGGCAAACGTTTCCTGGGATGAACTGCAATGAGCATTGAAGGGACATTTCAACCCTATCCCATTGGACCTGGCAAGCTGGAACGACTTCTACATCCGGAGCCAAAAGGAGGGGGAAAGCATAAGTGGTTTCATGGCTGCACTGAGGAAACTATCAAAGAACTGCAAGTTCTCAAACACTGAAGAAATGATCTGGGATTGGCTAGTCCTCGGCCTAAAGGATTTAACCCTGAAGGGTTAAATTGATCACAAGAGAGGACGTCTTGTTCAAGGAGGCTCTGGAAGAAGCGAAAGCCATGGAAGCCTCTGACTGTTCTAAAGTCTGAGTCAAGGGCAACAGCAAGGTCCATGCCACCCAGGTCGTGAGGGGGACACCGCATAATCCATCCTGCTCCGAAAGCAGTGACAGAAGGAAGATGTCCACTGGGTAAAACCCAGCAAGCCCGGAACCGCCAAGGGAACCAAGCCTTGCGGAAGCTGCAGAGGGAACCATCCCCAGTCTGCCTGCCATTTTAAGGAGGCAATCTGCAGGCAATACAAGAGGAAAGGCCACATCACGGAAGCCTGCAGAGCTAGCCAACCAGCGGACAAACCGACCTGCAGAGCATACACTCCAACCAGACAATACAAGGGTCAGAAGACATTTGGTGCAAAATTCAAAAAACAAAATAGTGGCTGGGAAGAAGAAACCCACCATACAATTGGGGACTACACACACGTCCACATGGGACACACAGACACTGTTGAATCCAACACATTCCTCACCGAAGTGAGGATTGATGGAACCCTATGATTGATGGAAGTGAATTCTGGGTCTTATATATCAATGATATCCTGGGCGGCCCTCCAGAAGATCAACCCCCACATCCACCGAAGCCAGCTCCGGCCACAACAGATAATGTTAAAGGACTACCAAGGCTACAAAATACCAGTCCTGGGGAAGAACATCTGCCACGTGGAATATGGAGAATTCCAGGGACTCCTACCACTGACCATTGTAGACCAAGACCTTCCCAGCCTCCTAGGGAGAGAATGGTTCACGCCACTACAAATCAGCCTCACCGGCATCCACGCAACAGCAATGACCAGAGTAAGTGGCAGAAACAACCTAGATGTTTTGGAGAGGGAATTCCAGGACGTTTTCAGCAGCGAACTGGGCAGGTATAAGGGGACCCCAGTCAGTTTTAACCTAGACCCTAATATAGCCCCTGTCTGACTGAAGTCTTGGAGAGTCCCTTTTGCTCTGCAGCCCAAGGTTGAACAGCAATTAAACAAGCTGGTAGCTCAAGGAATCTTCAAGCTGGTAGACCATGTGAGGTGGGAGACCCCTATAGTGACCCCTGTAAAGCCCAATGGGTCAGTCAGAATCTGTGGAGACTACAAGAGTACCCTGAACCTTGTGCTACAACAGAGCACATATCCAGTACCAGTTGTCCAGCATCTACTACATTCGTTGGGCTGGGACAAGATTTTTGCCAAGATGGACCTAGCACAGGCATATCAACAATTGCCTGTGGACACAACCACTGCCAAAGCTCAAACGATCATAATCCACAAGGGTGCATTCAAGTGCAACCAGCTGGAATTTGGAGTTAGCATACCTCCCAGCCTTTTCCAAAGCATAATGGAAGGGCTGCTACAAGATCTGCCAGGAGTAGTTCCTTACTTTGATGATGTAATAATCTCTGCTGAAGACAAGCCCCAACTAATGAAAAGGGTCCAAACAGTATTAGAAAGATTCCAAGAAGCAGCACTTAAGTTAAAAAGGGACAAATGCTACGTTGCCATACTGAGTGTAGAGTTCTTGGGCTTCCAAATCGATGAGTCAAGCATCCAACCCACGAACAGCAAGCTGAAAGCAATTAAGGAAGCCCCCACCCCACAGAGTAAAGGTGAACTCCAAGCACTCTTGGGCTTATTATACTTTTATAATATATTCTTACCACAGAAAGTGACCTCAGTGGAGCCACTCCATAGACTGTTGGATAAGAATACAATCTGGAAGTGCCCCCCCTCCAAGGACGCCGTGTTCTCCAAAATAAAAGACATTTTGACATCTGACACAATATTGATGCAATATAGCGAGACTCTGCCGCTATGGCTGACCTGTGATACATCACCATACGGCATCAGGGCAGTATTGAGCCATAGACTACCGAATGGAAAGGAAGCCCCCATAGCCTATTATTCTAAGACCTTGTCAAAGCCAAGAGGAACTACGGCCAAATAGACAAGGAAGCCCTCACCGCCGTAGCCGGGGTAAAACATTTTCATGAATACCTCTATGGCAGATACTTCAAGTTGGTCACTGACCACAAGCCGTTGCTTGGCATTCTATCAGGAAACAAACCCCACCCAACATCTTATCACCTAAGATGTTAAGATGGACAGTTTTTTCTGGCAGCGTATAACTATAGCCTTCTACACAGACTAGGAAAGAACATTCCACATGCCAACACATACAGCAGGTGCCCCCTGCCAGACCTAGTGGAAGATGCAGCCCCGCAACTTCCATATTTCTTGTAGAACATTTCAAACTGGGCTTATTGACGGCAGCTGACATCGTGAGACTCACCCCAAAGGACAAAACGTTGGTGACAGTTTTGCACTGGGTATGGAGAGGTTGGCCAAACAAGACGGAAGGAGAGGAATTCAAGCCTTTCAAAGACAGACAGCTGGAGCTGTCAGCATTAAGGGGGTGTTTGTTATGGGGAGACAGGGTGGTGGTACCACAACCATTAAGGGAAAGAATTCTGGGATTGCTACATGAAGGGGCACCCCAGGATAGTAAAAATGAAGGCCGTAGCGAGGAGTTACATCTGGTGGCCAGGGAGAGACAAAGGCATTAAGACCTGGGTCGCCACATGCTCACCATGTCAGGAATCCCAACCAGCCCCTCCCGCAACACCCCCCTCAAGTGGGAAAAGCCCTCAGCACTATGGGGTCACATACACATAGATTTTGCAGGACCCTGCCAGGGACAAACGTTTCTAATCGTGGTTAACACCTACTCTAAATGGTTGGAGGTAGTTATCATGAAATCCACAACAACTGAGGCAATGATCAGAGCTTTGCAGAAATATTTGCCACCCACGGGCTACCCAATGTGCTGGTTTCAGACAATGGCCCACAATTCACAGCACAGCAATTCGAAAGCTTCCTCGCCCATCTGGGGATCCAACATGTCATATCAGCGCTGGCTCATCTGGCGGTGAATGGGCAAGCAGAGAGGATGGTCCAAATGACCAAAGAAATTCTAAAAAAATTAGAATGGCAAGAAAAAAATGATAAATTGTTGCTAACCCAACACATAACACCAAGCGCAGCAACAAACAGAAGCCCAGCAGAAATGCTCATGAACAGAAAATTAAGGTCCACCCTGAACAGAATCCATCCAAACTATATAAATGACACCCCTCTGGACTCCACAAGGAAGTACAGAACATTCGCACCTGGAGACACAATGCATGCACGAAAGTGCACAGGAGGGGAAACCTGGATCCTGGAAAAAATAATTGAAAGTACCGGACCCAGATCATACACACTGGAGGTAGAAGGGGGAGAAACATGGAACAGGCACCTAGACCAACTGCGGGGCTGCATAGTTCAACCATCACATGAGACCTAACAAGACAACACACCTCTGGCAACAATGAAACCCTGGAAATTAGAAACCCCACAAAGACACATATGAGCAAGGGCAACCCTGAACAGAACAGGACTTCTGAGGCCTCTAACTCAACAGAAACTGCCACACCTCCAGAAACTTTCGAGATGCTTCCAAGGGCGGAGTCTGGAGCAGCAGGACACCCATCCACTCGGACCACCGCCTCAGGAACAACTGAACCGCGCAGGCCCAGTCACACCCACAGAAGCCCCACCTACCTGAAGGACTACGTCTGCCACGTATGTGGTGATTGGTTGGCCTGAACTAAGAGGGGAAGGGTGTTAAATATGCATTATGCTACATTTATATGAGTTAATGTCATATGCAAAATGGAGTCTGATATCAGACTCCACTTATTGGTTCAGCCGCTGGTGGGAAGATTGACCCCGTCAGTGGCTGAAGTGTTGGACGACGCTGGCTATAAAAATCCGGCACTGGCCACGTTTGTTTGCTTTTTGATTCAGGTTTGTAAATAAAGAATTTCTCACACTCCTGAGTCTTGCTCCTTCCTCGTCTGCACCCATTTAAGACTCCCTCTTTCTTTTCTATTCTTTTTTTTTTATTTTCTTCAGACTTATGGCATCCTTGCCCAGAGATCCTTCTCTAAGGCAATAATTACACAGTAATCTGGGAGTAAGAGAGGAAGAAAATTTTTGTTGCTTCTGTACCTAATTGAATACCTGCAGCAGATGTTCAGGTAGAATTATGCAAATGAGGGTTCCAAAGGGGAAAAGGGGGAGAAATAAAATTGCGCAGGTTAGTTCCTACAAGGTGGCTGCCAAATAAAGACTTATTCATGAGTTTTAAGTATAGCATGATCACGTTTTTCTCTCTGGCATGTTTACTTGTTTCTGCAAAAAATTCTCTGAAAGTTAGTTGTTCCAACCACAGAGAAAGATTTCCTGTTTTGAATGGATTTTGAGAGAGAGAAAAGACAGAAAAAGTTTTTAAAAAGTTCCTCTCAGTGAATCACATATATCTGGATGTGACTCCTTGGACTGTAAGGGCATGTTAAGTGAGGTTCCAAACTGGAAAAGATTGCACCAGTTGAATGTTTCAGCCAGTGCCTGCATGCTTGGGAAGTGGGTGAGAAGGTGGGAAAAGAGACCGGAACTATATAAACACACACATACACACCTAGGACAGACACGGAAAGAGGTACAATGAAGTTCTCATTTCATGACCCTATGATTTCAGACACGCTATTTTGAGTCAGGCCATTCTACCAGATAGCCAGATAGCCAATAGCTAGACTAGGAAATTGAAAGGATAATTGAAAGGATATCTTCACTAAGAATTGTGGGTTGGATGGCAGCCAACTCACTCTCAGGTGGATTACAAGAATAATAACACAATATAAAAACAATTAAAAAGTAGTAATTCCTGAGTCACTTTCGTCACTTACTCTTCCGGGGTAATCAGGCCCATTGCAAACCCAGGCAAACCCAGGTAATTAGGACCTTGTAAAACAATATCTCAGGGACGCAGTGGCTCAGTGGCTAAGACGCTGAGCTTGTTGATCAGAAAGGTCAGCAGTTCGACAATTTGAATCCCTAGCACCGCGTAACGGAGTGAGCTCCTGTTACTTGTCCCAACTTCTGCCAACCTAGCAGTTTGAAGCATGTATGCAATTAGAAAAATAGGGACCACTTTGGTGGGCATTTAGTCATGCTGGCCACATGACCATGGAGATGTCTTCGAACAGCACTGATGCTTTGGCTTAGAAACGGAGATGAGCACTGCCCTGAGAGCCAGAAGTGAGTAGCGCACATGTGTGGAGGAACCTTTACCTTTACTTTTAAAACAATATCAGAGTGGGGGCCAATCTTACCTCTATGTAGATGATGTTCCCAGGGAGAGAGCCACACGGAGAAGGCTCTTCTTCTTCGTTATGCTAGATCAGGGGTGTGAAACAGCATTACAGCAGAATCACATGACATATCGGGACTTTTTCCCCCTTTGCTAAACCGGATGTGGGCATGGCCAGCACATGACGCATCCTGCCTGCAGCCCAGGAGTTTGACAGCTCTGTGCTAGATGGATCTTCCTAGGCAAGGGGGCCCGTAACAACCCCTGGCTCCCTGCTCTGGAGCGTCGGGTAGCTGTAATATCAGTGAATGTTGTGGGGTATTGATGGTTTTGCTTTGGATTTTAGCCACAGGTATAGTTCCCAGTAAATGGACTTGGAAAAATAAAGATCCCAACAAAAATGATTAGTTGATTAGCAAGAATGCATGCAGGCTCAGACATTTAACCCCTCTCGATACAAAAGAAGAAGGATGGAATCGTTTAGTACAGGGCTATCTGACTGTGGTTTAATTGAAACTCTGCCTGGTTTATATGTATCTATAGATTTTTGTTAACCATATCTTGCCAATATACTTCTTCCATGGAATCAATGGTTTGAGAAAAAGACACCTAAAACTATTTTTTCCTTGCTGGAGATTTGTTGGTGTTGGTTAAGAACCAGCATCATGTTTAACTGGATCTGCACCAAACTACTGCCACTGCAGTTTGAACCAAATGAAGCTTCTGGATACTTTTCAAGGGCAGCCCCATGTAAAGCACATTGCAGTAGTCAAAACAGGAGGTGATTAGAGTGTTGGTCACTGTGAGCAGGGATTATACATTAACAAAGTTGGAAGGGACTTTGTAGGTCATCTTGTCCAACCCCCACACCCAAGCAGGAGACCCTATACCATTTCTGACAAATGGCAGTCCAGTGTCTTCTTGAAAGTCTCAAGTAATGAAGCTCCCATAATTTCTGAGGGCAACTTCTGTTCCATTGATTGATTGTTCTCACTGTCAGAAAAAAATATCCTTATTTCTGAGTAAAATCTCTTCTTGTTCAATTGTCTGGCTTTGAGGTATTCTGTGGCAGCCTCTCAAATATTGGAAGATGCTCTCCTGTCTCCCCTGATCCTTCTCTTTACTGGACTAGCCAGGCCCAGTTCCCGCAACTGTTCTTCATATGTCTTAGCCTCCAGTCCCCTAATCATCCTGGTTGATCTTCTCTGCACCCTTTCTAGAGTCTACACATCTTTATTATAGTGTGGTGACCAAAACTGGATGTAATACTCTAGGTGTGGTCTTGTTAAGGCTTTATCGAGTGGTATTAGTACCTCACTTCATCTTGATTGTATCCCTGTGTTAAAGCAATTTAGGACTGCATTGGATTGGATTGTTGGACTAGGAAAGGGTATAACTGGCATACAATCCGTAGTTGCATGAATGTTGGAGAAAATGTTGTAGCCATTGGTGCCCCAGTTAAATTAAGTCATACATTTTGATGCCTATCCAGAAACCTGACATTTGGCATCTGGGCAGTCAAACCACTTGGCTATCACCATCAATTCCAACCCTTCAGGTTTGATATACAAGTGATTACAATAATTTCTTAGTTGGGTGGACAGCATGTACTTGCTAGGGATCATAAATAATTTTAATGAGGTTTTCCTTGCTGGTTTTTTAAGGGGATGATACGAGTGATAAATCTGGGTCCCAAGGGTGTCACAGTATTCTTACAGAGTTTTGCTGCACCGGCTTTATTATTTATGTTGAATAATAATTTGCTCTCATTTCAAAGCCCAAGATTTACCAACTTATCCTTTACCTTGAAAGTTTTGGGGAAAAGGAGGCCAGATGTGTCCCTGGGGATTTAAGCCTGCTTCCCTTTTGCAATGCAGTAAAAAGGGTGAAGCTTTGATCACCTGGTTGTGGCTACCATCTTAATTTTTCCTCCCAGCCTATGGACACCTGGAAAAGGCTTCTGAAATGTAATTTCAGCATTGACAAAGACAATTTAAAAAAGGAGAACTGCACAAAGAAACAAGTCAGTTTAGCTTTGGATTTTTTTTTTCCTGCATTCATAGTCCAATAAATGAATGTCAGTGCTGCAAAGCTTGGACTATAGTGCGGTAGTTAAGAAGAAGAGTCAAACAGGCTTTGCATCAGTACAAGTAGTCCTTGACTTACAACAGTTCATTTAGTGACCATTCAAAGTTACAGCATTGAAAAAAGTGAATTACAATCATTTTTCACACTTAACAATTGTTGCATCCCCATGATCACATGATCAGAATTCAGACACTTGGCAAACTGACTCATATTTATGATGGTTTTAGGTTCCCGGGGTGATGTCATGCCCCTGTTGGAGTCTGATTCTGAGGGGGAGATTGAGCAGCTGACAGGGAGTGGGAGTGTGGCTCCAGTGGCTGTGGAGGAAATGGGGGAAAGGCACAGTCTGGATGGGCATTCAGAGGAAGACCCAGGGCCATCCCTTCTTCATCCAGGGCATGCAGGGAGGAACGGAGGAGGGAGCAATGTGGCTTGCGAGAGAGAAAAAGGCCCTGATCCCTTTTATTAGTTGCAGCTGGGAGAACAGGATATAAGAGGAGCGTTTACACACAGCTCCTTGCTAGAAGCAAAGCGTGCATTATCTTTGTCGAGGCTTATCTGGGTTTGGTGTTCTTCCAACTGAGGGTGCATTGGCTTTTGGAAGTCTTCAATTTATCATCCTGATCTGCCATGTTAATTACTTCAGTATGGTTTGTGTTGGGTTTTTTTATTTCTAATTATCTTTACTTTGGGTTCAGACTGCATTTCTTCCCTTCGTAGACTGTTTTTGGAAGAGTTTGATCTCCAGTCGAGGATAACTGGACATTGGGGGCCAAGTTGGAGGCATTAAAGGGAATTTATTCTACTTTTGTGACTTTGTTATTTTTTTTGTCACTCCCCAGGTCATCACATAATGACTATGACAATGATCTATGATCATGATTTGTCTCTTATAGCTATTATGTGAGAGCTTATGCACCGAAGACAAATTCCTTGTGTCCATTCACACTTTACCAATAAAGAATTCTGTTCTGTTCTATTCTTTGCTGATGAGGCATGACTTGTGGTTTGCTTAGGTTGGAGAAAGGCTTAACCATCTTTTAAGGTTGAGGTCAAAACCTTTATGCCCGCCATCTGTCTTGCTGAAAAGAAATTGGGAATGATCTTGGTTTGCCAGGAAAGGGTTAAACATCCTGCTGCTCATGCAATGCATGTAGTCCTTGATTTACAACAGTTCATTTAGTGACCATTTGAAGTTACCACAGCACTGAAAAAGTGACTCAGGATATTTTTTACACTTATGACCATTGTAGCATTCCCGTAGTCATGGGATCAAAATTCAAATGCTTGGCAACTGACTCATATTTATGACAATTGCAATGCCCCCGGGGTCACATGATTCCCTTTTGGGACCTTCTGACAAGCAAAGTCAATGGAGAAGCCAGATTCATTTAACAACCGTGTTACTAACTTAACAATTGCAGTGATTCACTTAACAACTGTGGAAAGAAAAGTCATAAAATGTGGTAAATTTACTTAACAACTGTCTCGCTCAGCAATATAAATTTTGGGCTCAATGGTGGTTGTAAGTTGAGGACTACCTGTTACCTTAGAAGATTTTTTTGTTTTTAAAAATTAACACTTAAAATGGACTTTCTCGGTTAAACAAGGATGTTCATTTTCTGTTGTTCTCACTTCAACATGCAGGGAGGTCTCAACCTATGACCATAATTGAGACCAAACTTTCCTTTGCAAAGCAAGGTGGTTGTTAAGTGAGCCATGCTTGATTTTGTGACCCTTTTTTGCTATGGATTTTAAATAAATCGTTGTTAAGTATATCGTGCAGTTGCTAAGTCAATCCAAGCTTCTCTCATTGCCTGTCAAAAGCTGTCTGGAAAGTTTGCAAATGGTGATCTTCTTACTCCAGGGGGCTGCAACCAACATAAGTATCGGAATTTGGGGGAAGATGTGTCGTGATGCCTTTCTCAATGACAGCTTCTTTCAAAAAGGTGGGCTGGACAATGCACGACCAAGGCTCAAATGCCTCACAGCTTTGCAAGGGCTTTACTATAAGAAAGAGCTGCATTCAAAACTGGAACTCTTCACCAGCCGGTTCAAGGACAAAATTGTGTCTATGACTCTTGACAAGGAATATGATGTTGCAGTACAAGCAATAAAACTACTTACTCTTGTTTTATAGAGTAGTGAAGAAGTTCTGACTGCAGAAGACTGAAAATGTCTTATCATCTGGTCTATTCAGCTCAATGGCCAGTGGCTGTAGCAGCAGGAGAATTTCTTTACAAGTGAAAGGACCTGGATTCTGATATTTCCCAGCTCCTTTCCCTGATGAAGGAAATCCATCTCTGCTTATTTCTCCCCAGTCAGCCCTATCCTCACAGAAAGAAAATGAGCCTGCTGTGGAGAAGAGCTATGAATCAGTCCCATCCTTACAACTGAATCTCCAGTTTCTTGCAGTCCAGAAGAAGCCCAAGTGAGCAGTGGATTGCAACCATGAGCTGGAGTACAAGTAGGGCAAGCCGAAGAGACTGTATGGGACAAGCAGAAGGTAGCAGCAGTCAGGCAGAGGAGAGAGTAAAAACCTTCCTTACAAGGCTTCTTGCAATATACCTCTCCAGAAAACTCAGGGATCTAAGATGAGAGCTTAAATACAGAAATAGAAAATTTGGGGCCATTGTAGCTGTGGAACATCATGGAAGTGCCTTGAGAAGCTCACAGTCCTTATTTCCAAGTAAATAGGCAACAAGAAGAGATTGGGCAACCATTTGTCTGAAATGGTACAGGTAGTCCTTGACTTACAACCACAGTTGAGCCCAAAATTTCTGTCGCTAAATGAGACAGTAACATGGTTATTGAGTGAATCTGACTTCGTCATTGTCTTTGCTTGTCAGAAGGTTGCAAAATACAATCAAATGTCTCAAGGACTCTGCAACTGTCATGAATATGACTCAGTTGCCAAACATCTGAATTTTGATCACAGGAATGCTGCAAAGGTCATAACTGTGAAAAATGATCACAAGTCACATTTTCTTTCTTTCTTTTTTTTTTCTGGGATTTTAGAATTTATTGTTTTAATTTTATTTTATTTTCAAAGTGCATATCCAATTACATTTTTAACAGTGCTGTGTCAAGAATTCCATATTTACATTTATCTTACGTATTAAAACTTGTTTCTCTTCTCTAACCATAAGTACAACATTTCCCATACCACATAAAACTCTGACTCCTCTTTACCTTTCAGTTTCCTTGTAAGCCTATCCATCTCGGCGCAATCAAGTATTTTATTTATCACCATATCCTCAAAAGGTACATTGTCTTTTTTCAGCTCTGGGCATAAACAATGGAGAGGAAAGGTAAAGAAGCACATCCAACATGTCGTACAACACATAATAACAGTGGCAAGGATTGTTTATGCCCATAAGTTACATTTTTCAGTGCTCTTGTAAGTTTGAACGGTCACTGAATGAACTGTTGTAAGTTGAGGACTACCTATACAGGGTTTCCTGCTTCAGCCGGAGGTTGGACTCCAAACTCCCTTCCAACTCGCTTATTCTGTTCTATTTCTTCAGTTTTACATGTTGGGGAATCACAGTCCAGAAGGGGAAATTGGTGGACTTATTTTATTGGAGTTGTTTCAGGCGTTGAGGTGGACCATAGAATAGCAAAGTTGGAAGGGACCTCAGAGGTCTTCTAGTCCAAGCAGAAGACCCTATACTATTTTAGATAAGTGGCTGTCTCTTCTTAAAAGCCTCCAATACTGGGACACCCACAACTTCTGAAGGCAACTTCTGTTCCACTGATTGATTGTCCTCCCTGTTAGGAAATTCCTCCTGAATTCCAGGTTGCTTCTCTCCTTGATTAGTTTCCCTCCATTGTTTCTTGTCCCGCCTTCTGGTGCTTTGGAAACTATGAACAAGTCAAATAGAGCCAATGCCGGATCTATTCTGATTCAGCATTGATTTTCTGAATTAACAGTTCTTTCTGCCTTGAGACAGGCCTCCCATATTGCCTGACCTGTTTTCTTAAACCTGGTGTTCAGAAAGGAGTTTTCAAGCAGAGGGGTGGAGTGTGCTTCTTCCAGGACTCAAGGCATCCCCACCCACTGGCTTATGTCTCTAGGAAATGTGCTGCTTCCTTACTTTCCTGTCTCAATGACAGTATCCAGCAGAGTGTATTCTTCCTCTAAACTCTTTTCGTATTGTGGAATGTGAGTTGAGCAATCCGGTTACAACAATCAAGAACATTTATTTTGAGCTCCTGCCTAGCAGCAGGGTAGGTGTGTGTTTATGTGTTTTCCCTCTCCTTCCCCCCCTCCCTCCCTCTTCAACTCTTTGCCAGCTTCCTTGTAAAATGTTGCCGTGGGGGGAGGTTTCCATCCCATCGAAGGCAAGCAAAAAGAATATTTTCAAAAAATAATAATAAAAGCCCTAAACACACACAAGCAGGAAAAGTAGAATAACTTGCCTCTGTTGTGGTTTGTTCTTTTTCTGTGTTCTGTTTCCAAGATGGTCTTTTATGAATCTTTTTCTTGCTGAAGTCCAAACAAGTTATTTAAGAATTAATTAACCATAACAGCATATAGGAAGAGAATGCTCCTGACAGAGTGTCTAATTCTGCAGTTGTTCTGCCTCACTCATAGAGATGTTCATGTTCTATTGTCCTTCTTGATTTTTTTTCATTTTTTCTTAGCCCTTTCTGCTAATAGAAGAAAGAAGATCGAATGTATCCCATGTTCAACTTTAGTGGCACCTCTCTTCCTACATAATCGCAATACTGGCTTACCTGATAGGACTGTTGTAAGACAATGTAGGAAAACAGAAGACTTAGAATACTGCATCCAGTTTTGGTTGCCACAATGTAAAATAGATGTTGAGACTCTAGAGAAAGAGTGCAGAGTGCAGAGAAGAGCAACAAAGATGATTAGGGGGCTGGTGGCTAAAACATACAAAGAATGGTTGTAGGAATTGGGTATATCTAGTTTAATGGGGACCATGGGGGATGCAGTGCTTAGAATACAGTATTGCAGCCTTCTTCTGCTGACTGCCAGTTGCCTGCAATCTGGCAGTTCAAGTCTCACTGGGTCAAGCCTGACTTGCCTTTCTTCCTTCTGAGGTGGGTAAAATGAGAACCCAGATTGTTGGGGGGGATATGCTAACTCTAAACCACTTAAAGAGAGCTGTAAAGCACTGTGGCCAAAGTGCTCTTGCTATTAATGAAAAGAAGAACTAGGAGTGACATGAGAGCACTGTTCCAATATCTAAGAGGCTGCCCCAAAGAAGATGGAGTCAACCTATTCTCCAAATCACCTGAAAGAAGGAGAAGCCACCAAAGATGGAAACTAATTATGAAAAGAAGCAACCCAGAACTAAGAAGAAATTTCCTGACAGTTACAGTAGAACAACGAATCAATGGAGTGACTTGCCTCCAGAAGCTGTGGGTGCTCCATCACTGGAAGTTTTAAAGAAGAGACTGGACAATCATTTGTCTTGTCTGAAAAGAGGTAGGGTTTCCTGCCTGAGCAGTGAATTGAACTAGAATACCTCCAAGGTTCCTTCCAACTCTATTATTCTGTTTAAATCTTGGAAAGTGGTCAGGATGTCATGGGAAAGCCAAAAAAAGTCAAGGAGATGCTTGCAGCAGATATAATAGGAGAACGGGGTTTTCTTTGTGTGGTTGTGGCCATCCGCTTGATTTCTTTGACCCCTTCCCTGGATGTCCAAGTTCTCTTTTTAAAAAAATCTTCTTGAATAAGAAAAAAGAAAAATGACATGAAGATTTTGGATCTGGCTAATCTAAAGAAAAGAAGAATTAGGGGTGACATGATAGCAGTTATCCAATATTTGAGGGCCTGCCACAATGAAGAGGGGTCAAATTATTCATAACACCTGAGGGCAGGGCAGGAAATAAGGGATGGGAACTAATCAAGGAGAGAAGCAACCTGGAATCAAGGATAGACTTCCTAATAGTGAGGACAATTAGCCAGTGGAACAGCTGGCCTCCAGAAGTTGTGGGTGCTCCATCACTGGAGGTTTTCAAGAAGAGAATGGACTCATTTGAGATTTTATAGGGTCTCCTACTCGAGCAGGGACTAGAAGACCTCCAAGGTCCCATCCAACTCTGTTGTTCTGTTCTATTCTATTCTATTCTATTCTATTCTATTCTATTCTATTCTATT
>BLBF01000058.1:22224465-22240963 GCA_015471245.1 Laticauda colubrina
TTCTATTCTATTCTATTCTATTCTATTCTATTCTATTCTATTCTATTCTATTCTATTCTATTCTATTCTTCCATTCCATTCTATTCCATTCCATTCCATATGAGGTCCTAGCTTCTCGTAATAGTTTCATTTCTAAGATTGACTCTGCAGATCATTAATAATTTTTTTTCTGAAAGTGCTACGTAAAAGACAAACTAGAAATAAAAATGAAAAAAACCAAGAAAATGGTCAGAGAATACCTATCTGGCCTTGACAAATATAAATCATACACATTTTCTCCTGTATTTTATTTTAGTTAAATGCAACTTCTATATCTGCAAACTGGTCTATGACTGAATAACTATTTGATCATAGAGCAGCAATTCAAGGCAGTAGTACTTCCAGTGATGCTTCACAGCTCATCTTCAGGGATTAACAGAATAACAGACTTGGAAAAGACATATTGGAGGTCTTCTTGTCCACCCCCCTGCTCGAGCAAGAGGCCCTATTTCAGACAAATGGCTGTCCAATCTCTTCTTAAAAACATCCCATTTTGAAGTACCCAAAACTTCTGGAGGCAACTTGTTAATTGTTTTGTCAGGAAATGTCTCCTTAGTTTTAGGTTGCTTCCCTCCTTGGTTAATTTCCATCCATTGCTTGTCTTACCCTCTGGTGCTTTGGAAAATAGGTTGACCTCTTCTTCTTTGAGGCAGTCCCTCAAATATTGGAACAGTGCTATCATGTCACCCCCTTGTCCTTTTTTTCATTAAACTAGACACCCAATTCCTGCAACCATTCTTCATATGTTTTAGCCTCTAGTCCTTTACCACCTTTCTTGTTCTTCTCTGCATTATTTCTAGAGTCCCAACATCTTTTTTTTATATTGTGGTGACCAAAACTGAATGCAATATTCTATGTGTGATCTTTTTGCTGGAGGCCCCATCACTCCACCATGACAAGAATGGATGTAATGGACAATTTTCTCCTTCGTAAATTTGTCTCACCAAAGTCACCCCAGCTCTGAGCTAGTATCCCATCCCATACCAGCAGATTCCCAAACTTAGACCGTTGGTAATTGTTATATAAAAATACTCCTTCTTATAAATGGAACTGTCCCAGTCTTATGCTGCATGCAAGAGGCAGGATGAGCCTAAATAATATATGGCTGAGAAAAAGTGTGTCAGGATGCCCACTTCCACACTGTCAAGAATCCCTGGCTCTGTCTTGTCTAGCAGGGAGGCTATTTGTAGCACTTTTATGGTCAGTGAAGTATTTTTAGGATATGAAATGTCTCCATCCAGTCAAGATGGCTGTTGGGTCTTCCTAGAGAGGAAGTCCTTGTTTATTTGGTTTGATCCACAATAGCTTTCCTGTTGTTCTCTGGCTTCATTTCATGCTTCCTAACTTTCCTCCTCCTCCAGCCACCTTCTCTTTTAGTGCTGTCCACCGAGCAAGTGAAGCCAAATTTTGTCTAATTAGGTTAAAGGGAGTCCCATGGAGCTCAAGGGAGGGGTCAAGAAAGTTGGCAGCCATAACCATGCAAAGACCCCCCCTTTTGTTTCTTTTGTAAAAAAAAAAAAAAAAAGGTGTGTGTGTAGGACTTTATTCACATTTGGGTGAACATCTTGACTTTTTTGACCTCATCCCCAGACATATCCTGAGAGAGTCAGGACTAGACTAGTTGAATGGAATCAAATCTAGAACCTTGGAAGATATAGAATCCTTGAATTATAAAGTTCCAAAAGTTGTAAGGGACTCCAAAGATCATCTTAGCAAAAGTAACACCCCATCCAATATTTATTTATTCCTATTTATTATTAACCACATTTATTTGTAGTAAGAAATGAATAATTTTGCAATTGTAAAATGAAAAGTGGAAATATGATACAATAAGAGTAGATAAACATTAGCAGTTTGTGTTTACTGGAATGGAGTAACTGATACAATGGGACTTTTTTAGTGTCTTCAAGCAGTTGAGGTTGAGTTGATTATGTTGAATCTTTATTTATATCCACATAACGTATAGATGTTAACTCATCATCACTGGACTCAGGCTCCTCTCTGTTTTGTACATTAATTATCACAGAAGTACCAAAATTTGTACAAAAATGAGTGGCTGTCAGTGATACATCTGCTGGGGGTGAAACCTCTTTTTCTGAACATTTTTGCAAAACACTTTTATTACAGATAATAATAACGCCATTCAACAGGAATGAAAAGGCAGTGACTTCAGCAATAGAGTGGTCAATGTCTGGAATACTCTACCTGGCTCTGTAGTTTCTTCCCCAAACCCCAAAAACTTTAACTTTAGACTGTCTACTATTGACCTCACCCCTTTCCCAGGAGGTTTATAGGGGATGTGCATAAGCGTACCAACGTGCCTACCGTCCCTGTCCACTTGTTTCTTTTATTTTTTTTATATGTACCCATTTCATGTGTTCATAACTATGTATACACTTATACCTGTTATCTTATAATCGCTTGACAAAACAAACAAACAAACAAACAAAACAAACAAATAAATAAATACAGCCAACATAAATAGCAGCACCAAACTCCTGGTGCTTTGGAACTCTAGGCATTTTGAAGGGCTCTGGAAACATAATGTCTCTGTTCTTCAAGATGGAATGCAGATTCCAGAAAATTGGAATTAAGACCATGCTCTCTGCTGACTGCCGGCTGACTGCAATTTGGCAGTTTGAATCTCACCAGTTCCTACAATGCAACTCAAGGTCATCAGATCTTGAGCCAAAATTATTTCTTTGGACAGCATCTTCAGGTCTTCAGTGAATTCCTCACAGTGGATGTATCTGTTTTCTGGATGAGTGCTGTGCAAATTACAGGCTCTCCAGATTCCAATCCATACCATGCCAGGATATATGCCTTTCCAGATGCCATATTCTCCAATGTTCAATGGCTGATGCCGTAATACAAAAGAGAATCCATCCCAGGTTAACCACTAACTGGGTCCTAATAATCCAGGCTAATCATTCTGTAACTGATTCTTTTTCACTTAGTAGTTGTTCATGAAGTGATTTATTGATTCTTTATATAAAAGTAGGATTCCTGAAAACAAATCAAAAGAAAATAGTGTATCATATATTTATACTATAATGCAAATCCTTGCATACTGATAAATGAGTAAGCTAGTAGTGTAAAATATTTTTATCATTCATCCCATTGGATGTAAATTTCCTTCCCATTTGATTTCTTAGCAATATACATTTAATGATGTATTTATTTATGAAATGTGTACATCACCCACTTTAATTCTCTAAGTGATTTTGAGCAGTTTACAAGTTAAAAAATGCTACTTTTCCTTATTAAAAAGTTTGAAAAATAACTCTAAAAATATTTAAGTTGCTTACCAAAAGAAATACAGGTGAAACTCAAAAAATTAGAATATAATGCAAAAGTTCATTTATTTCAGTAATGCAACTTAAAAGGTGAACCTAATATATGAGATAGACTCATTACATGCAAAGCAAGATAGTTCAAGCCGTGATTTGTCATAATTGAGAAGATTATGGCTTACAGCTCATGAAAACCCCAAATCCACCATCTCAGAAAATTAGAATATTACATGCAATCAATAAAACAGGGATTGTACATAGAACAATATCGGACCTCTGAAACGTATAAGCATGCATATGTACTCAGTCCTTGGTTTGGGCCCCTTTTGCAGCAATGACTGCCTCAGTGCGGCGTGGCATGGAAGCCATCAGCCTGTGGCACTGCTGAGATGTTACGGAAGACCAAGATGCTTCAATAGCGGCCTTCAGCTCTTCTTCATTGTTCGGTCTCATGTCTCTCATCTTTCTCTTGGCAATGACCCATAGATTCTCCATGGGGTTCAGGACAGGCAAGTTTGCTGGCCAATCAAGCCCAGTAATCCCACAATCATTGAACCAGGTTTCGGTGCTTTTGGCAGTGTGGGCACGTGCCAAGTCCTGCTGGAAAATGAAGTCAGCATCCCCATAAAGCTCGTCTGTGGAAGGCAGCATAAGTGCTCCAAAACCTCCTGGTAGATGGCGGCGTTGACCCTGGACTTGATGAAGCACACTGGACCAACACCAGCAGATGACAACACAGACTGTGGAAACTTCACACTGGACTTCAAGCATCTTGCAGTGTGTGGCTCTCCATTCTTCCTCCAGACTCTGGGTCCTTGGTTGCCAAATGAGATGCAAAAACTGCTCTCATCAGAAAAGAGGACTTTGGACCACTGAGTGACAGACCAGTTCTGGTTTTCCTTAGCCCAGGTAAGACGCTTCTGACGTTGTTCGTTGTTCAGGAGCGGCTTGACAAGAGGAATACGACATTTGAAGCCTGTGTGTGGTGGCTCTTGATGCACTGATTCCAGCCTGAGTCCACTCCTTGTGAAAGTCCCCAACACTTTTGAATGGCCTTTTCCTGACAATCCTCTCCAGGCTGCTGTCATCCCTGCTGCTTGTGCACCTTTTTCTTCCACACTTTCCCCTGCCACATAACTTTCTATTCATGTGCTTTGATACAGCACTTGGGAAACATCCCATTTCGTTTGCAACTATCTTTTGAGGCTTTCCCTCCTTATGGAGGGTGTCAGAGATGGTTTTCTGCACAACTGTCAGGTCAGCAGTCTTTCCCATGATTGTGATTCCTACTGAACCAGACTGAGAGACCATTTAAAGGCCCAGGAATCCTTTGCAGGTGTTATGGCTTAATTAGCTGATTGGAGTGGGACACTTTGGGCCTAGAATATTGAACCTTGTCACCATATTCTAATTTTCTGAGATGGTGGATTTGGGGTTTTCATGAGCTGTAAGCCATAATCATCTCAATTATGACACATCACGGCTTGAACTAACTTGCTTTGAATGTGATGAGTCTATCTCATATATTTGGTTCACCTTTAAGTTGCATTACTGAAATAAATAAACTTTGCACAATATTCTAATTTTTCGAGTTTCACCTGTATATTTAAAAATGCTTAAGTCAAACATATTGTTATTAATACAATAGTCAAGTAACCAATGGTCAAGAAAAAAAGTAAGGTATTATTTTAGTAGTTACAGAATTTCATGAGATGTAGACAAAAATCAGATATGTTATGATTATCAAAAATTAAGAATTCCTGTCCCCTATTTTAACATATTTAAGCATTCTTTCTCTCCATTACAAACTGAACAGCATATATTTCTTAAATATTAAATATAAACACATGCCAATGAAAGTTCACATAATTGGAAGCCAGAAATCTGAGCCACTTACTTTGTAACCAAAGGATCTTCATTCTCACTGATCTTCAAAAGACTTAGATTATCAACCATGTTGGTGACTATAAATTTGCTGAAATAAAACCAAGATGGAATAGTTAGCATAATCCCTGATGACACAATCAAGGGGAACCACACAGTAGGAAGGTTTTCTTCATGGATAAATAGAATATCTGTCATAGTTTTTCCCAAATGATGCTTCCATACTGTACCAGAGATTTTGAACTTCAACAATTATAAATGTAGTGTGGCTTGAATGAGCGGGTAGCTTATGCAAAAGCAGTGGAATTATATTTGAAGTAAAACCCCAAATCTCCTCAATTGGTGATGACAGATAGATAGTGGCAGCTGTCTCTCACCATCTCCAGTGCCAAATGACAGCATCTCTTCCTTTCTCCTCCAAAACATCAACTGTTTTCAACTGTCACTGGACCTTCCAACTCCCACTCCTCAACTGACGAACCAAATCTCAGTCAACATCTTTTATTTACCACACACATTTACATACAAACAAAATAGAAGAGGACAATAGATCTAGTGTAGTCTTATTGGAAGATTATGTGCTAAATAACTTGTCTCTCAATCTGCCATTTTAAGTTATCAACTATTTATCTCCACCGAATTCCCTCCTAAAGCAATTTAGAAGTACAAAATATTCAGAGAAGATGCTTTACAACAAAGCAAAGGGATCAAAAATGTGCATGAAAGAAGTGAAAAAGAAGGACCAGCAGTAGAGAATAAGAAGAAGATGGCTTGTAAGTTATCTTTCCATTGCAAACAGGATTCAAATAGTTTAAAAAACATAAGACAAGACCTGATTCTGGAATGGGATAAGTCCTTTACTTCAGTAAAATAAGGTTTATCAGGTATGTCAGACAGCATCAATAAAGACTAATAAAGCTTTTAAAGACTCATCAAATTAAGCATCAGACACTGGTGCAATGGTTAACGCACTAATCTAGAAACTAGGAGATCATGCCTTAGTTTTTTGAAAGCCATCTGAGTGATTTTGAATCAGCCCCTCTCTCTCAGCCCAACCCGCCTCACAGGGTTGTTGTGGGAAAAAGAGGAGGAAGGGTATTGTGTATATTCACCACTTGAGTTATTTATAATATTGGGTTACAAATATTTGTTCATATGTCCAGACAATCCAGTCAAAGATAGAAACCAATCAAGGAGAGAAGCAACCTAGAACTAAGGAGAAATTTCCTGACAGTAAGAACAATTAATCAGAGGAACAAATTTCCTCCAGGGGTTGTGGGTGCTCCAACACCGGAAATTGGTAAGAAGAGACTGGACAGTCACCTGTCTGAAATGGTCTAGGGTCTCCTGTTGGACTAGAAGACCTCCAAGGTCTTCTTCCAAGTCTGTTATTCTATTAGCTTAAAGTCTTGCAATGATTACTCTATGATTCCCAACTGGCTTATTAACTCTGCACTGAGCAATATTTAAAGGACAAAAATGCAAACTATGTGGCAAATTTATTCACAGTAAAAAATTGCAATAAAGATCTTTTTTCATTTTTAGTACTAAGCTGTGGATGCTTCAATGTTTCTTTTAATTAATAAAAAAAATCTTTTTTTTTTTTAAAAAAAGCTTGTTTCTTAACAATTCCAAATGGAGCTGAGTTTTCAGCACCCCAAGTCTGCAAGGATTTCTCTTGAAGAAAGCTTGTTGCACAATTCTGAGGGGACACTCTAGCTGCTCCTGTGGTGACGTCCGTTGCTTTCCATTGTGCTACCTTTTCGTGAAGTTTTTGTGATTCCGTGGTCTGAATTACCTGATCTGCTCCATCAGGGCTGATGATAGCTTCTTACAGAATAACAGAATAATAGAGTTGGGAGGCACCTTGGAGGTCTTCTAGTCCAACCGCCTGCTTAAGCAGGAAACCTTAGACCATTTCAGTCCAGTCTCTTTGCAAAACCCCCGGTAATGGAGCACCACAACTTTTGCAGGCAAGCTGCTCCAGTTATCAGATTGGTTCTTTTGGTTCCAGAGAAAAAGATACCAGCAAACAAAGGGATTCTAAGCTGCATTATTAGCGAAGTAAACAAGTTAAAAAGCATAACATAAAAGGTTTACACACAAGACAATTCTCTTATAAGCTGCCAGGAGCCCCTTAATAATGACAGCAGAGATATCCCAAGTGAGCCAATTTCTCCACAGTGTACAGAGCTAGGTTCTGTTGTAGAAAGTCCCAACGAAATAACAATTAGATATGTCCCAATGTGGGCATTTAGGCAAGAAAGACCCTGGATTACTGAAAGGTATACTTTCCTAAAAGCCAAGTGGTTCACAGTATATCAAAGTCAGAACTGAAGTTCGTGTGCCAAAGTTTCCCTTTCCCTTGAAGTGTCCTCATGGCCCAATTAAATTTGAATACATGGTTTTGGGGACAGCCTCTTCAACAGCGAGCTAGTTGGAGAGCCATTGCATTTCATTCCCAGGGCTTCACCTTGAGATGCTATCTCTGGAAGGTACGGTGAGTAGTTAAGATTTCCTCCCTGCCAGGTCCCTTTCCCCATAGTTCATGGCAAGCTGGCATCTAACGAACGAGAAACTCAAGTGTATCATTTTTGATCAAACCCTGGCACCATGGCTTCATCGCCGTTTTATGGTCAGGAGACCTGGCCTTGATTGGATGGTACCTGACTCTGGACAGGGATCGAAAGCCTGAGACTTTGACACCTGGAAAAGCTTTGAAGCCACGTAAATATTCCTTCCCTTCTCCTTTATCCAGTAAACAAAAGTAAAAAAACAAAAAAGAAACAAAAAAACAAACAAAAAAGAGCTCAAAAAAAGAGCTACAAATCTCTAGACCTTTCTTAATAAACTCGTCAAAATAACTATGGTCTTCCACATTGCCACCCCTGACATATTGTACATTCTTTTCATATTTTTCCCTGCTGGGGAAAAATATTACAATTAATCCAATGGAAAGTTTTATATAAAAATATATTTTATTCCTCATACTGTTGCCAGCTTCCTTTAAAACATTAACAGAATCCACAATGGAATAAGAATCAGCATATCTACTAGATAATTGACAGTCAAGCTGAAACTAAGCTAATCAAGTAAAAATAGCAATCAGGGGAAATCTTGTACTCAAACTTCTTCAAACCTCCGAATAAGTTACCCAACCTAATCCACATATCAAAGGATAAGGTTTGTAAACAGTTAATTAAATTGGTCCCCCAGAACAACAGCGTGTTCACAAGCATAAACATCACACATCCATGTCCCACAGGTGTCACCCAGAATCACTTCCATATCCAGGACAATCCTCCCCCCCCCAATAAACAATCTCACTGTACTCCATTTCTTTGCAGCTGCCCCCAAGGCAAAGCACTTTGCTTCGGGTAGTAAATATTTCTCCTTTCCTCACAGTTCTCTGGACTACATTTTTATTTAAAATTGAAACCCCAAGGAGAGAGTAACAATGCTTCTCAATCCCAGCAACTTTCAGACGTGTGGATTTCAATTCCCAGAACCCCCTGACCAGCAGGCTGGAAAATACTGGAGAACTGAGATCCACACATCTTAAAAGTTGTTGAGGTTGAAAAACATTGGTACAGAAAAATTATTTGTGACAGCTATCACAGACAGACCATTTATCCAAGAAGAAATTCTTCCGACTATATTGTCTGTATATCATTGGAGTTACCTTAAGGTAAGATGGGCAGCCTATAAATTTTGCCAATAAATAAAATTAGAAATTGCACAAAAATGCATCTGTAAAAAGAAAAGCTATTTTGCTTTCATTTTCAACACACTTAAGCCACCAAATGGCTATGTCTATTTTACTAAATCAAGTGGAAATGGAAATGTTGAGAGGTATTATGGATATAAAACAAATGGCCCTGATTTCTGATTTCACTGATATTCTAGGTTGGATTTATACGTATTTAATATTTATGTAGACCTTCAGTTTATAGTAGATAGAAAGAACTATTAAACCATGTTGTTCCCTTGCTTGTGTGTTATTTGGGATTATGCACACATGCATTGTTCAAATGATAGCTAAACTATTCTGTCTTGGTTTTGTTTCAGCAAACTTAGTCACCAAGTCTTTTGTGAATCAAAGGTAATGAAGATCCTTTCATTAAAAGTTAAGTGGCTCAGATTTCTGGCTTCCAGTTATATGAACTTTCATTGGCATGGATCTATGTTTAATATTTAAATAATATAAATTGTTCAATTTGTAGAATATGTTAATGTGGACAGGATTTCTTAACTTTTAATAATCATAATATGTCTAATGAATTTGTCTACATTCAATGAAATTCTGTAACTGCGAACATAACACCTTGCTTTTTCTTGATCATTGGCTAGTTGGTATTTTAATAACAATATGTTTTATTAAGCTTTAAGCTTTATCATAAGCAACTTAAATATTTTTAGAATTTGCTATTTTTCAGATTTTTGAATTTTTTACTCATAAACCATTTAGAGTCATTCAGATAGTGAGATGGGTAGTGAATAAATTTCATAAAGGGGAAGGAAATTTACTCTCAATGTAATAAATGATGAACCTTTTAAGTTACTCATGCATTAATGTGCAATGGTCTGTATGATAATATAAGTTCTGCTATTTTGTTTTAATTTCAGGAACCCTAACTTCATCTGCACAACCAGTAAACCATTTGATGGGCAATTAGCAAATGAAAATGAATCTATGGTTTCTAAACAGCCTTGATAATGGAGCTCAGTTAGATAGTTATTAATATTTGGTATCTTCATGTGGGCTTTGTGTATTTCTGCATCAGCCATCAAACATTGGATAATATGGCATGTAGAAAGTCAGGACAGCATGAATCCTGGTGTGGCATGGATCGGAATATGGACAGTCTTATTATCTGCACAGAACTCATCCAGAAAGCAGATACGCTCGCTGTGAGGAATGCACTGAAGACCTGAGGATGCTGCCCCCAAAAATATTTTGGGCTCAAGATCTGATGACCTTGAGTTTCACTGTAGGAGCTATGGCCATAACCATCATCAGCTTTGCCTTAGAGGTTGTTGTCAAAGCCATCAGACAAAGCAAAAAAAATGTTCATCTTGTTTAATATTCACCTTCTGAATTTTGTAGCAGGAATCATGGTCCTAATTCTAATTTTCTGGAATATGAATTCCATCTTGGATAACAGAGATATTCGGTTTCCTGGTCTTTCCAAATGCCTATATTCGGTTTCCTAATCTTTCCAAATGCCTACTTTTCCAGAGCACTCATCCAGAAACCAGATCCCACCAGTGTGGGGGGATTTGTAGAACACAGGATGTTGCCCCCCTAATTTTTTTGGCTGAAGATCTAATGATCTTGAGAAGTCCCTTTGGGAGCCATGGCAAAGGATTTGCTTTATGGCCTTCGCTTTATGCACGTCTGACAAAGATAATGACCGAAAAAAGCTTCGCTCACCCTTTTTAACCTTGGAGGTCTTATGAGCGTTTTATCAGGACTCCTAGTCCTTGTTCCAGTTTCCTGGAACTTGTATACCATCTTAATGAAGACAGTGTTTGGGTTTCCTTGGACTTTCCACATCCCTGCATATCCCAAGGAGCAAGAGGTTGGAGTTGCCATTTAATTTGGCTTTGTGGTTGTAAAGTTCTTCCTGGTGGGTGCTGTTCTAATTATTTCAAATAAAAATGATATTTGGCAAATGCAGAGAAAATAATGTTTCACCCCCAGTAGATGAACCCATGACAGCAATTGAGATTGGTATGCATTCTGGTCCTTTGGTGACCATCTACCTCCAGGAAAAAAATGGTCTTGAGCCCAGCTCAGATGACATAACATCTGTAGACTATTAAGACATTAAGGTATTATCTTTCAGCCAATCTCTCCCTTGTACTTGGCAAATCGTAGAATTTCCAGAATTAGCTGGGCCATCCCATCCCCTCTCTCAAAAGATACACTGCTGTTCTCTCCATTACGTAGGACAGCCTGTTTTTTTCAGAGTTTTTTCTCTGAAATCAGGGTCAGCCTGGAGTAATGGAGCCCAGTTAGGTGCTTATTTATTTGATACATTAGGAAGGATTTTGTGTAGTATTTTAACAGCTGTTGGAACGTTGGAGAATATGGCAGGTAGAAAGTCAGGATGGCATGAAACCTGCTGTAGTTTAATTGGAATCTGGAGAGTTATTTGAACAGTATTCGTCCAGAAAACAGATGCGTCCACTATGAGGAATTCACTGAAAACTTGGGTACTGCACAAAGAAATATTTTTGGCTCAAGATCTCATGACCTTGAGCATTCCTCCCCTAGATGGTTGCTGAAGGGTAAGATATTTTTCTTTCTTACCCATGATCTATCTATCTGCCAGAGCTGGTTCTTTGGCAGCCCTGCCCTCTGGATTTGAATGAGGGCACATAGGAATGACCCAAGATGACTTTTGGACAGCTGTGGACCCAATTGTGAAGAGGGAACTCCCTGTTGGACTCTTTTCTCCATTTCATGAAAGCATGCAGATACTGCCCAAAGAAATTTTTGTGGCACTTTTATTTTTTTTACCTACAAGATCAATCAATCAATATTATTTGTTTGGTCCATGACCATCCAAATGTTATACAAAATGGTGCAATCCAGATAAATCAGATAAAATAGTGACAACTAACAAACAAATCACAGAAAATAACATTCATTTCCAGAGGGAATGAGCCCCAGAACCATGGGGTTCAGTTCAGCTCACCTACCTATCTCACCCCAAATACTCCAAACAAAAGAAAAATGGTTTTGACAATTATTCTTTATTTGGTCAAAGACCACCAAGTAAAAAAAAAAAAAAAAGACTTCTTGGGGCATTTTGATTCAGTTCAAATGTAATATCTGTTCTTATCAGTTTCAAAAATAGTATTGAACAATGTTTTACACTACTGTACTGTTTAAGTAGATTTTCTATTAAATTTTACATAACATATTGTACATTGCATGGTGGATGCTCGCTTTTATACATTTATTTTCAACATTCTCTATTTGATTATTCTTTATGTTTATTTACTGTATTGTGTTATGGTTTTACTTTTCATTGTACAATTACAAAATAATTTGTTTCCTACTGTAAGTAAATACTCTATGGGTTGGCATGCTCCATACTCCTCTGTCTGTCTTGCACTGCATCCTGCATTGAATACAACATAAACTCTCATGGATAGAGAGATGAAAAAGGCAGTGCAAGACAGAGCATAGGAGAGTATGGAGAGGGCTGAGAGTCAGACACGTCCAAATGATGGAGAGAGAATTCTGTTGTTCCTGGGACCTGCTGGTGCCATTGTCAATCATGCAAAAACTCCCCCCAAACAACAGCAACCCCACAGTTTATCAAAACCTGGCACCATGTCGTCATGGCCCTGCTAGGCCAGGAGACTGCAAGACTTGGCCTTAATGGATGGCACCTGACCCTGGACAGGGATTTAAAGTCTGAGACTTTCACACCTTGAAAAGCTTTAACGCTACATAAATATTCCTTCCCTTCTTCTTTATTCAGTTAAAAAAAAGTAAAAAAAACAAGCAGGTTTGCTCAAAAAAATGAGCTATAAATCTCTAGACCTTGTCTTAATATGAAGAGGAACTCAAAATATGTCACTAAACTCCTCGAAATAACAATGGTCTTCCGCATTGCCCCTACATTCCACCCCTGACATATTTTAATTTCCTTTCATATTTTTGCTTTGCATGAATTTTACATTTCTGAGTAATATACCTATATACAGTCGCTTAACTTTAAGATACAAAATACACATCATTGGCATGCTATGCCCAAATTTAAAATATTGGCCATCATTGGGCTCCATCCTAATAACCCTTGACCGAATTCCTCCAGCAACTTCTGGGTATCTGATGGCACTGCATAGTTTTTGCAAACTATGGATGCAGGATGGAGACACAGCACTCCTGCTTTCTGTCACACCTTCCTTGTTAGCAGGAGGAGAATATTCTGGCCCCATTTGCTCCCACTAGGACATCAGCGAAGGTGTCCAAGATCGTGTCCACATACTGGTAAAAGAGAACAAATCCAACCATTATAATGATCATTCATTGAGGAAAACTCATGCTAGAACTCTTTGTGACCTCCATGATATACACAAGTTACTGCAACCTCAGATCCATGGCAGGTTCAGAAAAAATGCTCATTTAGGGGATAGTTAAAAATAATTACAGGTTTACCATAAGCACTCCTGTCCCAGTTTACCATCTGTTTTTTTATACCAGATTTTCTTTTTCTGTGGATATCAATTTACCCTGAGACTTTAAGGTATTATCTTTTGGCCCATCTGTCCCTTTTACTGGGGGAAATCGTAGCTTTTTCAGAATTACCTGGGCCTTCCAATCCCCTCTCTCCATAGACACACTGCTGTTCCCTCCATTAGGTAAGACAGCCTGAAGTTTCTTCTATAAAATTGGGGTCTTTGACCGTCTTTAATACCTGGATCTCCTTTACAGCCAAACTAGACTCGAGGGCCCTCTTGTTATGGGGCAGCTCTGCCACAGATCTGCAGCTCCAGAGATCCAGCCTAGCAGCTTTTCCAGTGTCCTTAAAGGCATTTAATTGAACATGAAAGTCGAAGTGAGGAGTTCAGGTGACGTTCAAATCCACAGCAAAAGGAAGGCAAAGATAACTTCATGTTTTCCAGGGGGACCACAGGAAGGAATGCGATGGGTCCCTAAACCACCACTTGTTTAATTCTTAATAGTTTAATTCTTTAATTCTCAATTTTCTGTTATCTTTCAATTCCTCCAAAGTAGGGGCTTTGTGTTAACCTCAACCTCTTTCGTTTTGGAATTGCTGATCCGCCTCTTTATTAGGTGGCTGTCTAACAAGTAAAGCATTTTATTAAAAAATCATGTAGACCATGCTAGTCAATGGAAGTCCTATCAGACATTGTTCTAAATATATATTGCTTACCCTTTTCTTCATCATGTGCCATTTTGAGGGGCTAATGTAAACCTCCTTGTAAAGTTTAACAGCCAAAACACGTAATGGCGCCACCTTTTCTTTCTGAATCCCTTACAATCGCTGTCATCGATGAGAGTTTCCTGTCAGGCGGAGCTCCATTCAAAATCCAGGAAAGAAATACTTAGACTCTTTAGTTTAAAGAAAAGACATCTTTTACTGAAAGTGAAGTGGTAGCAACCAAAGAATTCTGAATCTGAGAAATTAGGCATGCAGTTCACATATACAAAGTGATGGAAATGTTCCCACCCCCAATAGTTCAGATGACACTTCCAATTAGAAGTTGTGAATATGATCATGTGGGCATCTTCAGGTGATGATGAGGCCTCTGTCCGTTGACCTTGGCATATTTTGATAACAGGTTGCAGTTGCGCAGAGAAAAGAAAGCTAAGCAAGAAATAGAAACCTAACTCTATTGTATGCTTCCCCCCCCCCATTTACACAACAGAAGAATTTAACACCTCCAGCTCACTTCCCAGACTTTCCCTTCCTCCCCCCGTTACTTATGGCAGTCGAAAGATGCAAAGCAATAGCAGAAGATCTTGAAGGCTGACATTCAGCCCTCCTAAAAAAAGGAAAACCATCAGTCCTAGAGGAGAGAGAGGAGAAAATATAAAGACAATTATTAATCATTCAGCAATTACAAAACAATACACTCCTAAGGCTTATCAGGATACTTGGAACAAAATGCTTTGATAAACTTAGGGGCTTTAACGTCGGTTTCGTTAACCCATTCGGCTTGCGAAGAAGGGAAATGTTTCCAGGCTACAAGATACTGGAGTCGACCCCTCCATTTGCGAGAGTCCAGAATTTCTTTAACTTCAAAATGTTGTTCACCTTCAATCAATATTGGTATGGGAGGGTCAGCTTGGATGGGTCTTAGATCAGGTTTTAGCAAACTAACATGGAGTACCGGATAAATTCGTCGAAGAGTTTTGGGTAAGTTCAGCTGGACTGTTACAGGATTTATAATCCGTTCAATCGTGAAAGGACCAACATACTTAGGACCAAGCTTCTTTGACCTTTGAGTGGTCTGCAGGTATCTGGTGGACAGGAAAACCTTATTGCCCACTTTATATTCTTTCTGTGGGGATCTTTTCTTGTCTGCAGATTTCTTATGAGTTTGATGGGCCTCATCTAATGCTTTGCGTGTCACTGGCCAGTTAAGTTGGAGTTGAGTTATCCATTCATCCAATGAATGGATGTTAGGTTTTTCACAAGGAAGTTCAGGTATGGGAACGAAATCTTGTCCCGAAGCCACTTTAAATGGAGTAAATCCAGTACTACTGTGTACGGAGTTGTTATATGCCACTTCGGCAAACGGTAGGAATTCGGACCAGTTATCTTGTTGATAATTTATGTAACATCTAAGATATTGTTCTAACACTGCATTAGTCCTCTCACAGGCCCCATTAGTTTGGGGGTGGTGGGCGAAGCTTAACCCCTGGGCGGAGCCTATTAACTTCAGGAACTCTTTCCAAAAATTTGAGGTAAACTGGACCCCTCTGTCAGAGATTATGCGTTCCGGAACACCATGTAACCTATAGATATGTGAAATAAACAGTTCAACCAGCGTCTTAGCAGAGGGAATCTTGGAACAAGGTATGCAATGTACTTGTTTGGAAAACAAATCAGTCACTACCCAGATGACCGTGTTTCCACCACTTTCGGGTAATTCTACTTTAAAGTTCATAGAGATTTCTTTCCAGGGAGTCGTTGGTCTAGCTACATTTTGTAACAATCCTACTGGCTTACCAGGAGGTCACTTTGCCAAAGCACAAATTGGACAGCTAGCTACATAAGCTTCAATGTCCTTCTTTAAAGTAGGCCACCAGAATTGCCGCTTAACCAGATGTAAGTTCTTCACAAATCCAAAGTGACCATCTGCTTTAGAATCATGAGCCTGTTGTAGTATTTGGCCCCTCAGCACCTGTGGCACATACAACTTGGCCCCCACCCAAGCCAAGCCATCTCTAATTGTGTAGTCACTTGAATGAGTCAGGAACTATTCATCCAGTTTTAAAGCTTCTTTTAATTATTCGGTTAGGTCATTCGATAAAACCACTTCTTGTTTATTCCTTTGGGCTCTGGTGATCACTGGGGTGGCTAGATGTTTGGCTGAGACAATTGGGCTTATCACCTCCTGGCGCATACTATTATATTGGGGTAGTCTAGAGAGAGCATCTGCCATGAAGTTCTTCCCACCTGGAATGTACTTCAATGAGAAATTGAATCGCTTGAAGTACTGGGCCCATCGAACTTGTTTAGGGCACAGTTTTTAAGGCTTCCAAATTCTTATGATCAGTCCATACCTCA
>BLBF01000058.1:22265963-22297131 GCA_015471245.1 Laticauda colubrina
AAAAAAAGGACTAGGGTGACATGAGAGCAGTCTTCCAGTATTTGAGGGGCTGCCTCAAAGAGGAGGGAGTCAAGCTATTCTCCAAAGCACCAGAGGGCAGGACAAGAAATAATGGATGGAAACTAATCAAGGGGAGAAGCAACCTGGAATTGAGGAGAAACTTCCTAAAAACGAGGACAATTAACCAGTGGAACAGCTTCCCTCCAGAAGTTGTGGGAGTTTCATGCCTGTAAGTTTTCAAGAAGAGATTGATCAGCCATTTGTCTGAAATGGTTTTGGGTCTCCTGCTTGAGGAGGGATTTGGACTAGAAGACCCCTGCAGTCCCTTCCAGCTCTATTCTGATTCTAATTAGAACATGGGAAAAATTGTTCAGTGATGCTCCAGAAGATGGAATCAGAAACTGGGTGTAAATCACAATACAATAGATTTCAACTGGACATCAGGAAACATGTCATAATGATAAGGGCTGTTCAGGCACCATAGAGATTGCCTTGTGAGGTTGTTAGGTTGCAGATACTTAACAGAGGCAGGATGTCCAACTCTGTCAGGACTGCTACTAATGGATTGCTGCACTGGGCCA
Organism: Laticauda colubrina; assembly: GCA_015471245.1. Taxonomy (NCBI): domain Eukaryota; kingdom Metazoa; phylum Chordata; class Lepidosauria; order Squamata; family Elapidae; genus Laticauda; species Laticauda colubrina. The sequence goes on from BLBF01000058.1 coordinate 22,266,545, forward strand.
AGGGTTGGACTGGATGTTCTCCAAAATCTCATCCAGCCCTTTTACAATTCTCCATTCATTTTCCACAGCTTCTTATGATGGATATTTTTTGGATGCATTAGTGAAAGAGGAGTTGAGAACAATTTTCCTCTTTTTTTAGCATGGAATTGTCTTTGTGTCTGTGGACAAAGAAAACTAATTTGTATGTTCCAGTGCCATCTGGTGCCATTGGCTATAATTACACTATTAAAGGCCCTGTCACACTGCCCAATGGATGCAAAATGGACACAACGGATGAAAAAAATGTTCCATCCGTTGTTATCCGCTCTCAGAAGGGGCAAAAATTTGCATAACTGGAGCGGATAACATGGACGCGGGGAGGACGCAGGTCGGATGGAAAGCGGATGCGGAACGGAAGCCCAGCGGATGGAAGCGGATGGGAGCGGATGGCACATCTGCTAGGCCTCTGGGGGGCCGCAGCAAAGCGGATGAGGAACGGATACAGCGGATGCAGAATGGATGCACAGCGGATGAAGCGGATGAAGCAGATGCACAGCGGATGCCTAGCGGATACCGAGTGTTAATTGCGCATGCGGGGAGGATGCATTGCGTCAGCCCCGCGGATATAACGGAAGCAGCTCAGAAGCAGGTCACCATTCAGAGGAAAGACCTGCTGCCAGACACATCGACTGCCTTGTTTGTCCTGCCTGCATGTCTGCCTGCAAGCCTTGCTGCCAGCCTTGCTGCCTGCCTCCCTGCCAGCCTCCCTGCCAGCCTTGCTGTCTGCCTGCCTGCCTGCCAGCCTTGGTGCCTGCCTGCCTGCCAGCCTTGGTTCATGCCTGCCTGCCAGCCTTCCTTCCAGCCTTGGTGCCTGCCTCCCTGCCAGCCTTCCTGCCAGCCTTGGTGCCAGCCTTCCTGCCAGCCTTGGTGCCTGCCTCCCTGCCAGCCTTCCTGCCAGCCTTGGTTCCTGCCAGCCTCCCTGCCAGCCAGCAACCCCACAACCATGCGGAAGCACAGCAAACCTCAGCCATCTGCTGCCAGCCCTTGCAAGAGGGACAGGGCTACCATCCCGCCCCCTGGCCCTCACTCTGGTTCTGCTGGGGCTTCTGCAGCACAGGCTCGCTCTTCTGGGGCTGGGGCTTCTGCTGCTTCTGCTTTTGGAGGAGCTGATGACAAGCACTCCAGCACCAGCCACCTCCACAGCACCTGGACCCTTCACCCCTGAGACTGAGCGACCAAGAGGAGTGCCAGAGACTCATTTTTGTTTTATAGCTACTTGTTAATAAAGTCTATTTTTGATTCATACATTTGCTTCCTTTTTGTTTTTTTTAATAAAGTCTTGATGGAAACTTTTAGAAATGGTTTAAGCCTTTGCATGATTGTGGGATGGGTTAAGATAGCAGTGGGTTGGGCAGGGATACCTTTGGGATGGGTAATAGCTGTGGGATAGATAAACCTCCAGTGCAAGCATAGTGGGACTGTATGGTCCACCCTCCCAGGTGCCACACCTTTGGCCCTTTATTATCAATAACAATGTAATCATTGATCCACACATGTCAACACAAACACAACTCGTTATTAAATGCCCTGATCATTGTAGGCCCACCCAACATACATGGCCCGATCTCATCCATGTGATGAGACAGGCTGAAGGAAGCATCCATTAATCATCTACCATCCTGTCTTGCCACTCCACTGCTCCAGCTGGGGAGTTGCACCAGTGTTTCAGGAGTTTGCGCCGCTTCTTCCCTTCATGTGAAGCTCTGTTGGGGCCTTGCACATCCTCAGTGTCTATCAGGTTTCGCCCTTGCCTCCATTCCCCAGGCTCCATGTCCCCATTTCCTTGTTGGAGGTCCACGAGACTGTTCTGCAAGACTGCGTAGCGGGTGCACATGAGATTGTGCAGGATGCAGCAAGCTTCCATGATCCTCCTCACGGTCTCTGGGCGATGCTGCATGGTGATGAGAAGTACCTGGAACCTGTTGGCCAGGATGCCAAAGGCGTTCTCCACCACCCGCCTTGCCCTGGACAGCCTGTAGTTGAAGATCCTCTCTTCACGGGTGAGGAGTCTGGAAGTGTAGGGCTTCATGAGGTAGGTTGTGAGGGAGAAGGTGTCATCCCCCACGATGAAGTAGGGCACATCTTGTGTGTCGTTGGGCAGGGGTTCTGGATCTGGGAAGCCCACGATGAGGTTGCATTCCAGCCCCTCCTTGAGGTGACTGGCGTTGTATACCTGGGCATCTGAAGATGAGCCGTTGCCTGAAGCATCGATGTACATGAACTTGTAGTCAGCATTGACTATGGCGAAGAGGATGATGCTGAAGAAGCCCTTGGAATTGAAATAAGTGGACCCCGACTTGGCTGGCGCTTTGCAGGCCACGTGCTTCCCATCTATGGCTCCAACGGTGTGGGGGAAGTTCCACTTCTGGTACCACTGCTCTGCAACTTTCTTCCAGCCTTCTTCAGTGGAGGGGCACTGGAGGAGCTCCTCCTTGTATTCCTCGATGATGGCTTGCACCACTTCTCTGACCAAAATGCTGATGGTGTTGGGTGGCACCCTTCAGCCGTACTGCATGCTTTTGTAGGTGGTCCCTGAGGCCAGGTGGCGCAGAGTGAGTGCCACCTTGAGCCCAGGGTCCAGGCTGGGCCAGAAGTTGGTGTTTGCCTTGATCAACCTGGGTGTCAGGCACTGCACAACTTCGTCAAACATGGCTGGAGGCATCCTCATGAAGTTCTGGAACACCCGAGTGTCTTCGTTCCTGAGCTCCACCATCAGCTTGTTCTACGGTCCATCCTCTGCTCTTCTGGCGAACCATCTTCGGATCCAGACTCTTTTGGGGTGGCTCCTTTTCTTCCCGTAGTAGAGTTCACAGAGCCTGTAGATGGCTTCGCACTGTTGCAGAAGGATGGTGGCTGCCGAAAGGACTTTGTCACAATCCACGGTGGACATGACTGGATGCTGTGGAAGAGGAAGAGGCAGATGAAGGCTGCAGAGGTCTGCACCGCTGGGCTGCTGTTCTGAAAGTGCGATGTAGGCGAGTTGCTCCCCCTTTTTATAGGCAGTATAGGTTTTCCGCTAGGCATCCTCTAGGCATCCTCTAGGCATCCTCTAGGCATCCTCTAGACATCCTTAATATCTGAGATAGGTCCCCTCTGCAAACGTTTTTTCCATTTTAAATGCTTTGTTTCCGTTCTGCATCCGTTCTGCGTCCGTTCCGCTTCCTCCCTGCGTCTGGGCAGATGGAGTTGCGCGGATGCGCAACGAATGCCTAGCGGATACAGCGGATGCGTAGCGGATGCATAGCGGATGCAGAACGAACCATCTTTGATCCAGACTCTTTTTGGATGGCTCCTTTTCTTCTTGCAGTAGAGTTCACAGAGCCTGCAGATGGCTTCGCACTGTTGCAAGAACGATGGTGGCTGCCGAAAGGACTTTGTCACAATCCACGGTGGACATGACTGGATGCTGTGGAAGAGCAAGAGTCAGATGAAGGCTGCAGAGGTCTACAGCAGGGCTGCTGGTTTGAAAGTGAGATCCAGATGTGTTGCTCCCCCTTTTTATAGGCAGTATAGGTGTCCCTTTGCATCCTCTAGGCATCCTCTAGACATCCTTAATATCCGAGATAGGTCCCCTCTGTGGATGTTTTTTCCATTTTACATGCTTTGTTTCCATGCTGCATCCACTAGGCATCCGTTCTGCATCCGTTCTGCGTCCGTTCCGTTTCCTCCCTGCGTCCGAGTGGATGCGAGTTGCGCAGATGCGCAGAGGATGCCTCATGGATATATCGGATGCGTAGCGGATGCAGAAACAACGAATTGGATACATTTTCTGTGCAAAAGTTTTGAGCAGCTCAAAACCTTCTGAGCAGATGAAATGTCCATAAACGGATGCTGGACGGATAGAGAGGAAGCAAAACGGAGGCAGTGAGTATATCGTGTTAACCAACGGATGGTAAGCTTTTTTGTCCGTTTTACATCCTCTTTGCATCCGTTGGTGCAGTGTGACAGGGGCTTTACTTAAGGACAGTTTTTACTAAGGGTAGGAGACAACTAGGAAACTCATCAACCAAATTCTAGTTCTTGACAGACTTTCAAATTTAGCCAATGCCACTTCATGCTCTTCCCTAGCTTCCCAAATGTGGACTTTCTAAGATATGAGGATGGTCTCCAGAGCTGTTTTAATCATTATAATTATTCATGCAGCATGCTGGATAAAAAGATAAAATGTATTATCACATTAACAGCAATAATTTAACAAATTCAGTTAACAGGGGGAAAATCTAACTTTATTTTATCCTGACCCTTCCAAACTTTTTGGGGAAAAAAGTCCCAGTACATCTCTCAAGATCCACATGTGAGGTGTGTGTGTAGTGTGTGGAGAGAAGGGGGGAGGGAGGGAGAGGGAGAGAGAATAAACTCCAGATATTGATAAATGAAGAATGTGGCTAACCAGTGATTCTGTGGAAGGTGAAGGACAATGAAACGTGAAGTCATCACACTGTAGAGCTAGTCAAATAGATAATGTCATTGACAGTTTCTTTCTAAGGACTTTGGCCAAAACAAGACAATATTGTAGAAATTTGGCACAAAATGGCTGCCACAAGGGGTTTAACAAAATGGCTGCCTTAGAAATACCGATATAAAGACAAACAGATGTGTATATTTGCTGCCATCTCTATACCACTTCCAGATATTTGCCACAACCAGCTAAGCCCTTCCTGCTTTCTTTCCTGCCTGTCTTCCTTCCTCCCTCCTTCTCTCCCTCCCTCCCTTCCTTCCGAACTGAATGAGTCATCCTTTTTAGCTTCAAAGAGAGCTTACGTTTAGTCCAGAGGCAGCTTTGTAAATAAAGCTTATGTTAGATGCTGACGTTTAGCTTTGCTGCCTGCCAGCCTCAATTAATTTATCTTGAAAGATGGGGCAGAGAATGTGGCAGGATCAAGAGGAATGACTCTTAGCACTTTGGTAGCCAGCTTAGGTGAAAATCATTTTTATCTGTCCAGCTCAGTGATGGCCTATTCTTTTGAATTGAGGCATGGGAAATCTTGTCCTTCTAGATATTAAAACTACAGTTCTAAATACAATTCATCACCAGATGGGGTTACCAAGAGCAACATCTGGAATTGTGGGGACAAGTCTTCCACCCCTGATTTAACTGAAGATATCAGAGATTGAACCCACAATTTTCTATGTTTGGAGAAGGTGTCATATGATAATCAAGCCATTCCCCTCATGAAAAGAACATTTCACCCCAGTTTTCCAAGGAGGATGGAATAGCAAGTGATAAAAGTTATGATACTCAAGCCAGCCTGTTTCATTTTTAGGAAGACAAGGCTACTCTCACTAAGGGGTTCAGCAGGGTTGTTGTTTTCTCTCCCAGAAACTGGCTATCAGGCTATATAAAATGATATAAAGTCAAGAAAAAAAAAATAAACCTCCAATTTTGCTTTCTTGAAGAAGCGTCTAGATTGGCCTTCTGTAGGCCTTCAATGGTATCATACTGTACTGTAAATCCCATCATCTCTCATTATCTGGATGGAAATCATAGCCTTACATCAGAGATGAGGAAGTATAGCCCCTTATATCTTGTGTACTTCAACTTCCACAATTACTGAGCCAACATGGCTGGCTCAGGAAGTCTGGGAGTTGAAGTCCACAAGTCATACAAAGGCCATAGTTCCCCATCTCTGTCCTACATCAATCAGATAAATCTCAGGAAGATATCAGTACCATGGATAGGTGGGACATAGTACCACGGACGTGGGTATTCTAGGCTGATCCCTCTTTTGACTCTGCCTCAACTTCTACCATCCTTCTCGTACAAAAATCATTTTCCTCAATCACTTCATCAATTCCTCCCGTGAGACACCCAATCATCAACTCTACCTGCCACCTGAGCTCAAGTACTGCAAGACAAACCTACTTCTGAATAGTTGCATTGAAAAAACCTCCTCGGGACTCAAAGTAAATTTCCCAAAGTCCACACCACCTGGCTACTAAGTTTGTTAAGTGTATACTTGTTTTCTCATGATATTTTGATGATATTGTTAGTTCCCCCCTAGTTTTCATTGGTTGTTTTAAATCACTCTGCCTCCATCTTCAAGGCAGGGTATGTTAATATTTTAATATCTATTAATTATAATTTTTCTTGGCTACTTTATATATTTATTTTTATACCATTGTGTTTTAATTGGTTTTAATTGATTTTATGATTACTCATTGTCCAGTCATTTATTTCAGATGGACAACCATATAAATTGAACAAAAATAATTTTAAAAAATAAAGGTTCTGGATTTTCAGATTCCTTGGTGATCCTTTCATGCATTGCAAACTTCAAAGCTTGATTATAGACCTCTGCATAACGGGGAGTAAAATAGGAACCCCCTCCACCCTTTATATATTGAGATAGTTTTGGATTTTGGTTTGGTCTCCTAGGTATTAGTTAAAGATTACCTCTTTGCTTTCAATGGTTCTCTGATTGAGGCTCCAACTGCCTCTTTGAAGATCTGAGCAGCCAATTAGCTCTTCCACACAATTTGGGTAAATATCTTTAGGCCTAAAACAGTGCTGTTGGAGTTAGGTGCTTAGTAGAGTGATGGCATGGAGGAAGAAACCATCTTTGTGCTTCGTTTTTTGGCACTGCAGTGCCCTATAGTGGTGTCCTGGGTTGAAACAGTTTATGCCCAGGATGTGAGGAGTTTGTAGATACTTTCTCAGCCCTCTTATATTTTAAATATTAAATATAAGCAAGTCCTAATCTTGTTTTCCAAAGATTTCACTGCAAGTGGACTCTGACATCTCTTCTTTAGAGGGGCTTTAAGGAGGACAGATTGGAAGGACAGGACTGTTTCTGTTGTGGCCGTTAGACTTTAGACTAGCCAGTGAAGAATTAATTAATTTTTGCCTGGACAAGGAAACCATTTTTATCCCAAATCCTTGCCCAGGTTTTAAAAATTAATTAGTTGGCATTTATTTCCATGAGTTCTGGTGCACAATATCACAAATCAGCATACTGTCATATTAAGTGTAATATTGTTTTCTCAATATTGTCAATTACAAATATTTTATTTAGTTCCTTACATCCAAACCCCCGTTTGATTCTAAGATTATATAATCAATAATAAAACCACCCATAAAGTGATGGAAATTCATCACTGGATTTATGCAAAAGAAGATAATATAGGGAAAATAATACTTGTTTGCCACATTGAAACTTTCAATCACAGAGCATCTTTCTCCTGTGTGGATGCAACAATCAATCTCCTCTCCTGAAACCAATAAGGAAAGGAGAACACTTGGGTTGAATCCTTGGGTTGAAATGTCCACCTCTGAAGTTTAATCAAACTTCTCCCATGGATGGAATCTGGAGAGAATTAAGTCTAGTTGATTAATCCAAAGCAACATCATTTTGGAAAGATTCATTTTGAGGTTCTCTTCATGCAAACCCCAAACACACCAGGAACTGGGTGAACACTTCTATTGTCTTACCTGTTTGATCCATGGCTGAGATGTGTACCTGGGTTACCTCAGTAAACTGATGATACTTGACCTCATGACTTCTCTGGTGGTTTCGTATAAAGGGTGAGAGCCCTGTGCCATGCTGTCAGCCTGACCATTTTCACTTTCTTCAAGCTTGCTGCCAGCTGCCATGGAAATGGGGGGGGGGGGAACCAATGCATATTAGGGAGGGGAAGTATGCAGGAAGTGAAAGTGGAATTTCTGAGGAGCAATTGGAAAACTGGTCTCAGAAAGGTGAGACCAGCTTGGGTTGTTTAACTTCTGCTGGCCAACTGTCCTGAGATCAGCATGCACAAAGAAGAAGTGATGCACCTGGACCAGAGAGGTTCCCAAAACTTCTTCCTGGCCGATGACTGAACTCTGCTTACCTGGCTATTGGGGGGGGGGGGTAGGCTCTGGAGTTGTCTTGTCTCTTCACATGTGTTTTGCTTTAGACCTTGCCTGACTTTTGCTGCAATCAGTTCTTTCCTAGTAAAAGTACATTTTCTCTGAATCTGTGCAGTTAAGGGTTTTCTTTCCTAGGAATTGACCGGAGGCAGCCCTGACACATGCCACAAAGTGAAGAATGTGTGGCAAGCTCTTCCCCCATTGATGACTGGAACCAGCCCCCTAGGAAGCAGAACCACTGTGTCTTCACTGCAATCCCATGGAGCTGGACTAGAAAGATACCGTAATGTAAAAAGCTCTGAAAGATCAAGGAAGTCCAGGGGGGTGGCATTCTCCTGAACACAGTCTCTCCAAATGTTATCCAGAAGTGCAATCAAGGCAGCTTCACACACTGTAGATTTTATTAATATTAATAAAATAAGAGCGCTAAAATGTATCTGAAAGTAATGGAACAACATTGTCCAAGCTGGTAGTCCAGAGAAGCAAGACAGAAAGAGATCTGATAATTTTCATAGATGGGAGACACAGCTACCCTTCTTGAAATAAATCTTGATCAGCTATCCCAACCCAGTGGTCTCCTTTTATTTGGATAATTCCCTGCCAAGTGATGTTGAAAAGGAATTCAGATGAAACACTTCTGGTTGGGGAAAACTGGCATTTATGATTTAATCAGTAGCCATAGTTGACATCACATGGTATACGTGCATGTGTGTATATACCACTATGCAATTGAAGCCCTGTTCACATAGAAAGTTATTATACACAAATTATATGCAAACCTCTTTTATATACTGTATCTATTGCCATCACATGCATGTAGAAAGGGATGGGGCTGTCGATTATAGAACTGGAATTGCCACCTTTTTTTTTTTCACTAACCCCCTCTATTGCTAATCTTCTCTGCCCACTTCATGGTCCCAAAGGTCTGAAAGACCTGCCAAATATTCTTGAGGAGTGCCTGACATTTTCTGACAGCCTAGGGAAGTCTGGAAATTGAGATAATATTAAAGTAACTCTATGGAGACAGAAGAGTGGTTCCTAAATATGAAAAATAAATAATTGGAAGGCTTAATTAATTTTAACTTTGCATACAGGTACTTATTCTTCTAATCTTATGGAATAGATTTTTTTTTCTTTTTTGTCTCTTCTAGCATGAGTTTTCTTAAAATATTAACAATCATGTATTGCTAAAGAAAACAGCATCTATCAATAATATGAATTACTAATAACAAGTCCTTTTATACTTAACCAAACTGGTTTATAAATTATGAGGATGAGTCACTGATGTTTCATTACAGGCAATCCTGAACCTATGATCACAATCGGGACTCATGCAGTCATTAACTGAGTCATGACTGATTTTATGACCTTTTGGCCATGACCATTAAGTAAATCCAGCTCCCATCATTGAGTTTGCTTGTGAGAAGCTTACTGAGAAGGTTGCAAATCTAATCCTGGAATGCTGCAGCTGTTGCAACTATATGTAGATTTCCAAATGTCCAAATTTTAATCACATGACCAAAGGGAAGTTGTGATGGTCATAAGTGTGAGGACCATTCATAAATGCAGGTAGTCCTTGATTTACAAACGCCAACAGAGTTGAAATTTTTTGTTGCTAAGCGAGACATTTAAGTGAATTTTGACTCATTTTAGGACCTTTCCTGCTATGGTTGTTAAATGAATTACTGTAGCTGTTATAGTGACACGGTTGTTAAGTGAATCTTAGCTTGTCAGAAAGTTGCAAAAGGTGATCACAGGTCCCTGGGACACTGTGACCATCATAAATATGAATCAGTTGCCAAGCGGCAGAATTTTAATCACATGACCATGGAGTGTGGAAGTGTGGAAAATGGTCATAACTCTGCTTTTGCAATGTTGTTGTAACTTTAAATGGTCATTCAATGGACTGAGAATTACCTTACCTTTTTTCAGCTATGTTAAATGAATGACTCACTGTAAGTTGTGGACTCCTAGAATGATCGTGCTCTCAGGACTTCCCTAAAGACTGAGAACAGGAACAAGATCAGTTCCACCTGGATAAATTCATGGAGAACCCTGGGACCATCATGAAAGGAGGAATAGATGTGGAAAAAGTGAAAGGGAGGAAGATCATCCACACAACAGCCCTTTCACACTTCAGTCATGAAGTCTTTTTTTTTCTTCCTACCTTCAGCCTTCCTTCCTGTCCTTACCACTTTCTAGCACCACTTTCACTTTCACTAGCAGGGATGTCAAACTCGCGTCGTCAGGTGATGGGTTGCAACTTTTTCCCTCCGTTAAACTGGGCGTGGGTGTGGCCAGCGTACGACACATCCAGACTGCAGGCCACGAGTTTGACATCCCTGCTACAGAGGAACGAGCGAGAGCATCCTGTCATATGGCATTACTGTCTGGTGTGGATCTATTACTGCTTCAGGCAGAAAGGCAGTGCAGATAGTGGTGAGGACAGCAGAAAAAATCATTGGTAGTTCACTTCCTTGTATCCAGGAAATAGCACGTAAGCGATGCTTGCGCAGAGTCTGCAGGATGGTCTGGGGCTCTGTGCATTCTCTTCATGGCGTATTTTCCTTGTTACCTTCTGGGAGGAGGCTTTGTGGTATCCAAAGCAGAACATCTACATTCAGTCACAGTTTTGTTCCACATAGTGTCAACCTGGTGTACTCAGTTTCCTCTTTCCACTACATATTCAAAATTGATAGTGATATGTGTATATGGGTGTATGGGTGCAGATATATATATATATATTTATGCATGTATATAGCATGTGTATATGTGTGTTATCTATGTGTTTGAGTAGATATATACTTTCTCTTGAAGAGCAGACAACATAATTTCATCTGTAATGTGGGCCAGTGTGCTCACAGTAAAATAAATTGATAATAAAAGTTATCTTATGAAGGGCCAATTATCACAAGGTCCATAAGCCTTTTAGGCAAGAGAAGTTGCTGAACTAAACCACCTTCCCATTCCCATTGACAAAAAAAATTCCAGTCAGCAGAAGAATCCGGGGGGTGGGGGGGAGCAGGAAACCGAATATCTTCTATGGATGGGAACTTGGCTTTGGCCTAACATAAAGTTCTAATAATTTATTTCACTCTCTAGCCCAGTACAGGTGGTCCTCAACTTATGGCCACAATGAAGCCCAAAATTTATGTTGCTAAGTGAGACATTTGTTAAATGAGTTTTGCCCCATTTTATGACCTTTCTTGCCACAGTTGTTAAGTGAATCGTTGCAGTTAAGTTAGTAACTCAGTTGTTAAATGAATCTGGCTTCTCCATTGACTTTGCTTTTCAGAAGGTCACAAAAGAGGATCACATTGACCCTGGGACACTACAACCTTCATAAATATGAATCAGTTGCCAAGCCTCTGAATGTTGATCACATGACCATGAGGATGCTGCAATGGTCTAAGTCTGAAAAAACATCATAAGTTTCTTTTTTCAGTTGTAACTTTGAGCAGTCACTAAAAGAACTGTTGTTAGTCAAGGATTACCTGCAGCAGTTCCCTTGCAAGGAATGTTGCAATGAGGACTTGATTAAGAAAGGCTCTCTTGAAATGTAATGATTTAAGCTCCATCAGTTCCTTTGTCAAATTTCACACTTTTTGGGTTGGTTTAGAAATCCAGAGAGCATCTTCACCCCTGATATGCCATGGATTACCAGCTGCAGAGGCTCAGATCATCTAGAACTCTCAACCTTGGCAACTTTTAAGGTGTATGGGCTTCAGTTCCCAGAATTCCCCAGCCAGCTTTGCTGGGAGATGAAGTTCACACATCTTAAAAGTTGCCAAGGTTGAGAAACACTGATTTAGAATGATCATTGTATAAAAAGGAGTTTGACTCAGCTTCTGGTGTTATTTTACAAATAAAAAAGGTAAATGTTTCCCCTGCCCAGTTGTGCCCAACTTTTGGGGTGGTGTTCATCTCTCTTTCCTAGCCGAGGAAGCCAGCATTGTCCAAAGATGTGTCTGTAGTCATATGGCCAGCATGACTATAGGCTGCGGTGCACAGAACACCTTCCAAACAAAGTATATCTACTCTCATTTGCATGCTTTTGAACTGCTAGATAGGCAGGAGCTGAAGCAAGGAGGGGAGCTCACCTTGTCATGTGGTATTTGGGTCTTGAACCTATCTATCTTCTGGTTCACAAGCCCAGCATCGTAACTGCTAGGCCACCAGGCCACCTGCATTTCACAAATACCCTGCCTATTTTGGAGAACTCAAGGCAGCAATGAGATCTTTCCACTCAATAGACCAATCAATCTTTATTCAGTTATAAATCAGGAACTTGCAATAGTTTTGGATTCCTAATTAATCCACAACTATTGATGAGATACAGAGAACCAAAGCTGGTCCTTAGTCACTCAAGGATTTCCATGGTTAATTGGAGAACGTGATTGATGACACCCATCCTGTGAGCGTGCCTTATTGGAGAATCTGATTTGTGATACTCGCAGAAGGGGAGGGAAACAGGGTCACAGGCGATTGTAAATTATGTATGCCAGAGTTGGCTTCATTTAGGTTAATGCCGACATGTTGCTTGATATGTTGCTTCTAATAAATCTTTTTTACTTCTTTTGAAGCTTGACCCGAGGCTCATGATTTAATTAGGGCAATTGCTGGAACCCTGACAGCAGGACTCTGCTTGGATCTCCCACCCAAAGGGTAGCAACCTAACATTCATTTTCCGACCATCAATGCAGGGTTTTGGCAACTTTAAGATGTATGGACTTCAATTCCCAGAATGCCTCAGGCAGCCCTGAACTGAAGTCCCCACATCTTAAAATTGCCAGAGTTAAGAGCTCCTGTTTGAATATATCATCTCAATGGGGGTCCAGCCAAAGAGGGATGGATAGATGTTGCATCAATGCAACTATGTGCGTAGTTCTTGACTTACAACCACATCTGAGCCCAACATTTCTATTGCTAAATGAGACATTTATTGAGTTTTCCCCATTTTATGACCTTTCTTGTCACAGTTATTAAGTGAATCATTCCAGATACTAAGTGAATCTGACTTTCCCATTGATTTTGTTATCAGAAGGTCGCAAAAGGGGATCACATGACCCCCGGGGCACTGCAACCGTCATAAATATGAGTCAGTTGCCAAGGCTCTACATGTTGATCACATGGCCATGGGGATGTTGCAACAGTTGTAAATGTGAAAAATGGTCGTAAGTCACTTTTTCAGTGCTGTTGTAACTTTGAATGGTCACTAAATGAAACGTTTAGTCGAGAACTCCCTGCATTGCATCAATGCAATGTACATATAAATGCACAAACATCATTTCATCCCTGCCCTCTGAAATGATTCAACCCAGAAAATTCAGTTCACCCTTTAGCCTCCATCCAATTCATAAAGATGCACACGTCTGGGCCACTGTACGAATTTTAGGAAGAAACGCTTGAGATGTCTTTTCAGGTCTTTTTATTTAACTCCATAAATATTTTTTCATAAGGCTCAGTGTCTTTACAACACTTTTTTTTAAAACACTGTTTTGATTTGTTTTTGTTTTTTTTAATGCACACAACTCCGACATTTGTTTGACAGGGTCAAATAAACCGATAAAAAGAAAAGAATAGAACTGGCAACTGAGAATTAGCTAGGTTACCGAAATCCTTTGCTTAGACAGGTAGAGCCTCCCCTGTAGAAAATGTCCAGCCCCAAATGAAGCATTTCCTCCCCTCCCCCACTCGCATTCCCTGGCATATGTTCCTCCATTCCAAGTGCAACGACTGTTATGTCCCCAAAAGCTCATTCTTTATTCTTCTCCAGGAAAAAGAAAAGAGCCTGGTGGTGCCATGCAGAACTTACAATAGCTACTAAATATACATGTTCCCTGAAATGTAGCCGCGATGAAAAAGTAAGCATCAAAAGAGAACAAAATCAGAATCCCAAAGGATCACAAGTGTACTATCAATAACACTAAAAAGGACAGCTACTGTCCATCCAAAAACTGAAACAAATTTCAAATATATGGTTTTTCTCTTTGTTTTTTTTCTCTCTCTCCTCTATTTATTGTCTATTTACAACTGTTAGATGCACCTAGTTTTGGATTCTTGCTTTGTTTTTGTTTGCCTTAAATTTTCAAAGAGAACGGGGAAGTGGAGATCTCGAAAAGAAAATCTTGGTATCTGCAGTCAAGGGAAAACATTTCATCAGTCTCTAGACGGAGGGTCACATCCCTGTATTTAAAGTGTCAAAATTCTTCCTTTCTGCTTAGACTGAGGTATCTCAGGCACAGCCAACATCCTTCTTCAGCAGATGCCTTCAGCTTCCTTTGGGCTTGGCACAGAAGTCAATGTTCAATCAACCTGCCCGAGTATCTCTCTCTCTTTCTCTCCCCTCCGTTGTCCCCTCCCCAAGTCCAATCAGATGTAGGCCTTCAAGGAAACAAGGCGCTTCTGGTCCCAACAGGTCTCCAGGTCCAGAATGCTGGGTCATGGAGGACTCCAACCCATCATTTGGATTTGTGGGGAATTAAGCTTCGGTTCTCATAGCACCTTGTGAGGGAAGGAGGTGTGTTCCTACCAGATGAGTTCAGGGAGGGGAGCACATGGACCCTTTTGCTCAGGAACAAATGCCAGCATCTCTCTTACCTTGCCCATGTGTCAGTCCAGCCCTTCCCCTCTCTTGTCATTCACTTCCCCTTCCCTGCAAGTTTACAAAGAAGCTACCAGTCAGACCATGTTTGTCTTGATTTATGATGGAACTAAGGAGGTGAACGATGGTGGTTTCCTTGTTTTTCCCCTAGGGTTGAATTTTTTAGGAAGCATCTTCTGATAAAAAAATGAAAATAAAAAAAATACACTCTCTGAGGCATAAAACAGCAAATGAAAAGGCTTAACTAACATTCTTGGTTCTTCCCCCCCCCCCCCCAAAAAAAAAAAAAAAAAAAAAAAAAAAACTCTCCCTGATAAATAAACCAATAAAAAAGCTTAAATAACATTCTTTGTTTTTCCCCCCCCCCCCCCAATAAACAAACAAGCAAAGAAAGCAAAGATGTCCATTGCATTGTTTCCAATTCCCTGGCGTTTTCCCTTTTCTACTTCTTCTTTTCTCTCCTTCCCTCTCTGTCTCTCTTTTTCTGTTTGTAGCATGGTTACTAGTGCTGCTCAAGAAAGCCTTGGTAAGACCACACTTGGAATACTGCATCCAGTTCTGGTCACCCCAATACAACAAAGAAATTGGAAAGAGTGCAGAGAAGAGTGACAAAAATGATTAGGGGCTTGAAGCTAAATCATATGAAGAACTGAATTGGGATTGAGATATGTCTAGTCTAGTGAAAAGAAGGAGTAGGGGTGATGAGATAGCAGTCTTCCAATACTTGAAGGGCTGCTACAAGGAAGAGGGAGGTCAACCTATTTTCCAAAGCACTCAGAAGGCAGGACAAGAAACAAAGGATGGAAAGCAACCAAGGAGAGAAGCAACTTAGAACTAAGGAGAAAATTCCTGACAGCGAGGACAATTAACCAGGGGAACAAATTGCCTCTGGAAATTGTGGGTGTCCCAACAGTGGAGGCTTTTAAGAAGAGATTGGACAGCCATCAGAAATAGTATAGATCTCCTGCAAGAACAGGGGTTGGACCTCTAAAGTCCTTTCCAACTCCAATAAGCCCTCACTGTTATTGTTACTATTTACAGTAATGGTGGCTATTCCATTCTTAAAGCGTCTTCCCATCTCAACAGGTCAATGAATAAAGCAAAGGCAACTCATAAAAATGGAGTGGTGGAAAACTCAGTGTGGGTCTGCCTTGTGTGTGTTCTAAAAGCAGGACATAAAATGTTTGCCCCTTTATCATTTATCTGGCTGAGAAATCTGTCCAAAATTTTCCTGTTGTTGGCATAAACACGAAATCAGCAGGAACCAGGGAATTCCTCTTGTTTAAAGAGGCAGCCAGGTTTTCCTGCTGTGCCTGAATATCCACAAAAGGAACCGTAACCATTCAGGAATGAAAAGAAGTGCGGTGACTTTGCTTTCATTCTTCAAAGGGTTTCTGTTAACAAAGTCAATTCAAGCTAAGCAAGGGAGACAAGAGCTTTGCTTAATGCAACCTCTGAGCATCTTCCTTCTCATTCTGTTTCCCCTAGTAACATTTTGGAAGCTAAAATGTATGATGGAATATTTTCTTACCTGACAGCAAGCATGGAACAAACTCCCAAATAATACAACTGGCATCTTGTCATCCATGTTAGCTTCCAAAAGGGACATAAAAGGCAAATTCCACCTTAGCTCATTTAAAAATTTGGACATCTTGTTTTGATACATATTTAGTGAACTTGTAGGGGGTGTTTTAATACACACAAATCACATTTTCAGTGGCCAGGATGCAGAAGGCAGCAAAAGAATGAAGCAAAAGGGACATAAATTGCCCCTTTATGAGTGGTGATCCTCTCATTTACCTGGAAAACCATGAGAAATCACATCACAAATTCTATCGGTGGGGCTCAGGGGTTCTCAAAGCAGGGAGTAACCTGATGCTCCCTAATTAAATGTGTTTAATGGAGATTAAACATCAGAAGGCAAGGCAAGAACCAATGGATGGAAACAACCTAGAACTAAGGAGATATTTCCTAACAATTAGAAAAATTAACCAGTGGAACAGTTTACCTTCAGAAGTTTTGGGTTCTCCATCATGGGAGGTTTTTAAGAAGAGACTGGACAAGTGTTGGTCTGGAATGATATAGGGTCTCCTGCTTGAGCAGGGGGTTGGACTAGAAGACCTCCAAGGTCCCTTCCAACTCTGTTATTCTGAGATAGTGCAATATAATTTGGGCAATACAATGCTATTGGATCATTGGGAAATCACTGGAGCTTCTCAAAAATAGACTGGAGAACCATTTGACTGGTATAAGAATGATATAAGACTCCTGCAGAAGCGGGTTGGACTAGAAAACATCCGACATCTCTTCCAGCCCTATGATTCTATGCATAATTAGATTTTCTAAAAAAACAAAAAAGTACATACTAACAGGGCACAAAAATGGGACTGCGGGCAACTCCTCCCCCGACATATATTTTAGGATCTAAGAGTCCTGGAATGGGTGGGGTTAAATATTTGGGTAATTTTATCCATGTGGGCCACAGCAGGTGAATTAAGAGGCAGAGCTCTCAAGATTAGGGATTTCTTGGCAGTGTTGTCTGTTTGCTGAGCAATGGCTATGACAACTCGCCATGGGACAAGAGTTACACTTATATCGAAGAAATAGTCGAACAGAATCATTAAAGAAAGGATACCAAGAGGGACAAAATAAAATGTGAATGAAAGGATACCAAAAAGAGGGACAAAATAAAATGTGAATGACAAAAAATAAAATGTTTTTTTTAATTATTTCAAATAATTAAATTGAATTGTTGAGATGTCCTGCAACGACTTGGCCTGATGAGTTGGCTGTGGCAAGTTGTCCCATTTCAACCCCCTCAATCTTCTCTGCCTACCAGTTCCTGACATTTTGTGATCCAAAGGATGCTTGTGAAATGCATCCTTTGAAAAAAAGGGGTTGGCTTTGTTCGGCTACACAGCATTAAATCTTCTTCCGTAATACTGCATGCCTTTCTGGTAAGGACAAGGTTTGAGATGATGGAGCCAGTGATCCCCAGACTATGAACTCGTTATTGCTGGCCTTTGGTGTGCTTGGATGTTGGCCACAATCTTAGGAGCACTGAAATGGGCTAACGGACCAGAATTCTGAGAATCCATTTGGCACTTAAGCTGGCATATGTGGACTTCCATACATTTTTCTTTTAAACTATGCAGGAAAGATATGAGCTTTTGCAATGAGCTCTACCAAAAAAGGGGAAAGAAATGGATCAAATCCCCAAAGAATGTGTAACTGGTTTGATTGGGAAATGGAGGAGTCCCACAGAAGAAGGGGAGGTGATTGCAATTAAAAGGCTGCATCAGCAGCAGCCAAAGGCAAACTTTCTTGCATAATAAAATTCATATAATATCTCTTCCCACCCGCACTCTGATGCAGTTGCCTGGGTGCTTCTGAGCTCCAATCCCGGTTTTTCACAGAATTTGCAGAGCTGAAGAACTGCAGAGATGGTGTTCTTCTACCAATCACATTCAAAGCAACACAAGTATCAGTTGCACACTACAAAAGAGCTTTGGATCACAACCAAAGAATATGGGGCACAAATTGCAGCTCATTCCAAACAACCAAATCGAGCCGATCCGGAACATTCATTGCTGGCGAGGTAGTTGCTCCAGCCAAGCTCTTTCCAGAGGAACAAGTGAGAATTTGATCCTTCTCTCCCTGGGTCTCTGACAGGCTCCATCCAGGGTGCTTGGAGAGGAAGGGATATAGGAGAGGAAGGGGTTTAAACACCTCTCCCTGCACCCAGATGCTTGTAGAAGACCATTTTTGAAAATGAAATCTCAAAACAAATTTGCATCTCACTGGCCCTGGATGGAACCTGTCAAAGGCAGAGCACAAGGCAAATATGAATCATTCTGGAACATCATTTCTGTAGCAAAAAAATTTCAAGAACAAATTTTAACAACATTTCCAAGAATGCCAAAATAAAGTTACATGAATCAAAATACTTGGTGCTTCCTAAAATAATGCAGCAGATACTATTTTCCCCCCAAAACAAGTATAACAAAAATGTTTTTGGTCCTTCAAAATTTCATTCATATATCTATATATATATATATGAAATATCATTCATATGTATATAATGTTAAGTTTCAACAGTGCTTCTCCAAAAAAGGTCCATCTATAAATATATTTTTATTCATTTTTTAATTTTTTTTAAACTTTATTTTAAAACTCTCCCCCTCACTCTATATATTATTTTTTGAATGGCGTTAACCTGCTGAAGTTTTGCCAGAAGGGTGACTGGCTACGCTTCGGTTCAGTAAACTCATAGACCTGCGGTTGGGCTATGCCGTCAGTTACCAAGTATTGTCCCTGATTTAGTGGCTCCTGGGGTGGTGGGTATGTCGGAGGAACGGATCGGGAGTAGCCGACGCCTGGATGGGAGGTGGAGAAGAAAGGAGAGGGAGGAGAAATGAGGAAGGAGAAGAAAAAGAAGTCCATCTTAATGCAAGGATTAAATGGAAACACACATTCATCTTTCTCAATTCCCTAAAAGTGGACATTAAGGGATGCAGTCGGACCTGGCACCATTACTTTCTCTCTTCCTGTTGGCAGTTCCTTGAAGAAGCCACAACTTTTCCCTGAATCTGAGTGTTGCTTTTGCAAAGAAATGCCAGCCTAACCAAGATGTCCCTGCCAGACTCAAAGCCCACTTTTGGACCCCAACCTCCCACTAAATCTTGATGATGACTCACGACCCCTCCAAAAGTTGCCAGTCTAATGTGACCAAGCTGGGAAATTAGTCAAGCAAATATGAAAAACAGGTAGTCCTCAACTTATGATCACATGATAATGTCCAAAATTTTGTTGCTAAGCAAGACATTTCTTAAGTGAGTTTTGTCCCATTTTACAACCTTTCTTTCCACAGTTGTTAAGTGTATCACTGCAGTTGTTAAGTTAGTAACACGGTTATTAAGTGAATCTGGCTACCCCGTTGATTTTTCTTGTCAGGTCACAAAAGGTGACTACATGACCTCAGAATACTGCAACCATTGTATATGTGAACCAGTTGCTAAGCTTTTTGCTCATGAGACCATAGGGATGCAGCAATGGTCATAAGTGTGAAAAGTAGTCATGTCACTTTTTTTCAGTGTCATTGTAGCTTTGAATGGTCACCAAATGAACTCTTATAGGACAAGAACTCTCTCTCCTATCAATGAAATTATTTCCAAATAGCAATTATTATAAATTGAAATTAAATCCAAACTTGTTTTTGTCCTAACCACTTTGACCTCTTGGTTTCTGGTCCCATGGATTTCTGGGACTGTGGCCCCAAGCACACTACTCAGGTGTACTTTCATTTTGGTTCTCAGAAATTTCTCCTATGTTCAAGAAATCAGGGCACCGTTACACAAGCAAAAGCCAGAATGGTTCTGAGGGTTTCCTGCTGAATTATAACCTTCGTTAGCTGCCTTATAGAAAAACAGATCATTAACCAATAGCAATGAGTGTCTAAGGAACCTTGGGAAAGCTTTTGAGGGCCTGAGATTGAACTAACATTGTTTCATGTCAACTCTGTGCTCCCTGAGCTGTGGTCCTGCCAGGACTAAATGAAGAACCAGAAAGCGTGGACAATAATAGAAGAGGTTGAACAAAATGACAGAAAGCAGCTCAGTCAATCTGCTATGAAAACAGACACATCAAGCATAGTCATGGTTAAGGGATAAACCTCATAAAACCATTCATGCTATAGCTCCAAAGGGAGCCATGTTCCCATGAAATGTGTATAAACAGATGCATAAGTAAGTTAATTTGAGTAAACAGATTACAGTACTGATAGAAGAAAACATTGGTAACTCAGGGTTGAACTCTGGGGTTCCTGCGTGCTTTTTGATTTTTATTTTTATTTTGCAGACGTTTCATTACCCAACTAGGTGACATCATCAGTGCTAGAAGGAAGTGGGGTTTTCTCTGTGTTGATATATGAGTGGCTTGCCCTGCCAGTGTTTGTGGGAGTGGTCCTGATGGTTTCCTGATTAGGCTATTGTTTAAATATGCAAACAAAGTACAAATTTCACTTCCTTCTAATGTTGTTACCTGGTTAGGTAATGGAATGTCTGAAAAACAACCAAGTTTAGAGAGCTCCAAGAATCCCACAGATTTACAGTATGGGGAAATCTTTAAATGTTAAAGATTGTGTTAAAGTTTATTAATTCCAAAACTTTGGAATTTTACTGTATCAGAAATTATGGTTGTATTGAACATGGGAGGTGGCTAAAAGGATCATACTGAAGAATTGGGAAAGGGATTATTTCAAGGTGTTAAGGAACAGTTGTCATATATCTATCATTTTTCTATTTTGGAAAATACATTATTTTATACTAATCAAGTAACACGATGGTATGTGTTACTATGGCAGAGATTTTATGATATTTTACAATATTTTGTTCTTTAAATATTAATGTATTCATTAATCGATGACTGATAGTTGATAAATATAAAATATTTATTCTTCTAGCTCTTCTCTTTTAGTTTGTATTTTTAATTTGTTTGGAGTTGTCTCTTTTCTTTTTTAAAGTTTAAATATTTTTTCATTTGTGCAAATAAATAGAACATAGAATCATTGGGCTGGGACCTCAGAGGTCATCAAGTCCAACTTCTTGCAATAGGTTAAAACATCCTGTTGAATTAGGCTAAAACAAAAACAAAAACCAAACCTCCGTAAGTTTTTCATTATGTCCCCAGAGTAGTTTGCCAGACACATTTGTAAAACAAAATGTCAGTCCATTTCCCTGCGACCCACTGATAGACTTTCTGCCTCCATTATGCAGATCATACATAGCCAGTTTGACAAGTTGCCACTAATAACTCTTAATCCCTGGGAAATGTTGTAATCCCTATGAAAGCCACCCAAGATGTTGGCCACTACTTCCGCTGGTGGCAAATTCCATATATTGTCTAATGCACTGAATCTATCCATCCTACCAGATCAGACAGGGTGAGCACCCTTCCCCTAAATATTGCAATCTGATGGGATCTAGGAAGTGTGCCTTTTCTGTGGCAGCCTATAGGACCTTCTGCAGCTGGAACCTTGGCAGATCTCCACCCTCCTAAGCCTTCTGTTTGAAGACCTGGTTTCCCCACAAGTGTTGGGATAAGTTTGGATAATTGCACATTAAAAGGTTGACTTGACACCAAATGTCCCCCAAAGGTTCTTCTCCAAAAGTCAGTTGGAACTTTGTTTTTTTTTCCCCTTGAAAACATTTCGCTTCTCATTCAAGAAGTTTCTCCAGGTCTTTGGGGTTTCTTCCTCCCAATATTTAAATTGCTTTAGTTTTATACCTTAAAGCTGATTTTATACGTTCTTTTAACTTTTGATTGGGACCCGCTCAGAGTTGGTTAGAAGATGGGCAGCTGTATAAATGCTTTAAATCAGGGCAGGGGAACAATGGTCCTTTTATGACTTTGGGGCTTCAATTCCCAGAATTCCTGAGCCATCCTGGTTGAAGTCCACAAGTTCATTAAAGGACCATTATCCCCCACTCCTACTTGAAATACCTGAATGCAGTGGGAAAGATCCTGACTTCATTGAGGGCACTTTGTTGGTTGCTGTGCTGGGTTACTTTAGCCTTTCATCTAAACTATTCCTAATATTTGTGCCCCTTCTTTAATTTCACTCGATTTATGCCACGTTTGAGGCAAACAGCTAAGCATTTCTGCCGACTGTAATTGTCAGTTGCTCATCTCCCTCTGAATGTCTCTTTTCTCCTGAAATAAAAGTGTAAAATGAGGCTTTCAGGTTGGATCACCTCCCGCCCTTCTTCTCTACCCCTTAATCTTGCTTTTTTTCTTTGTTTTTTCTTGCCTCCAGAACTGTGACACCAGAAACCAAACAAACAGGGAAAAAATGTTTCCTTCTCCAGGAGGTAAAAGAAATCTTTGTGAAGAATTCTTTTAAGGGATGAAATGGAAAATTACTGGTAGGAAAATAAATCCCACAGGAACAAAGGCCTTGCTGGAGGAGAGTTTAAGTTCAAACGCTGCTGTATTTTTAATTTAGAGGTTTTTGCAGACAAAGGTGCAAATTAACAAAATTGCGGACTGAGCCGGGTGAGGTAGCAGGGCTGCTCTCAGCTTCTTTATAATTTCATTGTTAGTCCATGAGCTAGATCATGACTTATTCTCAGTTTTGGGCATGATTTTATGGAAATATAGAAAATTGACCACAGAAAAAGACCCAGCCATCCATCAAGTCTGCCCTTTGAGGTTTTTGTTTGTTTATATTTTCTTTTTAACTTATTTAGGTTTTAATTAATTAATTATATTATTTTTATATTTGTGTTATTTATGTCCAGCTGCAGGCTTCCAATGTTGAGAAAGCCTGATGCAGAATGCAGATCTTTCTCCTTTGAGAGAATGCAGGGTTGGGACTTGTACAGTGAAGCTCTTGTGTGGCTGCACCACTCTGGTTTGTAAACAATTTCCTGACCATGAGAACAATTAATCAATGAAGAAGGCACTTGCCTCCCAGAGCTGAGGGTGCCTCGTCATCAGGTAACATATATCCGGGGACGTATGAGGGCTCCTGCCTTGGGCAGAGGGTTGGACTAAAAGACCTCAACAGTTCCCTCCAAGCTATGATACTATGAAACAGAGATTCACCCAAAATTCAATTACAGAATCTGCCTGCCCATGCAACTCTATACAATAGGAAGCATTTCTTGTTCCATTGCAATTTTTATGGGGATCTGCTGTGGAGATTGTATATACAGGTAGTCCTCAACTTATGACCACAAAGCCCAAAGTTTCTGTTGCTAAATGAGACATTTGTTCAGTGAGTTTTCTCCATTTTATGACTTTTCTTGCCACAGTTGTTCAGTGAATCACTGCAGGTGTTAAATTAGGAACGCTGTTGTTGAGTGAATCAGGCTTCCTCATTGACTTCACTTGTCAGAAGATCGTAAAAGGGGATCATGTGAACTCCGGGACTCTGCAACCATCATAAATATGAGTCAGTTGCCAAGTGTCTGATTTTGATCCCCTGGCCATGGGGGTGTAGAAATGGCCATAAATGTGAAAAAATCTCTATTTTCAGTGCTGCTGTAACTTTGAACAGTCACTAAATGAACTGTTGTAAGTTGGAGACCACCTATATTCCCCTGCTATGAAGTCTCCAAAGGTGGACAGAATAGTGCAGACATCCTTAAGCTACCAATTTTTTATGACTGCAGTGAAAACACATCAACAGTTTGCGCAAATACGATAAATTGGCCAGTCTGGACTAATGTGATTATTAATTAATTTCTTCTTTCTGGCTTTATTTTCTTTGATACACTGATCTTTGCTCATCATCATATATTTGATTTGTCTTTAATCACTTCCATATTCATGACTTCAATTCCAAAAAAAGCTACTTGACTTTATGCCACTGAATTCACTGAAATTGAAAAGGTAAGAATGGCTTTTCTGAAAGGCAATTCTCAATTCTGGAAAGACAGCTAAGGCTGCATAAAGAAGGAATGGGAAAATGGTGGTGATAAGAATCAATTAATTTATATTCAAAGAAGCTCAGTTCAGTAAGACACCACCATTTTCCAAGGGGTCTACAGAGAGATTGAGATAATCAGAGAGCAATTGCTAAATTAAGCAGATAAATGGAATTAAGTATTCAACATTTCTCTGGATGAAGGTGTAAAACAGCCTTACTTATCTGATGCCCTTGAGAAGACAGGAACTCTACCTCCCATCAATCTCAGCTAGCCTATCATTTGCAAGATTTACAAAGATCAAGAGGATTGTTGTCCATTATATCTGGAGAGCAGTGTATTGTAGAAAACTGATTTGAAGTCAACTGGCAACTTGAATTGTGTTGGTCCATTTAAATTACACTAGGCAAAATCTGAATATGAACTGTCTTCTCATACATGAGATGCTTTTGTGTCTTTTTAATCTATTTTTTTAATCTTACACCAATGCAGAAATGTGTTCACTTGAGGACCATAGAAGATTTCTGTGGTATTTTGAAGCCTGCAATCCAGAACTGGAAGGTTTCATGGGGCTTAAGAGGTAAAATAAATACCTGGAGACCTTAAGGTATCAATATTCCCTTTCAACTTCCACTCCCCAAATCAAAAAATCAAAAAAACATCTTGGTGCCATTTGGCCTGATCCATTTATCCACCCTTTTTCTTAAGCTCCAACAGATTCAAAGCAGCAGGAAACCATATCATAGTCACAAGTAAGAGTAGTCGAGTTATGACACAATTTGATTAATTGTTGAACAGACCAGAAATAATTTAGTCCCAATTTGCTAGTCCAACCAACCAACTAGAGAGACAAAGACAGAAAGCCAATTAGATGGTATATGGCTGATGGATAATCTTGCCAGATTTTAGAACTGGAGGGTTATTTCATGGAGGCAGCTTTGTTTGCTTGCAAAAGATTGTAGATTCTTCCATTGAAATAGATCAAGTAGCTGCCTGATCTCTTGCTGGGAGCTTGTGGGAGGTAGCAATTGTCCAATTCTCACAAATGCTGAGCTTGTCTGTTGGTCATCTGCTCTGCTGTATGGCAACTTCTGATGGCTTTACCTGCCCTGCCGGAGGCATCTGGCATCTCTTCTCCTGTGTTTCTCATGAAATAAGCAATTGTCCAATAGACAATTCAGTCTATTTGTTCACTTGTGGATTTACATCCTGCCTTTGGGACAGGAAGGTGGGCACTCCCTCCTCCCATTTCCACCCACAATATCAAGGTCTAGGAAGTCGGCTGGTCTGAGAGAGGGTCTCCATGGCTGAGGGAAGACTAAAAAATTAGATTATCCCTCTTTTAGTCCAACACTTTCATCACCATACCAAGGTGGCTCTCGGGCTTAAGTAAGATGGAAATTCTGGGCCCGACTGTCATCATAACCTGAGGACTACCTGTAGGCACTAAAAGGTGCACAGATGAAAGGACAGGACAGGAAAAGGGAGGCGGCACTGAGGGGGAGGAACCGAAGGGCAAAGATGAGGCTGTCGGCCATCCACTCACTGCCCACCACACACAGAGGGAATTACCTTTCTGTTTACTGACTTTTCTTACAGTCATGGCTGCTTGTCGTTTCTGGTTCTCAGAAATTTCAAAGCCTGGAGAGGAAAGAGGAGGGGGGAAGAGAGAGTGAACACTCTGCAGAAACATAGTCCCTCTTCTCCACCTGGATTGCCTGAAGGCTTCAAGAGGTAGATTAATCCAACAGACCTGATTATGCCCTCACTGATCTCTCCTTCCTTTTCTCCTTCCCTGTCTTTGTTCCTTTCTCCCTCTCTTCCTTACTTCCTCTCTCTCTCTCCCTTCTTCCCTCTTTCCCCCCTCTCTTTTCATTCCTCATGCTAGTTTTTCCGCATGCATTTTGTACACACAGTTCTTTATGCGCTCTTCCCCTGTACGCTGATCCGTGCACCCATTTGTATAAACAGCCACACTGTTTGCAAGTCAAACTTTTTCATAAAAAAAACCTTCTTGTTCCACAGTTTTTGTGTGGGGTTTTTTTCCCTTCTGGTGCACCACTTGTTAGTACCTATATGCTTCCTAGGCATGCTTTTGATTTGTGTGCTGTTGTGCATAATTGAATTTTGCCATTAGTGCAATAAGTGCAAGAACAACACCCTCTGCTCCTAGAGTCAGTTCACCCACACACTCTTCTCCATAATTTATAGAGCACATTCTCCTTTGTCAAATGACATGAGATATCACCAGTTCATGAACTGGTTTGTAAATTGCAAAGTGGATACCTTTTTATGAAAATGCAAACCAACAGAATTTTCTTCCATCCAGTGATGCATACACACTCCTTGATTAGACAACCAGCTCCATTTTCTGAAGTGCTTGCCAGTCTACATGTGACTACATGACTGCTGCTTCCAACCACTGGCTCCTTTGGACAAGTTGGGGCTAAACTCTTAAGATTTCCCATGAATGATGGCTGGGATTTTGGGGGACCCCTGTCATACCTGGAAAATCTACATTGGGAAATTAAAGAGACAATACCTTCCTATCCCTTGAAGGACATCAAGCAAAAGCTTGATACTCTCTTCAAAGCCTCCTTGCTCCACTCTGTCTTACAGTCAGTTATGTTGCTCCTTTGAAGCCAGCACAAGATTTTCTTTGACTGGAGCCCATGGTTTTGTATGTGAAGAAAGACAAATCTGGGAGCAAAAGTAGGCTTTTCTGTATGAGGAGCCATGGTGGCTCCATGGTTAGAATGCAGAATTGCAGGCTGGCTCTGCCCACTACCAGGAGTTCGATTTTGACAGGCTCAAAGTTGACTCAGCCTTCCATCCTCCTGAGGTCAGTCAAATGAGGACCCAGATTGTTGGGGGCAAGAGGCTGATTCTGTAATCTGCTTAGAGAGGACTGTAAAGCACTATGAAGTGGTATATAAATCTACGTGCTATTGCTATTGCAGGCTAACTGCCCACAACCTGGAGTTTGATCCCAATGAGCTGAAGGTTGATTCAGCCTTCCATCCTTCCGAGGTTGGTAAAATGAAGACCCAGATTATTGAGGACAATACTTTGACATTGTAAAGCACCATGGGGTAGTATATACATCTAAGTGCTATTGCTGTTGCTATCATGCAAGGAAAAACACATGGTTGCAGTTCCCCATTGCAAGAATGGATAATAGGAAAGGGATGGTGCAACCTGTTGGTTCTTCTTTTCAGGAGATTCCAGATGGATTTGGAAGCCAATGGACAAATGGACCAATAGGAGGCCAATATTCAATATCTAACCAGGAGGGAAGAAGGGTTCTGAATCTCTGTTTATTTAAAGTATGGTATATCATGCATGGACTAACAATGCATGTTGACATTTTCCCCATATTAGTAAAACACAATAAAATATAAATGTTAAAAAGATTTATGTTCAGATACCAATGTTTGGCCATCTAACCATTGAAATGCATCATCATTTATATTTAAAAAAAAATCAGCTACTGGGCCCGATATATGCCCTCAGTTTACAGCTGGTCACGATGAGATCTACTGTTTGAGGTGGGTTCCCGCAATCACACTGAAGGGGGGATGCTAGGCCCTGTTTATACAGGGGGTCCTAACAGATGTTGTGTGAGGTGCAAATCCTATTCCTGAGCTCTAAGACCCCCTGCTTAGAACCTTGTGTCTTACCTATCTTCTCATCTTCTTGCACCATCTTTCGCTCCTCGCGGAAAGCTCTGAGCCACCTCAATTTCTCTTCCAGCTTCTTGGCAAAAAACAAATGCATTTCCTCAGTCTCCTTATTATGTAGCTTGAAAGCATTCTTCATGCTCACATTGAAGTCATCGTCCCGTCCATCTTCAATATCCAAAACTTCATAGCGGTCCATATCAATCCGTCCTTTGTAGTATAAGATGTCTCTTCTTATCAGATCCTGCAGGAAGACAAACATTACCAAGACAGCCATTCAAAACTGTGTCATGTTTAAACTCTGATTTCATCTCCTCGGGAGAAACGAACACAATCTCTGGAATGCAAAGGCCATTCATTAAGATGGCTAGAAAGAACCAACCCTGGATGGAACCTCCCAACTTTTATGCTGTGGAATGAGATGGACCTCTAGCACACCCAAGATCTCTTGCGGATTAATACTGACTGGAAGTTTCTCTCTGAAATGCAGCAAGAAGTCTAGAAATCCATTTGCCAGGGAGAAGTTCTCCCCACAGTTAGCAAACAGACAGCATTTCCATTGCAGTTTTAAGCAGGAGAAGAGGGTTTAGGTCTTTTTATCTCCCTAGTCCATAGATCTACTAAAAACAGAAATATGTCAAATAAATAGGAGAAATATCTCTGGTCTCCCATTTTTGATGGACGATGTGGGCAAGGAGAATGATGGAGACCACCAGTCAAGGAGAATGTCATGGCTGCACCTGTCCTATCCAAGCTTCATGAGCTGGCGGCCTGACTTTAGCAATGGGGGGCGGGGGTGGGGTGTGTGTGGAGAAAGGGAAGGATTGGAATGCAAGGAAGATGGGGGGAGCCCAACTGCATCTTTCTTTCTTTCTTTCTTTTTTTCTTTCTTTCTTTCTTTTTTTCTTTCTTTCTTTCCTTTCTTTCTTTCTTTCCTTTCTTTCTTGATTTGATTTGTCATTTGCTTACAAGATAATAGGTATAAGTAAAAACATAGTTATTAATACATGGATACATATAAGAAAAATAAAAGAAATAATAGGACAGGGATGGTAGGCACATTGGTGCGCTTATGCACGCCCCCTGCAGACCTCTTTGGAAAGGGGTGAAGTCAATAGTAGACAGTCTAAGGTTAAAGTTTGGGGGGTTTGGGGAAGAACTTTTACCAAATAACCAAATTGGACAGCTACAGATAACTTTTTGAGGGGGGGCTGGTGTTGGGCGGGAGAGGAAAATTTACTTTGTATTGTTTGCAGATTCAGCTTACACTATTTCTGTACACACTTAAGCTTCAGTAAAGTTATACTCTTGGCAAAAACAAATGGTCATCTTTCATCAGTCATCTTTCTTTGCTAGATGACTGAATGGGGCACCTTGTAGATTAGTAAGCCATGCTTCCTTTCAACTTGCCTTAGCTAACACACATTTCTTTTATTCTTCTAGCAGTGTTTTACGAAAGAAGTCACAAAGAAATATTTGGCTTCCTGGTGCTGAACTCACAATTCCTCAAGCATGATAGAGTTGAAGATTCTGGTCATATCTTTTTTGTCACGTTTGGGGAAAAAAAGACACTGTTAAGAAAAGTGTCAGATTGAAATATGAAATGTTTGCAGTAGAAATTAGAAATAAAAACTGAGCAAACATCACAATTTCAAAGCCAGTTGCACAGCGGAGGCTTCAGCCACAATTAATTTTATATAAGTTTACTTAAACGGAGGCTCATTGGGAACAGCTGGTGCTAGACCTATTTTTAAAAATAATTTTAAAAGGTAAAGTTATTTGAGCAGCTGACATAGGGGTACAGCAGATGGTCCCTGATCTAGGTGAGTCCCAGTTGGCTGACCATTTAGTCAACTGACTTAATCATATATTTAGGGAATGAGTCAGGAGAGAAAAGGAAGAGAGAGAAGAAAAAGGGGAGAGAAGAAGAAAAAGGAAGAAGAAGAATGGAAGGAAGGAAGGGGAGGAGGGGAGAGAGAGTTCGTTAGTTTTATGGTCAAGGCAAGGATAACATAAACTGAAGCAAGATTCTGTAGAGTTTTTAGTGCAATTATTGTCACAACAAAAGGACCAGGGTAGGGACCTTCTAGATTACCTACTGTTGCTGAAAAGACATTTCTACCATCAATTACTCTTGACTATGTCTCATGGAGCTTCAGGGAAGTCCAACTGTTCTCACTGTTGGGAAATTTCTCCTTAGTTCTAGGTTGCTTCTCTCCTTGATTAATTTCCATCCATTCTTTCTTGTCTTGCCTTCTGGTGCTTTAGAAAATAGGTTGACCCTCCTCATCTTTGTAGGAGCTCCTCAAATATTGGAACACCGTCATCATGTCTTCCCTGGTTCTTTTTTTTCACTAGGCTAGCCATACTCAACTTCTGCCAACATTCTTCATACATTTTAGCCACAATCATCTTTGTTGCTCTTCTTTGTTTTTAATCATCTTTGTTGGCCTTCTCTGCACTCTTTTCTCTTTACATCTTATTATTTTACAAGTATTTCCTATATTGCACACATAAATGCTATTTAAATAATACCCACAATGGAAGATTGGATTATAAACTTGATGCAACATTCACCATTTTGTGGCAAAGTTGATTAAGCTCTGATAGATAAAGATAGAAAAGATACAGATTTTTAAAAAAGATTAGAAAACGTACATGGACTTTTTGTTGAAAGAAGATAAGATGGAACTGATTATTTAGTCTAGTCTAAAAAAAAAAAGAATTAGGGACAACATGATAACAGTCTTCCAGTAATTTGAGGGGCTGCCACAAAGAAGAGGGGGTCTACTTATTCTCCAAAGCACCAGAGAGCAGGACAAGAAACAATGGTTGGAAACTAACCAAAGAGAGAAGCAATCTGGAATTGAGGAGAAACTTCCTCATAGTGAGGACAATTAACCAGTGTAGAATGGCTTGGCTTCAGAAATCATGGGAGCTCCATCACTGGAGGTTTTTAAGAGGAGACTGGACAGTCACTTGTGTGAGAT
>BLBF01000058.1:22297141-22335539 GCA_015471245.1 Laticauda colubrina
TTCTATTCTATTCTATTCTATTCTATTCTATTCTATTCTATTCTATTCTATTCTATTCTATTCCATTCCATTCCATTCCATTCCATTCCATTCCATTCCATTCTATTCACGGGCTGTATTCTTGGGTCCTCCAAGAATGGGTTAAAGAGGGAGGGAGGGAAAGGTAGAAATAAAAATTCTATGTTTTCTTTCCTTAAAAATACTATTTAAATACTTGAAACTTTATTGTCTAGCAGTCAAGAGACCATCATCAAAATACAGAATGTAAAACACAAACATTAATAAAACCATATATAAAAATGGAATAAAATAAATTAAATTAAAAAAGAATGCAAAACATTTATGTGTCATTTCTACAGTTTATCCCAATCAGACCCACATATGTGCCATTTAATACATTTTTGAATCAATTTAGTATTCAAAACTTTGGGGTGCACTTTTCTTTTCTATTCTGATACTTTTAATGCCAAGAGCTGCACCAGATCTCTCAAAAACTAGCCACATCTGATGGATATCTCAATTCCAACCTAACCCTTCATTTGAGATGAGCATATCTGCTAGCATCTTAATCAGCAGTGGCAGGACCAACAACACATATCAGCATATTAGAGGACATGGCTTAAAATGGAGTGGCAAGGAAGAATTGGGTGTAGCTGCTGCTTCAACTTTATGAACAGCTTAGGGGATGGGCTGTGATTGCTGCTGAAAGCAATTTTTAGTAAGCCAGGCTTATATTTTATATTTTAGCAAGCCACAATATAAAAAAGATCTAGACACTCTTGTTTGTGCATAGAGTCTCTGTGAGTAGTGGGTTATATAAATTTTATAAATAAAATAAAAATAGAAAATAAAAATGTCTAGTTTAATGAAAACAAGGACTCATGGTGACATGATAGCAGCGTTCCAATATTTGAAGGGGTCAACCTATTCTCCAAAGCACCTGAAGGCGGGACAAGAAACAATAGATGGAAACTAATCAAGGAGAGAACAACCTTGAACTAAGAGAAATTTCCCCAACAATGAAAGCAATCAACCAATAGCTTGTCTTCAGCAATTGTGTATGCTCCATCATTGGAGAAGATATTGAACAGCCATTTGTCTGAAATGATAAAGGGTTTCCCGCTTGAGGAGAAGGTTGGACTAGAAGATCTCTAAGGTCCCTTCCAACTTTGTTGTTCTAGTTTTGGTCTATGATCAAATGGTGGAACTCTCCAAGGTGCTGAAGCATGGAGGACCATGAAGAGGTGCCTTAAGTTGTATTCCTGTTTCAGCCTGTATCCTTCTGCATCTATCAATCCATAAATGATATTCTAACTTCCTTCATTTCTTGTTTAAACTGCTCTGCAAAGTTACTGTCCGAATTTATTGGTGCCAAATTTTGCTGTTATTAAGAAGGAAACTGTTCTTCTACAAGAACTATTTCAGAAAGCAGATATTCTAAAGGAATATTATTATAGGCTGACATCTCTGCCCTCTTTTGTTCTATTGCTTTCCCTT
The DNA here is from genome assembly GCA_015471245.1 of Laticauda colubrina. Lineage (NCBI taxonomy): Eukaryota > Metazoa > Chordata > Lepidosauria > Squamata > Elapidae > Laticauda > Laticauda colubrina. Next base: position 22,298,639 of record BLBF01000058.1, read on the forward strand.
TCCCTTTATTTCAGGTCAAAGGTCCTGGAAATAATTTGGAGAAAGAGGACTGCTGCAATGATTAATCAGAAATCACATCCTGCTTTGCATTAAAAACCGAGTGAGTTTAGAAAAGCTGCTATCTACGGAGAGTAGGACTTCAGCCTTGATTGCTTAAATCAAGTTCTACTTCATTCCAATTTCTCTCCCTAATAATGAAAATTTAATCTGAAGCTTAATCAACTTTGCCACATGCTCTTGAAAGGTATTACCTGATCAAAGCTTGCCTGCAGACTTAGAAAAAAAAGGAAAAAAAAGAAAAAGTGAGTGTGTGTTTGGTGGTGATAGTCTTAACATAGAATTAATCTTACACAATTGCATATATCATATCACAGCAAGAAAAAGGTAGACAATCCTAAAACTGAAAGGGGCCCTTCAGGACACACAGTCCAACTCAGTGCAGAAATCCAAATAAAAATGTCCTGATCAATGGCTGTCCAAATCCTGTGAGAATTCATCCAACAACATCGGTGTCAACCACTTAGCCAGGAAACTGGTTCTGCTACGAAGCTCTCCTTTTTTGCATTCCATTTTGGGTCACTGCATTTCACTGAGATCAGAGGAACTGAATAGAATAGGATAGAATTCTTTGTTGGCCAAGTGTGGTTGGACACACAAGGAATTTGTCTTGGTGTAAATGCTCTCAGTATACATAAAGAAAAGGAACATTCATTAAGAATCAAGAATCATAATGTACAAAGTAGACAGGGCAAAGATTTAAGAGCAGAACAACAGTTATTATGAATTAAAAATAATTTTAACTCAACTAAGTCTACTCAAAATAGTACGAGAGAAAATTGAACAAGAGTTCAGTATGGTGGAAGGGTGACAGCACTTGGATCCATAGCTGGAAGAGCCAATTTCTTCAGTCGCAGACGTTGGGCAAGTGATTTTGGGGGCAGGCAATATTTTTTTAGTATTATTATTATATTTTTATCCCACCTTTATTACTTTATAAATAACTCAAGGTGGTGAACATGCAAAATGCTTGCTCTCCTTCTATTTTCTGCACAACAACCCTGTTAGCAGTTGAGCTGAGAAAGTGTGACTGACCCAAAGTCACCCACCTGGTTTTCATGCCTAAGTTGGGACTAGAACTCCATCTCCTGGCTTCTAGTCAAGACCAAAGTGGCTCTCTTAGTCCAAATTAGCTTACAGGACTTGTAAGGAAAAATAGGAAGAAATAGCATTATGTCTACCATATTGAGCTTCTCAATGAAGGACAGACATAAATCTAAATAAATAACTAAATAAATACTATAAATTACAAGGGGGAAAAACTTCCAGAGTGAACTATGCCTGTCATGGTGTATCTATCTAGTCAAAATCCTTATCAATTTCCTGTTAGGTTCCAAGCCTATCAATAACTTCAGCCTTTAAGCCTAGAAAGCAAAGCAATATTTTTTTTCAGGGCACTAAAATCTGGATTGTCTTCATTGAGCAACAGTTTGGATACTACATAATACATCCTGCTGTGTGTGGATTTTGGTTTCACAGTTTGACCCACTTTGTGGGATTCTTCTTTTAGCAGGATCTAAATCAGATCTGAAGCCTTACACCTAGCAGCATTTTCCATTCCATGTGAGATGCAAAAGTGTTTTAACATAATTTTTCAAGGATCTTGGCGTTGGAAGGAAGATTAAAAGGAACCAACAACAATGGGGAAATCCAGTTGCATCTTCTTATCAGAATCAGATGTTCAAGAGAGTGGAATTGCTATATTGCTATTTATTACTAGAAGGGAAAACATTAAAGGACAATTGACTTAGGTTTCCTCTAAACAGATCTAATAAGGTGATAATAATGGGGTAAGTTGTACCAGCATTTATGCTCAGTTTGCTGTGAGCAAAGCGGTACAAAGGAAGCTGCTGTTATCTTTGGCAGTCCAAATAAAAACAAACAATACATACGAAAGGAGTACACTGCCAGCAAAGAGAATCTCTACAGCTCAGGGATGAACTGTGTGGTCCTTGGTGCAACTGATGATATTACCTAGTTGGGTAATGAAATGCCTGCAAGAAAACAACCAAGCCAGAGAGCCACAGGACATCACAGTTCTTTTCCTTTCCCTTATTCCTGTAAACCTCTTTCCCTCCTAGCATTGATGATGTTATCTAGTTGGATAATGAAATGCCAGCAAGAAAACAACCAAGTTCAGGAAGCACCAAGTTCAGGAAGCATCCTCTGCCTCCACATGAACCACACCGCTTGCATCTCAAGGCTGGCCAACTATGTTAGTGTAACTAGCAGTTCTGAGGCTGCAGAAGCTCTGTAAACTTCCCCAAACTTGCATGTAATTTCAAACAAAACAGAAAAAGAAAAGAATTAAGAACATACCAATAAAGGAGAATGTTTTGTAGCTTAGGGTTGAAATGAGGGGTTTTTACTGCTCTGAGTATGAACTGGGCTACTATACTGGCATTGCATTTATATGGCTCCTGGTTATATGTAGCTCTTTTAGTTGTTAATTAGGGTGTTGATGGCTGGCTATTAAGTGATTGTTTTCTTCTGCTGCCACACCCTATTTGGCAGGTAATAAAGCAGCACTGCTATTGATTGACAAAGAGCCCATTTCCTAGGCTTCAATCATCTCTGGCTATTTTTGTCCCTGCTCAGCCAACAATCATAGTAGCTGTGAAATTGAATTTATGTCCTGTTCATTACAATTTGAGGCGATGAATGAATTCTGGATGAATTATCTTTGTTTGTGCATTATCCCCAACAGACCAGCTGGTGGGTTACAAAATGACATCAAGATCTATACTACAAGTTGGCTTCCTCATCTTAACTCTTTACAGAAGGGTCCTTCAAATATATTCCCCAATTTTTTCTGTAATACAGTAATGTAGGAAGTTAGCATCCACCCCTCCTAGAAAAATGAAATATCCCGGGAAATATTAAAAAAGCAGAATATTTCCCCTAAAAAGAGTAGAAACTCAGAAGCAGAAACTCACCTCAGAGAGGCAGAAACTCAGCCTCCCACCTTTGCTAATGGGCTATTAAGGCTTAGGTCAGAGTATTTTACATCATAAAGGCCTCTACCCATCTCACCACCTGGCCTGGGAAGATTGCATCAGCCAGCACTTAGGTGAAGCCATGTAGTCCAGCCTACAAAGTGAGCAAAGACCCTACCCCTGGGAGTCTGAGGGCCAATGGGATACATTTCTTGCAGAGGAACAGGAAACACTCAGGTGGGGCCCACACTCAGGTGGGGCCCAACAGAGAGTATAAAAGGGTCTGTCAGCATCCTGGCCCTCCCTTCTCTTTTCACCTTGAAGCATGTGATCATCCTTTTCACTTTAGAGCTCCAAGCCATGTGGTCCTGTCCCCACCATTAAACCTTCCAAACAGCCTCTGTGTTTCCAGTGTCCTTTTCCCATTTGGAACTGAACCCAGAAGGATAATTTTTCCAACAGTAGCATGACTATAAATGCATTTATATGTCCAAATAGCACTATAGCATATTTCTAATACTGTTAGAAATCTTAGAAATATGCTTATACATAATATTGTAGTGCTTCATCTCTAATACTCAGCTCTATACCAAATTATATTGCATAATATGTACCTGCAATTTTTTTTATTTTATTGATGTTATTATTTAATTTATGTCCAGCTTTTTCTGTTTGCAGTGTGTAAAGGCTTCAAGGTAAGTTTTTTTTTTGGGGGGGGGGATTTGCAGATGATTCCTCCTCCTTGCAGAATTCTGTGGAGGAATTCAACTGGAGGGAAGACTCACAAAGATGCCAATTTCTTTTTCTGAACAACGCAGACAAGAAAGCCCTTTTCTTTCACACAAAGAACCCTGCAGAAAAGGAGCTAAGAAGTAAGGAGAAAAGACAGCAAAGATTTTTTCATCTGCCCTTTTCTCCTTTCTAAAAGCAATGAGGGACTCCATAGTCTTTTCCCTTTTTATCCCAACTTCTAAAAAAACACAAACTCACCCAGAAAGCATGCCCCCAAAGGCAGCTGGCTACATTTTCTTCTCTGAGTGATCATAGGTACTACTGATAACCATGTTCACAGACTAATACAGCTTCCCTTCCTTTCTCAAGTAAATCAGGAACAGCTATGGAATAACTGGGGGCCTCTTTTAGTCCTGACACCCTCTCTCAATCAGATGGGAGTCTTATGTTCCTGCTCCAAAACCATTTCAGAGACAAAATCTGTTCTTAGTTTATTTTCTGATCTCCAACTTCTTGGCATCAATAAAAGCTGTCAAGCAATGTGATGCATTTAGAGATTTATTTATTGGTTTGAGGAATCAGCTGACCATCCGATAATGTCAAACATTACACTCAATTTTGATCCAGTGCAAACTTGACATTGAAAGTCACAGTGTCAAACATCTAACAGCCAATGGAAGTATCTTAGAGAGTTGCCTGGTGTTTTGCTCTGCAGTCATAGAATCTAGCAGTTTGCAACCAATCTGGCTTCCCATGCTCCATTATTTATTAGACTCCTTCCCATCTTTATTGTTTTTTAATAAACTAACTCTAGGGGGCAAAAATATCTAATACTCCTTCTTCCTCTTATTTTCCATACAACAACCTTGTGAGGTGTGAGAGAGTGAATGGCCCAAAGGATGGGGCTGGCTTTCATGCTTAAGGCAGGACTAGAACTCTCTGTCTCCTGGTGGTTGGTCCAATGTCACACAACCTACTTTTATGGCTTAGGCAGGACTAGAACTCACAATTCCTGGTTTCTGAGCCTCCACTTTAAACAATTTTATTTATTTATTTATTTGATTTATTTGATTTGTCAATCGCTTACAGGATAATAGGTATAAGTACATATAAACATGAGTAAGAATACAGGAAATAGGTACAAATAAATGGGGGCAATAGGACAGGGACAGGAGGCACGATGGTGCATTTATGCACGCCCCCTTGCACTTACGCACATGATATTATGCACTACATGAGACTGGCTCTTATATTCCAAGTGGAGTAATCCAGAAGGACCCTTTCCTCAGGGACTTTTTCAATATTGATGGAGGATTCTGGCCCTGGGAAATTCTGGAGTTTCTCCTTCTTCCATTTTTCTAGGTGCAAATAAGAGTCTTCTGAAAGGCTTTTTGTGCCCTGCTTTAAAAGAATGCAGAACATCTGAGAAGATTTTTCAAAGCTATGAAAAGAATAAGCATGAGGGTACTTTGAGATACCCATGTGACTTATTTTTATTAAAAAAGGAATAAGTGACCTCTGTCATCTGTTTTATTTCTAAGAATGATTTCAGCCCCTAGACAGATATTTTCCTGAGATTGCCCATGATGTATCTCTAGCCTAGAGCCAACCTAACTCTTGCCAAGCTCAGTATTGCAAGGAATGATTAAAGAAGCTAGAGCCACTCAGACTTCAATCAGGAGTTTGAACACAACAATAAGAAATGTAAAATCTTGGAAATTTCAGATAGAACCTCAGCTTCCTTCTATTATTAAGTTCACTGAGATGGGATTTCTTTCAACATCACAAATTGCCTCTTCTTGACCTTTTTGCAGCTCAGCTGAGCTTCCATTTACTGTATGAGATAAGCTAGTAATAAATTCCTTTCCTCTGCTGATTATATATAACATTCCTTCCTTCCTTCCATTTTTCCTCCCTCCCTTTCCTCTGTCCCTCCAATCTTTTTTATCTTTTCCTTCCTGCTTCCCATCTCTTTATCCTTCCTTCCTTCCTTCCTTCCCTCCCTCCCTTTCTCTTCAAATGACAACTGCCTGCAATTTTCTTGGCAAAATTTTCAGAAGTGGTTTGCCATGGCCTCCTTCTAGTCCTCTAGGCAGGACTAGAACTCCTGGCCTCCCAGTTTTTATCCTGATACCTTAACCACTTTTTCAAACTGGCTCTTGGGTTTCTTTTTCTCTCTCATAATCTCTCAAACTTACCACTGCTTTATGGGATCAATTGATTCTCAGGCTCTGATTAATGTGTCATGGTACCATAGGCAGTACAGCACCTGACCTACGTAACAACTGAGTTAGAAACTGAAATAGGGACAGATGCTTCTCCATCACCTTTGTCTTTATTTTAGCTATGGGCTGACTTTATCACACAACCCGCTGTTGGTCTAAAGAAGAGAATATCTTTAATGAAGTCTAAAATTTCAACCTGTGCAATCTGTCACAATCTGCATTTCCTCTGCATCTTTATTCCCTTTTAAGCTGCCGTCATATTGATGTATGGACCAGCTCTAGAGATTCATAGCAACACGACATAAAATAGATTTTACCAAGTCTGATTTTATTCTGTTTTATCGATGCTCCATTGAAAATTGAAATGGAGAGAAGGCGAAAAATGTAAATACATTTCGGGAATGAAAAGCCCAAGACTAACTGCATGGTGCCATGTAAAGATTTAGATCCAAAACTCTGGGGAAGTGGCCGGATTCAAAACCATCCGATTTAGCATTTTGGAATGCTAAAAATCAAATACCTAGCCAAGAGGATTTTTTTTTACTGATAAAGCAGTAAAAATGTCACTTCTACTAAAACCACACAAGTTGTTATCACAATGGCTTGCAACAAATAGCCCTTGACTTACGACCACAACTGAGCCCAAAATTTGTGTTGTTAAGTGAGAAATTTGTTAAATGGCCCCATTTTTTCGACCTTGCTTGTCACTGTTGCTACGTGAATCATGGCAACTCTTAAAAGTTAGTAACACGGTTATTAAGCGAATCTGGCTTCCCCGTTGACTTTGCTTGTCAGAAGGTTGCAAAAGGGGATCACTGAATCTTGCGACACTGCAACTGTCATAATATGACTCAGTTGCCAAGCAACTGAATTTTGATCATGTGACCATGGGGAATGCTGCAACAGTCATCAGTGTGAAAAGCGGTCATAAGTCACTTCTTTCAGTCCTGTTGTCATTTTGAATGGTCACTAAATGAACTCTTGTAAGTTGAGGACTACCTGTATTCAGCATTTCTCTTTGTGTTGCACAGGCAGCACATACAACAGGGTGAATGAGTCATTTGAATACAAATTTACTTAGATATGGGGAACTGAACTAGAGGCACAATGAAGCCCAAGGCAATTAACATCAGAGTTCATTGACTAATCAGCAAGGACCAACTTTAGCCTTGCAAAAAGAAGGGGTGACATGATAGCAGCATTCCCGTTTTTGAGGGGTGCCACAGAGAAGAAAGGGTCAAACTATTCTCCAAAGCACTTGCAAGCAGAACAAGAAGCAATGGATTGAAACTAATCCAGGAGAGAAGCAACCTAGAACTGAGGAGAAATTTCCTAACAGTGAGAACAATTAATCAATGGAATGGCTTGCCTTCAGAAGTGGTATTTGTTCCATCACTGGAGGCTTTAAGAAGAGGTTGGACAGTCAATTGTCTGGAATGGTCGAGGGTCTCCTGCTTCAGTAGGGGGTTGGACTAGAAGACTTCCAAGGTCCCTTCCAGCTCTATTCTGGTTAATTAGCTTTAGCCTCAAAGATGGAATCATGAAGAACAGGGTTTCAGGGCTGATCCACAAAAGGCATCATTTCTTTTGGCCTCATTTGGATTACCTGATGAGGTGAGGGATAGATTTAATGTATCCTCATATGACCTGCTGCCAATGAAATGACAGTCCCTTCCTCCACTGCTAAAGAACAAATCCAGAGATGAATCACCTAGATTTGATTTCATCTATACAAATTTGAAAGCAAGAAAAAACAATTCAAGTGCAATGGAAAATTACTAATGGGGGAGACTGATTTCAAGAGTAGCTCATCTAAAAAACCCTTCTTCCTTTTAAGGAATCTTTTAAGCAATATATTTATAATATTTTCCTGGAAATAAATCTAACAATAGGCACATCGACATAAATTGAAGCACTTTCAATGTGCAAGTTGGAAATATATTCTTGACCACCGAGGATTTAAAGATTTTTCTTTTTAAAAAATAGTCTATATCTTCTATTGCAACTTTTTACTGTAAATTTCCAAATGCTATCTCCATATCCTTTTACAGGACATATATTTCAGGACATGTTCTGTCACAATCATGCAATGACAGAGCAATGGAGAGAGAAGACACTGTTTGTCATGCCCCTGGTGGAGTCTGACTCTGAGGAAGAGGAGGAACAGCCAACAGGGAGTGGGAGTGTGGCTCCAGAGGTGGTGGAGGAGGCTGGAGAAGGGCAGAGGCTGGCTGAGCAGTCAGAGGAGGACCCAGGCCCATCCCCTATCCATCCTAGGGCACGCAAGGAGGAGAGGATCAGGGAGAGACATGGTCTACTCGGGAGGAGATTACCATGATCCTCCTCGTGGCTTGCAGGTGGGAGCTATGTGTATAAGTTTGCAACTATGCAGTTAAAATTTGCAGGAGTCAATTTAGTGTTCACCTTGAAAGAGGCTTATATTTGTTGGCGTTCTTCCCATGGACTTTTCTCGGTTATTTTCCTGGAGTTTATGATTAGTTATCTTGGCTTGCTTTGGAACTCTCATCAATGCGGTTTGTTTTGGTTTTCTGTTTGCCTCATTATTACTTTTGTGACTTTAAACTGTGCCTAATAAAACAGTGAAGTTAAGTTGAAGGCCTTAACAGACTTTAATATGTTTTGGGTTTGGGGTTATTTTGAGAGACTACGCGTCATCACACTGTTATCTACCTGCTAAAATTTTAAGACAAGCAAGAATCTAATCAAAAGTTTCCTGATTAATTGTTGAAAATTTCAGCTTGTATTTAACACTCATGCATTCCATTTCTTCCTTCCTTTCTTTTTTTGCTGGAGAAAGTGGCTTGTGAGAATAAATAAGCAGCCAATTTGTAGCAGCATACTTTCCTTTATCACTTACAATGAATGTGCGCTTCAAACATATCTCTGAAAGGAAGGCTAGACACCCTTGTGGATCACTACCTTGTTGTGGTGAAGGGGCTTGCACAGCTGAAAGAAGCTATGAGTTAAGCTCTACAGAGCCACCCAAAATGGATGGATCATACAGGAGAATTCTGACAAAACGTAATCCTCTAGAGAAGGAAATGGTAACCCACTCCAGCATCCTTGCCAAGAAAACCCCATGGCCAGTACCAAAAGAGACGTGACCCTCGAAGATGAGTGCATCAAGTCAGAAGGTGTCCAATAACTCTGGGAGGCAGTGGAAGTCAGGAGGGCCTGGTCACGAAGAATCAGAAATGAACAAGAAGAAGGAAGGCTGGTCTTTGATCTAAGAGGGGTGACCATCTTTTCGGAGAAGGAAAATACTTTTTCAAAAAATCCCAAGATCACAGCAGGTGCTATAAGGCCACCACAACATCACCCCACTAAGCATGATCAAAATGTTTTGCTCTGATTCAGATCACATTTGGAGAAGGGGAATTAGCCCCCAAAGGATTGACGATTTTGGCAAGGACCATTTGTATGTGTATGTGAGAATGACCATAGGAGACAAGACCATGGGCCATAGCTGCACAACAGGCAAAGAAAGCAACTTGGAAAGAAACCTCAGTAACTTCTCAGGCTGTAAAAGAGATGGGGGGAGATTTATACTTTCAGACTTGCAAGATTCTGTTAATGTAGCCTTACAATAAATTAGAATCAGCTCAGCTGGTCATGTTTCCTGTCTGCTCCACCTGGGGAGGCTGCACCATTTCAGTGGTATTTTAGATATTGCCAAATATCAAAATATCACTTGAAAAGGTGTTGAGACTTTGCAGAGAAGAGCAACAAAGATCACTGGAGCTTTTCAAGAAGAAATTGGACAGCCATTTGTCTGAAATAGTGTAGGGTTTCCTGCTTGAGCAGGGAGTTGGGATTAGAAGATCTCCAAGGTCCTTTCTAATTCTGATGTTCTGTTAAAACAGCTGCAAAATGGGTGTTGCAGGACCCAGTGCAACCTAGAGATACAGGTTGGCTTCCCCTGTCTCAAACCCAAATTCACTGTTCCTCCAGAGGAGAGTCAAAAATGTCCTTACCTTTTTGCAAAGAACCATCTGGTGATCAAAGAGAAAGAAGACCCGCTGCTGGCTTCGTCCATAAGGCTGATATATCCACGACATCTCTCCCGTGTAGATCAACTCAGAGCTGCGATCCAAAATGTCCTCTCCCTGAAATGAAAGGAGAACTAATCACCCAACAGGATAGGATTGTCCCCACTCGAATCTTGCTTTTCTTTTTGTAAAAAGTAAGGAATCGGAATGGCTGAAATCATAACACCAGAGCTAAGCGATTGGAAGGTAGCTATGTTCAGTTTTATTCAGAACTAGACTTCCTTTCTTAGCTAGGTACACAACATTTTCTGTAATAGATTAGAAAATTAGAGACTCAGCAATTAAACTCAATCCTTGATGAAGGCATCCATGCAATTGACTCATTTTGTTTTGTTTTCTGGGCCTATATGATGCTCTAATCATAGCTGACCTTATATAGCATTAAATAAATTGAGGTTTCTTCTTCATTCATTTTCCCATTACCTAACAGGCCTACAGTTCCCATGTGTTTTCCCCCTCCCAAATCCTAACCAGGCTTGGCTTATGAGATCAGCCAAGGTTAGCAAGGTGCTGCTGCTTGCTAAGCATGCCTTCACCTCTACAAAGGCTTTCTAGTTATCGATTCTGAACTGTGCAATTGTTCTCCTCTGTAAATGTGTAATTGTATCCATGAACATATCACTTCATGGTTTTGTTTACTCAGCCCTACTTTTCTTGCTATCTTACATTTCCTTTCCCTAAAAGAAGCCATGTGAAATACTAGCTGTCTTCTTTCTCAAGTTTTGCTATCCATAATATCAAATCTGCAAGTGTTGGAGCTTCTGGGTCTTTTTCAAAGGTTATTTTACAATGCAGCAACATTCTGAGTGTATCTGGAAATAAGCCTTTCTTTGCAGCCCTTATTGGTCCAATACAGATAGTCCTCAATTCACAACAGTTCATTTAGTAACTGTTCAAAGTTACTAAAAGTTACTGAAAAACTTGACTTATGACCTTTTTCATGTTTACAACGGTTGCAATGTCCTTGGGGCTCAATTGGGGTTGTAAATCAAGGACTACCTGTAATGCAACCTAAACTTCCTCATTTGCCCTGGTGCCATTCAGAAGACCTTGCGTAGCATCTTGAAATGTTTGGGAAAAGATGCCGTCTGAATTTTCATATTGAAATAAGAATGGGGCAGAGGTTAAAGATTGGAGCAGGCTCTGCTTCTATGGGAGATGTAGGATTCTGAACCTCTAAATAGTCTGTAATTTTTTACTATGTTCCACTTCCATTTTCTCCTTCACTTTTTGAAAAAAATTCCCTTGAAAAGTTCACAGCAGAATTTGGTTGAAGATCCTTTGATTCAGCTGTAATTTTGACAAAAAAGGAGGAAAAACCCACTTCTAGTCTGAAATGAGAAGTTCCTCTAGGGAGCAGGGGTCTAATGCATTCATGGGTCATTGCGGTTATTGTTGAAAATAAAGGGAAAAAAGATAAAAATAGAATATTGGCTGTGATGCTCCAGGAACAGTAAGCAACAAAAAAAGCCTTAGGGTATAAACATTCCCTTTAAATACCTCTGCTGGATTAACTGAACCAACTTAGAACTAGCAGCATTTGGTAAAAGCCATTGTAGTGTCACATATGTCATGAGAAATTATGTCATATGGTATTATTTCTGCTATGACACAATGCACATGATATCATCTGCCTCCCTCAGATGCCCATAAATAAAGGGGAATGTAACAGTATATTCAGTGATGGTATTCAGCCGGTTCACACCAGTTCAAGTGAACTGGTAGCAAGGATTTGGCGTGGGTCACCGAACTGGTAGTAACTTCTGACTGGTCACGCTCCCAACCTGGTCGCCCAATTACTACTCCCTTGTTCCGCCCACCCAATGCTTGATGCTCGCTCATCCCATCTGCCCAATGCTCACCCACCCAGTCACTCCTTAAGGTATTTCTTTTTTTTCCCTCCCGACAATCAGCTGTTCCTATGAACAGCTGTGCCGGGATTCCCCTCGCTTCTTATTGCTTCACCCAGGAGGCTTCCCTGAGGCCCAGGAGGGCAAAAAATGGAAGGAGGGGGCACAGCCCTCCCCCACTTTATTTTTTAGCTTCCTGGGAGCAAAACCGCCCCCCAGGAGGCTTCCCTGAGGCCCAGAAGGCCCCCAAATGGGGGGAGGGCCGCAAAAAAGCCACGCCCACCCAGTCACATGACCACACCCACATAGTCATACCTACCTAGCCACAGCCACATAACTGGTAATAAAAAAATTTGAATCCCACCACTGAGCATATTCATATATACTGCACATACTGCACACACACACACAGATACATGCATACATACATACATATACAGGTAGTCCATGACTTACAATCACAACTGAGCCCAAAATTTTTGTTCTGAAGTGAGACATTTGTTAAGTGTGTTTTGTCCCTTTTTACGACCTTTCTTGCCATGGGTGTTAAGTGAATAATTGCTGTTGATAGATTCGTAACCCAGTTGTTAAATGAATCTGGCTTTGCTTGTCAAAAGGTATCAAAAGGGGATCACATGACGTTGGGACACAGCAATGATCATAAATATGTACCAGTTGCCAAGCCTTTGAATTTTGATCACATGATTATGGGGATGCAGCAAAAGTCATAACTGTGAGAATGTGAATAAGTCACATAAGTCAGTGCCATTGTAAGTTTGAACAGTCACTAAATGAACTGTTGAAAGATGAGGACTATCTGTATACCTACGTACATATACTATACATATACTCTGTGTGTGTGTGTCTGTCTGTCTATGTGGAGAGAGAGAGACAGAAAGATTACAGTGAACATTAAATATGTAACTTAAAGGTATGTTGTCAAGCTTACACACACACAAGCATACCTAGTATCTGTTTACAAATATATAAACTGTCAACTGATGTATAAACTCTCTTCCCACTACTATGAGTGGTCTCTGTCCTCTTCTTCCATGTCGGGGTCTCTACCAGGAGTTTGTGGGTTCAGTGAAGGATCTTCGCTGTTCCTAGCACTGAACTCTTCTGGACAGAGTACATGGGATCTATTGGAACTCGTCTTCCAGCTTAGGAGCCACAGACCCGAGTGCTGCTAATACCTCCTGGATTACTTTGATCTTTACTTTCCATATTGTCTCTAGTTCTTCCTTCATGCTCTGGTACTTTTCCAGTTTCTCACACTTCTTACAGATTAACAGAGTTGGAAGGGACCTTGTAGGTCATCTAGTCCACCACCCCAGCCACCCAAGCAAGAGACCTGATACCATTTCTGACAAATGGCAGTCCAATCTCTTCTTGCAAGTCTCAAGTGATGAAGCTCCCACAACTTCCAAAGGCAACTTCTGTTTCATCGGCTGATTGTTCTCACTGTCAGAAAATTTCTCCTTATTTCCAGGTTAAACCACTCCTTGTTCAGTTTCCATCCATTATTCCTTGTCTGGTCTACAAATGCTTTAGAAAATAGGCTGACCCTCACTCATATTTGTGGGAGCCCCTCAAATATTGGAAGACCAATATCCTGTCTCCCCTGGTCCTTCTCTTCCCTGGACTAGCCAAACCCAGTTCCTACAACTGCTCTTCATATGTTTTAGTCTCCAGTCCCCTAATCATCCTGGTTGCTCTTCTCTGCACTTCTTCTAGAGCCTCAACATCTTTTTTGTAGTATGGTGACCAAAACTGGATGAAGTACTCTAGGTGTGGTCTTACTAAGGCTTTATAGAGTGGTATTAGTACCTCACTTGACCTTGATTGTATCCCTCTGTTAATGCAACTTAGGATTGCATTGGCTTTTTTGGCTGCTGCTGCACACTGTTGGCTCCTATTTAGTTGGTTGTCCACTAAGACTCCAAGATCCAAGTGTAGGACTTCTCCACATTGAATTTCATTTTGTTAGATAGGGCCTGGTGTTCTAGTCTGTAAAGATCCATCTAGATCTTGAGCCCATCTTCTAGGGTGTTAACTATTCTTACTAGCTTAGTATCATCTGCAAATTTGGTAAATTCTTCTATTCCCTCATCTAAGTCGTTAATGAAGATATTGAAGAGTACTGGACCTAAGATAGAACCTTGTGGCACCCCACTGCTTATTTCCTTCCATGTAGACTTAGATCCATTAAAGACTACTCATTGAGTACTATTTGTCAGCCAGTTGCAAATCCATCTGAAGGTGGTACTATGTATCTCACATTTTTCTAGCTTTCCAAGATGTGGGTTGTGGTCTACTTTGTCAAATGCCTTGCTAAAGTCTATGTTATGTCCACAGTATTTCGCTGGTCTATCAATTTAGTCACTTTGTTGAAGAATGAAATAAGATTGGCTTGGCATGATCTGATTTTAGCAAACCTGTGCTAGTTATTATTTCACTTGTTTCTAGATGTTGGCAGATCTGTTTTTTTATTATCTTTTCCAGTATCTTCCCAGGTATTGCCATTAGGCTGATTGGTCTATAGTTTCCTGTGTCTGATTTTGTTCTGTATTTTCCTTTCCTTTTTTGAAGATGGGAACCACATCAGCTGTTTTCCAGTCCTCTGGTAGTTCCCCAATGCTCCAGGATTTTTGAAAGATATGGTGCAGTGGTTCTGAGATGACATCTGCCAGCTCCTTTAAAACTCTGGGATGTAACCCATCAGGTCCTGGTGATTTGTATTCATCAAGATCAGACAGGTATTCTCTTACTATTTTTTTTTTTGCTTATTTTAACATTTATTTCTGGTCTGTCTTTTACAATTATGTTGTTGGTGAGTTGAGCTATAGTTTCTTTTTGCGTGAAGATGGATGCAAAGAATGCTTTCTCTCTGTTGCCTGTTACTTCCTTGCCATATTCTCTCTTTTGTGGACCAACTGTTTCCTTGATTTTTTTTCTTGTTATTTGTATGTTGGAAGAAACTTTTTTTTAGTATCTTTGACTTTTGTTGAAAGTCTTTGTTCGTTCTGAGCCTTTGCTATCCTGACTTCAACTTTGCATAGTCTGGCTATCTGCTGATATTCTGCCTTAGTTGTATGTCTTTCTTTCCATTTTTTGTACTTGTCCTTTTTTTCTTTCAATTTGCCAGAGAGATCTTTGTGCAGCCATGCTGGTTTCTTCTTGGATTTCTTATTTTTCTTTCTCAGAGGTATTGTGCTAGTCTAGGCTTTTATGATCATACTTTTCAGTTTCTCAAGATTCTTGAGTTGTTTTCCCCTTTAGGATCTTCATCCAAGGAATCTTCTTCCTGATGTTGCTGTCACTTGGCACTGCTATCACCACCTCTGTCTTTGGGTCTTTGTCTACTACTACAATGTTCTTTGTGATTGATGTACCTGGCTGTCCATCTAGATCTGGAAATTCCACAGGATCATAACCCTCTTATTTTCCACCACCTTCGGCGGGGACTCCCATCCAGACCTGGAGAGAGTCTAGCCCATACACTGTGTAGTTTTCCTGTTCACAATAGCAATAGCACTTAGACTTATATATCGCTTTATCGTGCTTTACTGATGTCGTTATCATGAATATCATGACATCTGCATTCACTGTGCTGAATTTTTATTCAGGCATTTCCTTTCCCAAAAACATGCAGAATGATTAGATTGGTGCCGTTTACTAAACTAGATTAAATTATTTTGTTTCACAGTTGTACTTATTGTCTTACAAAGTCGCTTAAATATAATAAGTCACAATAATATTTATCCATCTGGGGTATAACCTATTACATGAATATAGCAATTATGCATGCATAATCCCAATTTAGGATTTAGCAAACCATAGGAACTCAGCCATCAATGAAACCAAACCTGATTACAGCAATAGCACTTAGACTTATACACTGCTTCATAGTGTTTTACAGTCCACTCTATGTTGGCTGTCTGTAGAGTCATCATATTGTCCCAAATAATCTAAGTCCTCATTTTACCAACCTCAGAAGGATGGAAGGCTGAGTCAATCTTGAGCAAATGAGAATAGAACTGCTAGCCGTGGAATGCAGAGTTAGCCTGCAATATTACATTCTAACCACTGTACCGCTAATGCTCCTTTTATGGTCCAATTATGGTCATTGTACAGATGTAACCTGACTACCACATTGTCTAACCTTGACCCAGTTTATGACATGGGGGGGGTGGGGAGTTGCTGTTAGTAAGATAGGCAGCATATAAATTTTATAAAGAAAAATAAAGTAATCTAGTGAACTAATGTCTAGTAAGGAGCATTCAAACCACGGATCTCACTCTAACATTTTTTTCAAATTTAGAAAGCATCTAAATGGTCTTCTCCTTTATGAATAGTCATCGACATAGTTAAATCTTCAGAGAGTGGAATAAGGGATCTTTCATAAGGCAAATTATGTTGCAGAGACAACTCTATCAAAATGATCTGTTCAAGGCGCTGAAAAGCTCTGTCATAACTCTGTAGTCTCTTATAATTGTATCCCACTTTGCCTTTTATTCTATCATATCCTTTGAGTTGACTTAATATAGCAATCAAATTCATACCAGAGGTGATTTATTTGATTTCCAAGATACTTTTAATTCACAATTATGTGAATTAAAGACAGCTCTGCTGAACCTCTAAAAGAAGGGGACAATCCAGTCCTCACTGCTTGTGTTTCAGTATCTTTTAAATAAGGACTATCATGCAGTGTCTCAGAAGCTAGAGATAACCAGAGTTCATTTAAGGACAAACAGAAGGCAGAAGAACCTGGATTGTCCATTTATTTAAGAGAGAACTGCTCATCTTATGTGCCATAACTCTGGGCAGCTCACAGCAGCAGTGATAAGAACATTAAAAAACAAAGCTAATATAAAACAACATTCTAAATAAATAAAACAAAAAAACAAACTCCTAGGCTCTAAATTAAGATTCCCCAAAAGATTTTTAAAAAATTACAGTTGCTGAGCTCCAGCCTTACCATATTTCAATGCCTATGGGTTGGACTGGCAGCCAGTACAATTCAAACAGCAGCAAACTGAGGGGCACCCAGTACTATGCAAGCTGCTGCATTCTGGAGCAACTGTAATTGCTGGATGGTCTTCAAGGTCTGCCCCAGGTAGAGCATATTTCAGTAATTGAACCAGGAAGTCATCAAGCCATGAATGATAATGAACAAGGCCTCCATATCCAGATGCACAAGGCACATAACTGATGCACAAGGTAGATCTGTGTAAAGGTCCATCTAGTTAGGATAGCTACCTGTTCCTTCAGCAAGAGTAGTGAATTCATGAGGACCCTAGATTGCATGCCAACTCTGTTCACGGGAGTGCTCTTCCAATTGAGAGTCAGTGATGACATCTCTGAGGATTAAGGGACACCAACACCTCAAGTCAACCCATCAAGCTAGCATTGAGTTGGAACCAGTTCCTCCCATCTTGATTCACACATCCTCCAGACCAGCGGTCCCCAACCTTTCCCCCCTGGCAACACGGTGCAGTGCAGGAGGACATGTGAATAGTAGGCACATGTGTGCACACACAGCTCCATTGCAGTGAGCATCAGGCACACATGCCCTCTTCTCACAAATGGAGCTTTGAACATGAGTGGTGGGTGTTTGTGTTTATGTGCAAAACTCCATCTGGTCGAATGGAGCTTTGTGCATGCTTGCCAGCCACTTGTGAAAGTGGAGCTTTGCGCGTGCGCTTGCCTATGGCTGACATGGCCCAGTTTGAAACAGGCCCAGTTGTAGGTCGTGACTGCTCTGGACACTAATCAACATCTGAACAGCAATGCCTGTCTGGCCATGGGTTGTGTAAGTGTGCATCATCAAGATGTTGATGGTGCCACATCCCATCCTGTCAAATGTTTTCACCCAAAACTTCAGATGGTAAAGAAGAGCAATGAGTGACCCAAATACTGAGGTACCCCACACAAGAAGATCTAAGGTTGGACCTCTCTCTTCTCCTACACTAACATTCACTGGAATTAGCCATGAAGGAAGGAGAAAAAAACACTGCAAAACAGAGTCCTCCACTCTCAGTCCCTGAAGCTGCTCCAAAAGAATCCATGGTCCTTGGATTCAAAAGCTGCCAAGAGATGCAATCCATCCCCATCCAGAGTTCATCTCCAAGAACCAATTTAGAAAAAAGCTGCTAAAATACCCAGTACTTTATCTCCTTGACCCAGATATCACACGCTATGTAAAATCTCCTTATTTCCCTAGGGAAGCAGTATTTAGAAAGTCCTGGATTCTTTCAACACCACCATAAAGGAAACATGAGAATGCTACTGTGATGGTGACGCAGTTAAAGATTATTATTCGTGGTAGTAAATGGCAAAATCCCATTGACTCCACAGCAGTGATGAATATGCAAATGTGTATGTCTAAGAATAACTCTCCCCAATGCAATGTCAAGTAGATGCATGTGGCCCTTGGGGATAACTGTGAGAGAAAAACAAGAATACCCAGAAGAAAATGATATAATCTTGACTCCAGGCATTTCATTGTGATGGAGGAAGAAATAGGTATATCTGCAATGGCTGGTAAGCAACAGTCCAATGCTGCAGGGTCCTTGGTCCCCTCTGAGCTTGGTTTTCTTGCAGATGTTTAATTACCAAACTAGGTAACATCATCAGTGTTAGAATGGAGTGGTGTTTGCTCTCATTTTATATACTAGTGGCTTGCTTTTTAAAGTAACAATTTATCTCAGGGCCAGTGAATCACCTGTAGCCCTTAAAAACAGATACATCTAAATCTTGCAGAGTTTTAGATGGATCACCTGTGTCTTAAGAGCAGGGCTCATCCTCCTTGAAGCAATCTCTTCCTTGGACATCAAAGGACAGATCAAGTTTATTTTTATTTATTTGATTTGTCAATCGCTTACAAGATAACAGGTATAAGTATAAACATAGTTTTGAATGCATGAGATGGATGCGTAGAAGAAAAAGAAAAAGAAACAATAGGACAGGGACGGTAGGCACTTTGGTGCGCTTACGCACGCCCCCTACAGACCTCTTAGGAAAGGGGTGAGATCCATAGTAAGACAGTCTGAGGTTAAAGTTTGTGGGGTTTGGGGAAGAAACCACAGAGTCAGGTAGAGGATTCCAGACACTGACCACTCTGTTGCTGAAGTTGTATTTTCTGCAGTCAAGTTTGGTGCAATTTACCTTGAGTTTGTATCTATTGTGTGCTCTTGCATTGTTATAGTTGAAGCTGAAATATTCACTGACAGGTAGGACATTGCAATGTATGATTTTATATACTGTATTTAGATCGGACCGGAGGCGTCGTAGTTCTATGTTTTCTAGGTCTAGAGTTTCAAGTCTGGTGGCATAAGGTATTCTGCAACGAGTAGAGGAGCGGAGAACTCTTCTAGTGAAATATTTCTCAACTTTCTCAATTATGTTAATATCAGATACAAATATCAGTTCAAAAAGGCTCTGAAAATCAACAACTTTGCTGAGGGCAACTGTTCACCATCAAGCCTCCTCATGATCACAAACCATCTACTCAAGATATACATCATGGCGGTGTTAGTCCAATTTAATTATGGTATCCTGCTGATTATAAATTCTTATTTGCTCCCAATGAGACAGAAAGCCCAGATCACTGAACTGAACAGGAAACAACTGCTACTGATCTGGTGTTGATGAATCCAAATGCTTCTGTAATCCTGCTAGGGGGCCTCAGTGCTAGATTGGGTCCTAACAACCATATCCCAGTCTACACAAAGCCTAAAGGTTCTCTTCCCAACCTGAAGATAATGGATGTCTTCTCACCTGTTGCTCACAGGATCAAAACCAAACTTTGCAGGCTTCTGTCTGGCTCAGCCTTTAGGTTAAACCTCCACCTTCTAAATGGGCCTCTTGAAAGTGACCTTCCAACCAAACTCATCTCTCTTGCTCCAGAATGAGTGCAATATGATAATTGACAGAATGATTAATCAATGGAACAGCTTGATTCCTGTAGATGTGGTTACTCCACCAGTGGAGGTTTTCCAGATTGTGCATGCCAGGTGCAAGACCAAGTTCACACGTGAATTAAACCAATTAATTGCTAAAAACCTCCCCACAGGAATAATCTTCTCATCTAGTGGTCAGCACCTACCAATGGTCAGGAGCTAGATAATGGTCAATGGAATTCAAGGTCTTAGCCCACTTGTAACAATGTATGGATTCTAGGCTAATCCCATTTTAACTTAACTCCAGGCTCTTCCACTCCTTCTCTTATAGCTGGGACAGTTTAAGGACGTGGGCAGGAGATTGGACTAGAAGCCAAACAAGGTCCCTTTCCAGCCCTATGATTCAATGACTATACAATCATCTCTAGAGGCCTCTCTCCTGATCACAAACCCCTTGTTTTTCTTGCAGGACTTAAGCAGTGAAAATAAGTCTTCCTCGCCTCTCCAGCCTCAGATAATGATCCAGATGAGCAGGGGTGGGATCCGACAGAGTTAACTATCGGTTCGGTGATTATGAGGTTCGGTGATTTATGATGTGCTTCTCTGCACGCTGGATGGGCATGCCTATAAATCATCATCAGCACACTGCACTGCGTGCAGAGAAGCAGCCTTTGAAAAATGACTTTTTTCCTGCTTTTAAAACTGCAGCAGTGCCTCCTGCGGCAGCTGAAGTTGAAAAAGCAGAAAATAAAGATCAGGCAAGAACCCGGGTGGGCAAAAACATCGGAAGTCATAGAACCGGTTCTATGTCTGCTCCTCTTCAGAGCTACCGGTTCTACAGAGGTGGACAGAACCGGTAGAAACCCACCCCTGCAAATGAGTGAAAAAAACCCCACAGGAGTGTATTCTCCAAATAAGTATCATGGATGACCAAGTTTCTTGTGCAAGAAACAACTGCAAAACCGCTGTTCCTGCTCTCCAGAGGGACCAGGCTGCTTGGAAGGAGGCAGCCTTGCTTTGGGTCGTATTAGTCTGCAAAGCAAATGTTTCCATCACTGGAGCTCTTGTGTGCTAATGAGCAGTTGATTACTTGATTAATGTTCTAGGTGACGGAAAGAATAGAATGAAGAGAAGAGGGATGGAGCAACAACCCTTCACTTTCTCATTCTGCTTCTGGTAGTAGGTTGGGGAGGGGTAGCAATGCTGTTTTCCCCCTCCCCTCCTTTCCCCACCACACTGGAGGGTCCTATCTCATCACTGCTGCTTGAGCATTGAAAACAGGATGTTGGCTGTCTGTATCATATTTTTATTCTCTGGATAAAACCTCTGGATTTAATGATGCAGCATTGCTCTCCCATATGTTACATAATTAACAGCACAGAGGTTTTCATTGGAGGCGTCACAAATAACTGGAAGAAGTGGGAGACAGAAGCAATTTAAAGGGACAGCACCAATTACATTTCTGTACAGTTAGTCATTTTCCTAGAATCTAATAACACTGGGACATGCCAAAAAACCACTTAGGGAATGAGACTATAGAAATGAATTAGGATGTAATACAGAGGGGTCATGTCATACTAATTAGATATGTGAATCAGAAAAAAAGGAACAATGGCCAGTGGAAAGTTATCTCAGTGGCTTTCTTACCAAGAAGACTCAACATTGAAAATGAGCATAAAAAGTGGCGAGGAAAATAAGCTTGTAAGGTATCTTTATGTTTCTTTCAGACAAGCCAATTCATCAAGGGAAGTGTCAACCTTGGCAACTTTTAACATGTGTGGAGCTGGATTTCCAGAATGCTGGGAGGGGAGCACATAGAAGTTGCCAACACTGAGAAGTGCTACTCTAGATGAGAAGACATACATCTGAAGATTTAGTACTGCTTTATAATGCCTTGGTAAGACCATGCTTATTTCTAATGCAGAAGTTGGCTAGGATTAAATTTACTTCAATGCTGGCAAATGGACCAACTGGACATCACTGTTGCTTGCTGTTTTCTAGCCTTAGGACCAAGAGCCAAACATCCTGCTCTACCATATGGTGGAACTGACCCTCTGCACACAGGTTGTGTTGCAGCTTTGATATTATTTTAAATTTCCAGCCTGTGAGAACCAACACATTTTTGTGGATGGGAAGAACAAAATATTAAATAATTAAATGTTAAATAATCAATAGATAAATACATACATAGATATTGGTCATTTGGGGGCTCATACATACATACATACATACACATACATACATACACATACATACATACATGGCACTGGTAGTCCTGATAACAGAGTTAGAAAGGACCTTGCAGGTCTTCTAGTTTGATCCCCTGCACAAACAGGAGACCCTAAACCCATTCTCGAGAAATAGCGATGCAATCTCTTCTTAAAAACCTCTAGTGATGGAGCACCCATTAGCTTCTGGAGGCAAGTAGTTCTACTGATTAATTGTCCTCGCTGTGAGGAAGTTCTAGGTTGGTTCTCTACTTGGTTACTTTCAAGTTCTAGGTTGGTTCTCTACTTGGTTACTTTCTTGTTCTGCCTTTCGGTGCTTTGTAGAATATGTGGACCCCCACTTCTTTGTGGCAGACCCTCAAATATTGGGACACTGCTATTATATCAAAGAAAGCCTAATGTAAGTATGGTGAAAGCAATGGAATTGAGGGACAGGGTGGTGCAAAGGGCTTGTATGATATTTTATGTTTATTTTGCTTTAGGGAAGAATGACTTTATCATGTCTCATTACCCTATTTCTAGAAAAATCTCTCCACAGAGAACATGAAGTCAAGCAAATATAAACAACATCTGCCAAAAAGTTGTAAGGTTATCAAAGTTGTACCTGATACAAAAAGACCCTGTGATGACCCGTAGTCTCTCAAAACAACCCAAAGCCCAAAACATATATTAAAGTCCGGTAAGGCCTTCAACTTAACTTCACTGTTTTATTAGGCACAATTTAAAGTCACAAAAGTAAATCAGGAGGCAAACAGAAAACCAGAACAAACCGCATTGATGAGAGTTCCAAAGCAAGCCAAGATAACTTATCATAAACTCCAGGAAAATAACCGAGAAAAGTCCATGGGAAAAACGCCAGCAAAGATAAACCTCTTTCAAGGTGAACACTAAATTGACTCCTGCAAATTCTAACTGCGCAGTTGCAAACTTATATACATAGCTCCCACCTGCAAGCCATGAGGAGGATCATGGTAATCTCCTCCTGAGTAGACCTCGCTTTTCCCTGATCTCCTCCTCCCTGTGTAACCTAGGATGGATAAGGGACTATTATCCATCCGACTACTCAGCCGGCCTCTACCCTTCCCCAGCCTCCTCCACCACCTCTGGAGCCACACTCCCACTCCCTGTTGGCTGTTCCTCCTCTTCCTCAGAGTTAGTCTCCACCAGGGGCATGACACTATCCTCCCTGCAGGGCCCCCTCCCCCGGGACCAGGTGGACAAGCACATTGAGGAAGCCGAGCGTGAAAATCCTGGACCAAACGAGGAGCACAAACATCAGTGGCATCGACCCAGGTAAAGTCCTCTGGTCCTTAACCTTTCCATCAAATACTGAAATTGGCCCCGCAACTGGCGTGAATCTCGGATGCTATCCACTTGGTACTCCTCTTCTCCCAGAGGAGCTACTGGGGCCAGCAGTGATGGAGCCGGTCTATGCGGACTGTCGGCCGAGGCAGGGACTAACACAGAACAATGAAAAACAGGATGGGTACACATGGTCTATGGCAGGGAGAGATGATAAGCCACAGGATTGATCACCGCCTTGACCGGAAAAGGTCCCAAGTCACAGTGATCGAGCTTTTTCAATGGTCACATAGTTGGTAATTATCAAGTTGAGAGCCAAACCCTTGTCTAAACCCTTGTCTTGGGAAACAGACCCTATCTGGATACGCCAGCTGAAAATTTAATTTTCAAACCCTCAGATTAATGGGACTATCTTGAACTCCAAGGCCTCTGTCCATACTGAATAGTGATACAAAGAGATTACATGTCTTCTTCTGACTTCAGATTTTGAACATGTTCACAGCCAAAGTGCTGTGAATTTGGGACATAATTGGGTTATGATAACTGCAGAATTTGTTCAGATGTGGAGCATCAGCAACAATGGTCTGGAATGGAAGTCAGAGTTAAAAAAACTGGCTTCTCAACAAGGGGGCAGGGGATGGGGGAACGTCTTCCATTCTGGTTTTCTTTTAATTTGTTCTATGAAAAGTCTGCCTTTGCCCAGAAGGTGTAAGGTCATCCTGCTATCAAGCAAACAGGATAAGGATGGACTATAACGAGATCATTCTAAGGATACTGTGGACATGTATTTTTGGTAGGAAGGTATAACAGGACAGTAGATGCTTTCATATGGAAATCCAATACAATAAGATTGAATGCAGTAAAGCCCCGGTCACACTGCACCAACGGATGGAAAGAGGATGTAAAACGGAGAAAAACACTTGCCATCCGTTGGTTAACACGATGCTTCCGTTCTGTACTCACTGCATACGTTTTGCTTCCTCTTTATCCGTCCAGCATCCGTCTACGGACGTTTCATCTGCTCAGAAGGTTTTGAGCTGCTCAAAACTTTTGCACGGAAAATGTATCCAATGCGTCTGTTCTGCATCCGTTACGCATCCGCTATATCCGCTAGACATCCGCTACGCATCCGCGCAACTCGATCCGCTCCAGCGGTAAATGGATGCAGGGAGGAAGCGGAACGTTCTGCATAACGGATGCAGAACGGATGAAAGCGGATGCAGCTTGCAAAGAAAGCATTTAAAATGGAAAAAACGTTCGCAGAGGGGACCTATCTCGGATATTAAGGATGTCTGCAGGATACCTAGAGGATGCAAAAGGACACCGAGCAGAAAACCTACATTGCCTATAAAAAGAGAGAGCAACTCACCTGGATCTCACTTTCAGACCAGCAGCCCTGCTTTGCAGACCTCTGCAGTCTTCATCTGGATCTTGCTCTTCCACAGCATCCAGTCATGTCCACCATGGATCATAACAAAGTCCTTTTGGCAACCACCATCGTTCTGCAACAGTGTGAAGCCATCTACAGGCTCTCTGAACTCTACTACGGGAAGAAAAAGGGGCGGCCAAGAAGCGTCTGGGTACGAAGATGGTCACCAGAAGAGCAGAGTGCGGACTGTACAACAAGCTGATGGTGGAGCTCAGGAACGAAGACACTCGGGCATTCCAGAACTTCATGAGGATGCCTCCAGCCATGTTTGATGAAGTAGTGCAGTGGCTGACACCCAGGTTGACCAAGCAGAGCACCAAATTCCACCCCAGCCTGGACCCTGGGCTCAAGGTGGCACTCACTCTGCGCCATCTGGCCTCAGGGACCACCTACAGGAGCATGCAGTACGGCTGGAGGATGCCACACAACATCATCAGCATTGTGGTCAGAGAAGTGGTGCAGGCCATCATCGAAGAATACATGGAGGAGCTCCTCCAGTGCCCCACCACTGAAGAAGGCTGGAAGACAGTTGCAGAGCAGTGGTATCAGAAGTGGAACTTCCCCCACACCGTTGGCGCCATAGGTGGGAAGCACGTGGCCTGCAAAGCTCCAGCCAAGTCAGGGTCCACTCATCACAACTACAAGGGCTTCTTCAGCATCATCCTCTTCGCCATGGTCGATGCTGACTACAAGTTCATGTACATCGATGCTTCAGGAAACGGGTCAGCTTCAGATGCCCAGGTATACAACGCCAGTCACCTCAAGGAGGGGCTGGAACACAACCTCATCATGGGCTTCCCAGATCCAGAACCCCTGCCCAACGACACGCAAGATGTGCCCTACTTCATCATGGGGGATGACGCCTTCTCCCTCAGAACCTACCTCATGAAGCCCTACATCTCCAGATGCCTCACCCGTGAAGAGAGGATCTTCAACTACAGGCTGTCCAGGGCAAGACGGGTGGTGGAGAACGCCTTTGGCATCCTGGACAACAGGTTCCAGGTACTTCTCACCACCATGCAGCATCGCCCAGAGACCGTGAGGAGGATCGTGGAAGCTTGCTGCATACTGCACAATCTCATGCGCACCCGCTACCCAGTCTTGCAGAACAGGCTCGTGGACCTCCAACAAGGCAATGGGGACATGGAGCCTGGGGAATGGAGGCAAGGGCGAAACCTGATAGACACTGAGGATGTGCAAGGCTCCAACAGAGCTTCACGTGGAGGGAAGAAGCAGCGCAACCTCCTGAAACACTGGTGCAACTCCCCAGCTGGAGCAGTGGAGTGGCAAGACAGGATGATAGATGTTTAATGGATGCTTCCTTCAGCCTGTCTCATCACACGGATGAGATTGGGCCATGGATGTTGGGTGGGCCTACAATGAACAGGGCATTTAATAAAGAGTTGTGTTTATGTTGACATGTGTGGATCAATGATTAAATTGTTATTGATAATGAAGGGCCATAGGTGTGGCACCTGGGATGGTGGACCATACAGTCCCTCTATGCTTGCACTGGAGGTTTATCTATCCCACAGCTATTACCCATCCCAAAGGTATCCCTGCCCACCCCACTGCTATCCTTACCCATCCCACAAACATGCAAAGGCTTAAACCATTTCTAAAAGTTTCCACCAAGACTATATTAAAAAAAAGAAATGAGGCAAGTGTGTGAATCAAAGATAGACTTTATTAACAACAAGCTATAAAAGAAAAATGACCCAAGTCAAGTGTCCAAATAAAGTCCACAGGTAGCCAGCCAGCCAGTCTCTGGCACTCCTCTTGATCACTCAGTCTCAGGGGTGAAGGGTCCAGGTGCTGTGGAGGTGGCTGGTGCTGGAGTGCTTGTCTGAAGCACCATTGGGGTGCAGCATCAGCAGAGTTAGCACCAGCAGAAGCACCACCGCCAGAAGCAGCAACATCAGCTCCTCCAGAAGCAGAAGCAGAAGAAGCCCCAGCCCCAGAAGAGCGAGCCTGTGCTGCAGAAGCCCCAGCAGAAGCAGAGTGAGGGCCAGGGGGCGGGATGGTAGCCCTGTCCCTCTTGCCAGGGCGGGCAGCAGATGGCTGAGGCTTTCTGTTCTTCCCCATGGTTGTGGGGTTGCTGGCTGGCAGGAAGGCTGGCAGGCTGGCAGGAACCAAGGCTGGCAGGAAGGCTGGCAGGCTGGCAGGAACCAAGGCTGGCAGGCAGGCAGGCACCAAGGCTGGCAGGAAAGCTGGCAGGGAGGCAGGCACCAAGGCTGACATGAAGGCTGGCAGGCAGGCAGGCACCAAGGCTGGCAGGAAGGCTGGCAGGCAGACTGGCTTGCAGTGAGGCTGGCAGGCAGGCTGGCAGGCAGGCTGGCAGGCAGGCAGGCACCAAGGCTGGCAGGCAGGCAGACAGCAAGGCTGGCAGGGAGGCTGGCAGCAAGGCTTGCAGGAAGGCATGCAGGCAGGGCAGGTAAGGCAGTCAATCCGTCCGGCAGCAGGTCTTTCCTCTGAATGGTGACCTGCTTCCGAGCTGCTTCCCTTTATATCCGCGGGGCTTACGCAATGCATCCTCCCAGCATGCGCAATTAATGCTCGGCATCCGCTAGGCTTCCTCTGTGCATCCGCTTCATCCGCTCTGCATCCGCTCTGCATGCGCTGTATCCGTTCCCCGTCCGCTTTGCTGCGGCCCCCTGGAAGCCTAGCAGATGTGCCATCCGCTCCCATCCGCTCCCATCCGCTCCCATCCACTAGGCTTCCGCTCTGCATCTGCTTTCCATCCGCTCTGCGTCCTCTCCGCGTCCGTGTTATCCGCTCTGGTTATGCAAATTTTTGCCCCTTTTGAGAGCGGATAACAACGGATGGAACATTTTTCTCATCCGTTGTGTCCTTTTTACTAACGTTTTGCATCCGTTGGGCAGTGTGACAGGGCCTTAAGGAACTGGATCCCCAGGAGGAAGGGGATTTATTCCAGAGGAGCAAGAGGCAACTCAGTCCAGTAATCATGTGTGAGAGAAAGAGGGTGGAGACAGTCCCTATATAACAGCCCGTAGAGTATATTGTAGATGCAGATAGTAGACCCTCTGCCTGGCAAAATGTTGTCTATGAGTCTGAAACAATAAAGAACTCAGCCTGGAAGGACTGCCATGCGCCATTCTTGGTTTGAGGTCCAACACACTATTCCCTAAAAAGACAGAACTGCCACTGCAAAGAGGCAACCTCCCTGACTGGGTTGCCCCAGTCCATTTCCAAGGCTGCTGCTGGGCCATCCCAACTGAAAATTACTTATACCCATTCGCAACTGAACATTTTTTAGAAGCTACAACTGTACCCTATGCCCTAAAGCTACAACTATGCCCTAAAATTCCAGAGCCAAAATTATATTGAACTATTTTTGTTTCAGTGGAGAATTCTGGTTAATCTCCTTGTCTCCACTCATTTCCATTATGCAGCTGCTTTTTTTTCTCCCAGAAGTGGCTTCAACTGGTAGTTTTGAATTGTTAAATAAGGCAGGAGAAAGGTTGGGGGGGGAGGGGGAAACAACTCTGCATAGTTGGATGGATGCCATAGCTCTAAAAACCAACCTCTCACAGTATTAATGATGACAGGACTAAAATAGTTATCGATCCAGACCAAAGGTCAACTTGCTTTCAACTTTCCATCTTCTCATGAATACTAAGTATCTCGGTACTATCCTTTTCTTAACCTAAGATGATATATAGTTGAGAGGTTTTTCCATTGTATTATAAAAAAAGACTCTGGAGAGAATGCAGAGGACAAGAAGAAGAATGGTTAGGGGCCTGGAGGCAAAAACATATGAAAAATGATTGCAGGAATTGGGTATACCTAGTCTAGTGAAAAGAAGGACTAGGGGCGACATGACAGCAGTGATCCAATATTTGAGGGCCTGCCACAAAGAAGAGGGAGTCCACCTATTCTCCAACGCACCTGAAGGCAGGGCAAGAAGCAATGGAAGGAAACTAATCAAGGAGAGAAGCAACCCAGAACTACGGAGAAATATCCTGAAATTGGGGACAATTAATCAGTGGAACAGCTTGCCACCAGAAATTGTGGGTGCTCCAACCCTGGCGATTTTTAAGAAGAGGCTGGACAGCCATTTGTATGAAATGGTACAGGGTGTCCTGCATGGCCAGGGGTTTGGACTGGAGAACCTCCAAGGTCCCTTCCAACTATTATTCTCTGTTCTATGTTAGGTTAACCTTTTTTCCAAAGCACCCAAAGGCAAGGCAAGAAGCAACTGATGGAAAACTGATTGAGGAGCAATATAGAGCTAGGGAGAAACTTCCTACCAGTGAGGACAATGAACCAGTAGAATGGCTTGTCTCCAGGGGAAGGCCTGCAAGGTACCTTCCAACGCTGTTCATTTGTTCTGTTTTGCTCTTGCAGGGTATCTGACATTAGCTCCCTGCAAACAGCAGAAGGAAGCAAATGTATGCCTGACTGTCTTGTTTCTCGTGCTGTTCTTTTAAAGAAATAATAATCCATAATTAATTTGGTATAACTATCCTGTCCTTCTCTGTTTGTTCTCAAGTTATTCCATGTATCATGCTTCAGTGAATATCAAAGAGTCAACAAGGCTCTAAAAAGACCACAACCAAGATACCTAGTTCATCTCCATTAAGAAAATAATTCCTTATTTGCATTACAACATGCAAAGGAGTAAGGAAAGAACAGAAAGAAAAGAGAATTAATCATGTTCCCCTCCTCTCCTGCCTAAACTCCCCCTTCCCCCAATTTAGGTTCTTCCCACCAATCCCCATCAATCACATCTTTTAATTTAAATTAAATAATTAATATATGCCAATTAGGTGGCCATGCACAACTAACAAATATCCAGACAAAATATTTCACATTAGTTTTAATTTATGTATAGAACTTGAACAACAAAGCCACTACTCTTTTGCAATAAGGAATATCTGAAAGAAAATATTAGAAAATAAGATTTCACTTTTTAAAAAAACTATTTCAAGAATACATACATGGAGAAGATGTTTAGCATAAGAATATTCTACAATTGGGGAGTGAAATATTATATTAAGTTCCTGGCTGATCGAAGCCTGATAAACATGTGATATTATGTGCATATTAGAAGTATAATAAAAAATAAAACAAAGGCCATTTTATCTCTCTGCAAATGAGACAGCTAATTTTGCCTGATACAGCATAGCTCTGATATATTCATTAAGCCATTTATTACACCAGCGTTAAGTAAAAATGTGTTGGGGAATAATTGTGAGAATAAGTTGTGATTTAATTCAGAAATTTTTAAATATGAGTTTAACCTGTATAGGATTTGTGTTTTATCTGGTTGACTGTGCAGTATACTATAATACAGGTAGTCCTTGACTTATAACTACAATTGAGCCCAAAATTTATGTTGCTAAGCAAGATGTTTGATCAGTAAGTTTTGCCCTATTTAACAACCTTTCTTGCCACTGTTAAGTGAATTACAGCAGCTGTTAAGTTAGTTACATGTTTGTTAAGTGAATCTAACTTCCCCATTGACTTAGCTTGTCAGAAGATTGCAAAAGGAGATCTCATGACCTCCTAGGACAACTACATCATCAATGTCAGTCAGTTGCCAACTGTCTGAATTTTGATCACATGACCACAGGGATGCTGCAATGGACATAAGTGTGAAAAATGGTCATCAGTCCCTTTTTTCAATGATGTAACTTTGAACAGTCACTAAATGAACTGTTTTAATTCAAGAACTACTTAATAATAATAATAAAAAAAAAAAAACACCATGGCACACAAGCCACAAAGACAGGCTTCTGAAAAGATGCTTTCAACCAAAAAAAATCACTCAAGTCCAATTCTTAGCTTCTCCCCCTGGGAAAGAGTTATTAATAGTGTTATGACTAAGACAGCTGACCAAACAGAGCTTCTCCATTCATCTGCCTTCGTGGGAGTGTGGTAGGAATAAAAGGAGGAGGAGATATCTCCTGCACAGCATTTAATTCCCGGGAAAAGGGAGACTCTAAATGCAACAACAATTTAGATAAATACGTGTGAAAGTCCAAGAAAGGAAATAGGAAAGAAACTCTAAGCGTTTTAATAGTAGTAGCTGTAACTAACCAAAGAGGGCGCTCATCCAACATCAGCGCATTGCAGGAGCTTCACACGCATCTGGCCAAGTTAACTTAATCACGGTGGACTCAATGGGGAAGGGTGGCTTTCAGCTAAAGAAACCCCTGAATTTCCTAATGAACAATGCCATGCCCCCCCAAAAAATGTTTCCCATGAAGACATCAAAGCAACAGGGCTTGGAGAGGGTGGGTAAGCCATTCCCCAGTGAAAATGCAGGGCATAAATTGCCTATGCAAATAACTACATAAATCCCCAGAGGTCAGCTGTCAGGAAGTGAGTGCCTGATCTGCTCTGAAGTCTTGCACTGAGCCATAGGCAGAAGTGAAATATTGGAAGAAGGGCCACCTACCTCCCAATCCAGGACAGATGCCTGCCATTGAGCGATCTTGTCTATGTTCTCCAGTCTCCTCTTCCGCTCGTTGATCTGCTGGGTCACATTCCTCATGACAGCAAGCGCAGCGGCCACGTATCGGTAGTCACTGGGGAGTAAAAAGGGGTGGAGGAAGAGCCTGTAAAATCACAGAAGTGATGGGACAATGGTGACGTTATCTGGGAACATAATGAGGTGCGTATGGAAAATTGGATCAAACCACCTAAGCCTAAGGGAGCCATTCCGGTAGGCAGAGGTTCTTTGGTGTCTCCCAAAGAAATCTAGCCCTTCAAGTACAAAATTAAACCTGATTACAACAAGAATGATTAGGGAGCTGGAGAATGGCCACAGGAATTGGGTGTGTTTTGTCTAGTGCAAAGAAGGACTAGGGTTGCATGATAGCACTGTGCCGATATTTGAGGGGCTCCTACAACGACAAGAAGGTCAAACTATTTTCCAAAGTGCTAAAAGGCAAGCCAAGAAACAACGATGGAAACTAACCAAGGAGGGGAACAACTTAGGTGACAGCAATCAGCCAATGGAACAGCTTGACTTCAGAAGTTGTAGGTGCTCCATTACTAAAGGCTTTCAACAATTTATCTGGAATAGTACAGGGTCTCCTGCTCAAGCAAGGGATTGAACTAGATCTCCAAGATCTCTTCCAATTCCGTTATTCTATGTTCTACTTTTTTTCACAAGAAGTTTGCCCACTTTGCCTGATCTATGGTCTTTTCTTCATCCCATATGGTTGGCAAAGTATCTTCGCACAGAAGTATGGATCCCTGAATTCCAGCTGAGAACTTCTTCACCAGAGCCAGAAAAGGCTGCACACTCCAATGGTTTGTCCTGCTAAAGAATCCTTAGTTATGGTTTCTTGAATAAACCATGCAATGGTGGCTAAGTGAGGTAGCAATTTAGCCAAAGGTCTGGAGGAACTTTCAGACAGATCTCAAACTCAATTCAGATGGGATACAATAAGCTCCTTTATGGTTGTAGAATTATGTTAGAATTATTCTGCAAGTTTTTCCATCGTTCTGCTCTAATCAGATGACATTTGATGAATTTCTTCAACAACAACAAAAAAATGGTGACTTTCTCATGTGTAAGTATATAGCATTCTTTTGTTTCAAAATCTTCAAGAATCTCCACACATATGTCCAGTCTTGAATTATGCAATCCCTTCTTTAGGGTGATATAAATTCCTTGACTTTCTCTACTCCTATTACTCTAAGCCTTTTCGTAGCAGGAAGTGTTAACAGCAAGGGAATCTACAAGAGAGATGGAAAACCATGTCATAAACACACACAGACAATGGTAGCATCCATTGCAAGCTCAAATGCAAAACCTTAAAAAGCCCACGAGGAGAAACACTAAAGGAATTCTCATGGAGAATTGAGGCAATGAGCACCAATAGCCAGAGAAATAATCAAAGTCTGAGAAACAAGGTCCCTTGTCAGTCAATAAGAGTATTGATTTATCACCAGCTTATCAGATATTTTGGAGCCACAAGGAAACAATAACTACAAGTATGACACACAACCTTACTTTTTCTATACATTGCTCACTATTATGTGAAACTGTCTTGCTGTGTCACATTGCTGTCATGTGACATTTTGCAATATTTTTCCCATTTGTGGAGCTGGGGAGGGTGGTATTTTTGAGCTTCTGTTACTGCGCTCCTGAAGGTGAATTATTTTCTATGGCTCATTCTTCCTTCTCAACTACTCCTGTTTCTCAATCTAAAGTAGGTTTATGGGAATACTTTCATCCTGACACTTTCCCTTGGGATTCAAAAGGAAGCCAGGAAGCCAAGGTGAATGCAAACTGATGGACAATGATTGAACGATGAAGGACAGGTCATTCACATATACATCCATTTGATCTACCTGTCACGAGACAAGACTACCCTACTCCACCCAAGAACCTATCGCCAGAGCTGCTCCGAAAGCAAAATCATCAGACCCAAAATGAAAACTAACATAACACAGAATGACATGGAATAGCAGAGTTGGAAGGGACCTTGGAGGTCCTTTAGTCCAACCCCCTGCTCAGGCAGGAAACTGTATACCATTTCAAACAAATGGTGTCCAGTTTCTTCTTGAAAGCCTCCAATGAGGAGTCATTCACCAATTCTGAAAGAAAGGCATTCCGCTGGTTGATTGTTCCCACCATTAGGAAATTTCTCTTTAGTAACTAGTAAATAACTTAGCAACTAGGAAGAGATTTGGGAGTTTCCAAGAAGTTTCCAAACACTGCCTCTCTGAGATGGGTTGGCCATTCCTCCTCTCACAACGTTGACGAACACCTCAGCATTTCCGACAGAATCCCAACAGGGGAACCTGGGCAGAGAGGGCCTGTTACATTTCCCCATTCAAAGAACCGCTCATTTTAGCATGAGGTTGGCTGTGGGCCTCCCACAAACACCTGGTGTGTTCCCACTCAGTATTATGTCAGAAAAATGCCACATCAGGTCCTGCCAAGAAACTCCTTTGTTATTTCTGGCTGTGATGCCACCACCCGAAGTGCTGTTGCACACAGAAGAGTGTGCTCCCTGAGCAGAAGGAGCAAGGGAAAAGAAAGGCGCAAGATTTATCCAATTTGCAAAGAAACCACTATTCTTTCTTGTTCTCCCCCCCCCGCGTGCGCTTTGGTCTTTACTTTCATCTTTGTATTCTTTTTCCGTATCAGTGGGTGTCAGTTTTAATGTTCTCCTTAAAACTTTGAATAAAATGTATATCCCAAAGGTGCTTTTCCCAAAACCAGCTGGACTTTCTGGTTGTTGTTTTTTGAAAACGTTTCACTTCTCGTCCAAGTAGCTTCTTCATTTATTCAGAAGGGTTTTCACAGAAAAAAAACCCAAGAGAGTCCAGCTGCCTTTGGGACCTTTGGGACAACCATGACCTGGATCATTGAGAAAATCCACAGACAAATAAAATTTATGGTTTTTTTAATGTATTAAACGTACAGAGAGGCTGAAAGATAAGATGCAACAGAGATCATAACCAGCAGAAGTCGGTGACTGGCTTCCTACAGCTCAAGTCCAACCAGGATTTACAAATCACAGTTTCTACAGTCATATAACACAGAAAGTCATCCTGCTCCCCCCAAATCACGCCATCAAGCTGAGTCCAGGTGGCAGAGTGGTATGGAACATGAGTGGGAGATCGGAGTCTAAATCCTCTCTCAGCTATAGTGGGATTTCTATTGCTGGATTACTTGGGTCCAGTCAAGTTATTTTTGTGGGACTAAAAGGAACGCAGATGACCAAGCTGAGCCCAAGGGTGGGGTCAAAGCACCATCAGCCCTGAGTTCCTACATGCCAACAAGAGGTCTAAGTCCAGCCCAGTAGTTCAGATTCTTGTACTGCAGAATTGTCTGAACCTTTCTGGCTTTGTCGACCGGTCAGGGTTGGGGAAGGGAGAGGGGATGGTTCTGCATGATTTGGCTAGCAAATGCACACATTTGTGCAAACAGCAGGCACGCACGTGGCTCATGCAAGTGGAGCATGTGCTTCCCTGTTGCTCATGCCAGTGGCAATGCACACTCTCATCTTGACGCTTCCACGGCCTGGTTGTAAACAGCTCACAGCCCAGTCGTGGGCTAGGGCCTGGGGCTTGGGGACCCCTGCTAGAAAACTTTATACCCATTTGACCTGCCTGGATTTCCCCGGTGCTGACAGATCCCTACATAAGCTGTCTCAAGTTCTTGAAGAAAAGGTGGCTTGTAAAGCTCATCAACTGATCAATAAAATGGCTTAATGGAAGGGCTGATTTCATGAAGCATCATCAGACAAATGGTTAGGCTACCTGACAGATCAGTCCAAATATAGTTGGTCCTAAACATATGACCACAACCTGGATCAGAATTTCTGATGCTAAACAAGGTGGCTGTTAGGGGTGCTGCAGCCAATTTGACCATGTTTTTGCCACAGTTGTTGAGCAAATCACTACAGTTACGTCCATCACTCAGTAATTAAAGGAATCCAGCTCCCCCCACTGATTTTTACATATTGGAAGCCATCTGGGAAGTGTTGCAAATTGTGATCCCACGATCCTGGGATGCTGCAACCATTATAAATACTTAGCCAAGAGCCTGAATTTTGATCACGCAACTGTGACAATGCTTCAATGGTCTTAAGTACGAGACCACTTATCAGTCAATTTTTTCAGAGCCATCGTAACTGAATGGTCTTTCAATAAATGGCTGCAAGTCGAGGACTAGCTGTATTACTGAATGCTGTCTTATGTCACTAAGCAAACTTCATGCACCCAACCCAAATGTCAGTGCTCCCCCCACCCCACTGCCTTGCCGCCTAGAGGTGCTGGGAATTGTACTTCAACACTGCCCAGGACCTCTCCTCGAGGGAGATGGGAAGTTTATAAATAAATAAAGTAATATCAGAAATGCCAGAGACATGTATCTTGCTCTAGTGAATGGGTAAGATGGTTTCTCTAAACCTATAGGTGATCCTCCAGGTGATCCTCCAGAACTCAGAAACCAGTGTAGACAAATTAGAACATAGAACTTAAAATAATAAAGTTGGAAGGGACCTTGGAGGACTTCTAGTCCAACCCCTTGCTTGAGCAGGAGGCTCCATCACTGAGTCTGTCATCTGCACCTCTATAACTGTCTGGTTTGGTTCTGCAACCCAACAGGACAGACACAGACTCTAGAGAGTAATTAGGGCTGCAGAAAAAAAAATTACTACCTACCTGCCTTCAGTTGTGGATCTGTTTACTGGATGAGTCAAAAAGAGGACTGTGAAAATATTTACAGATCCCTCACATCCCAGACACAAACTGTTTCAACTCCTTCCCTCAAAACGATGCTATAGAGCCCAGCTCACCAGAACAACCAGACACAAGAGGAGTTTTTCCCCGAATGCCATCACTCTGCTAAACAAATAATTCCCTCAACACAGCCCAACTATTTACTAAGTCTGCATTACTATTACTATTAATCTTCTCATCACTCCTTATCATCCATCCCCTCCCACTTGTGATTGTAGGACTGTAACTTTGTCACTTGTATCCTTACAATTTATATTGACTGTTTTCTAGTATGATTTGATTGCTTATTTGTATCCTATGACTATCATTAAGTATTGTACCTGATGATTCTTGACTCTTGACGAATGTCTCTTTTCTTTTTATGTACACTGAGAGTATTTACACCAAGACAAATTCCTTGTGTGTCCAATCACACTTGGCCAATAAAAGAATTATTCTATTCTGTTCTGTTCTGTTCTATTCTATTCTATTCAGACAAGTGGCTGCCCAGGTTGTTCTTGAAAGCCTCCAGTTGTCAGGCGGAGCTCCATTCAAAATCCAGGAAAGAAATACTTAGACTCTTTAGTTTAGAGAAAAGATATCTTTTACTGAAAGTGAAGTGGTAGCAACCAAAGAATTCTGAATCTGAGAATTTAGGCGCGCAATTCACATATAGAAAGTGATGGAAATGTTCCCACCCTCAATAGTTCAAATGACACTTCCAATTAGAAGTTGTGGATATGGTCATGTGGGCATCTTCAGGTGATGATGAGGCCTCTGTCCGTTGACCTTGGCATAGTTTGATAACGGGTTGCAGTTGCGCAGAGAAAGAAGAAAGCTAAGCGAGAAATAGAAACCTAACTCTATTTTATGCTCCCCCCTCCCATTTATACAACAGACGAATGTAACACCTCCAGCTCACTTCCCCAACTTATTCCTACCTCCCCCCCCCCC
>BLBF01000058.1:22342771-22360749 GCA_015471245.1 Laticauda colubrina
AAGCCTGATGATGGCAGATGAGATTCTGCCGAAATGTCGCTACAACTTTAAAAGCACAACTATAATAACATGGGAAAATACCCAAACAAAGCTCAATACTGTCCATTTTGAATATGTAACGGAAAGACGAAACTTGAGAGTACACACAGTTGATGTTATGTGGAACAAAACTGTGACTAAATGTGGATGTTCTGTTTGAGATACCACCAAGCCCCCTCATCCCAGAAGGTAACAAGGAAAACACGCTGTGAAGAGGATGCACAGAGCCCCAGACAACCCAAGGGACTCTGCTCAAGCATCGCTTAAGGCCTGGTCCCACTGCACTTACGGATGCAAAGAGGATGTAAAATATTAAAAAA
This sequence comes from Laticauda colubrina, assembly GCA_015471245.1. Classification (NCBI taxonomy): domain Eukaryota; kingdom Metazoa; phylum Chordata; class Lepidosauria; order Squamata; family Elapidae; genus Laticauda; species Laticauda colubrina. Next base: position 22,343,131 of record BLBF01000058.1, read on the forward strand.
AAGCTTGCCATCCGTTGGAAAACGCTATGCATCCGTTGTGTACTCACTGCATATGTGTTTCATACGCTCTATCCGTCGAGCATCCATCCACTGCAATTTCATCCACGCAAGAAGTTTTGAGCTGCACAAAACTTTATGAATGGATGAACTTTCCGCCACGTACAATGTACATCCGTGACATATACAGGCAACAAACGTTCTATGTCTGTTATCATCCATTAAACGTCCGCTGTATCCTCTCTGCATCCTCTGGCCATCCCCTCAACTCACATCCACTGCAGCTGAAAACGGAAAGAGGGAGGAAACAAAAGGTACACAGAACGTCTACAAAGCGTTCGTAGCATGGAAATAGAAAGGATGTAAGCGTATGCATCTTGTATATAAAGGATTAAAAACGGACAAAACATTTGTATCTGGGATGGATCTCGTATATTTAGGATGTCTGGAGTATGTCTGGAGTATGTAGAAGGACACCTAGCAGACAACCGATGTTTTCTATAAAAAGGAGGAGAAAATCATCTGGATCTAAGTATGAGTCCAGCAGCCATAGTGTACAGACTTCATCACCTTTGGTCTTTGTCTTCAACATCATCAATTGTTCTCCACAATGGATGATGACAAAGTCCATATGAGAGTTGCGCTCATTCATCACCAGAACCAAAACCTGTTCAGACTGTATCAAGTTTTACACAGGAGAGAAAAGAGACGTCCAAGAGCTGTGTGGATCCGAGGATGGATCGTGAGAAGAATGGAGTTTGGACTGTATGACCAGTTGATGGTGGAGCTGAGGAATGAAGACCCTCATGTATTCCATCACTTCATGAGGATGCCACCAGCCATGTTTGATGTACTTGTACAGCGTCTGAGACCCAGGTTGACCAAGCCAAGCACCAACTTCCATCCCAACCTGGACCCTGGACTGAAGGTGACACTGACTCTGCGGCATCTGGCCTCTGGAACCACATACAGAAACATGCAGTATGCATGGAGGGTGCCACACAACACCATCAGCAAAGTGGTCAGAGAAGTGGTACAGGCCATCATTGAAGAATACATGGAGGAGCTCCTCAGGTGCCCCACCACTGAACAAGGCTGGAGCAAACTTGCAGAAGAGTGGTATCAGAGGTGGACCTTTCCCCACACCGTTGGAGCCATAGATGGGAAGCACGTGGCCTGCAAAGCTCCAGCCAACTCAGGGTCCACTTATTACAACTACAAAGGCTTCTTCAGTATCATCCTCTTTGCCATGGTTGATGCTTGTTCATCTACATCAATGCTTCAGGCAACGGGTCAGCTTCAGATGGCCAGGTATACAACGCAAGTGACCTCAAGGATGGGCTGGAATGCAACCTCATCATGGGTTTTCCAGGTCTAGACCCCCTACCCAATGACACACAAGATGTGCCCTACTTCATCATTGGTGATGAAGCGTTCTCCCTCAGAACCTACCTCATGAAGCCGTACATTTCAAGATACCTCACTTGTGAAGAGAGGATCTTCAACTACAGGCTGTCCAGGGCAAGACGGGTGGTGGAGAACGCCTTTGGCATCCCGGCCAACAGATTCCAGGTACTTCTCACCACCATGCAGCATGACCCAGAGACTGTGAGGAGCATCATGGAAGCTTGCTGCATCCTGCACAATCTCATGCGCACCCGCTATCCAGTGTTGCAGAACAGACTTGTCAACTGTCAACAAGGAAATGGGGACATGGAGCCTGGGGAATGGAGGCAAGGACGTAACCTGATAGACACTGTGGATGTACAAGGCCCCAACAGGGCTTCACGTGAAGGGAAGAAGCAGTGCAACCTACTGAGACACTGGTGCAACTCCTCAGCTGGAGCACTGGAGTGGCAAGACAGGATGATAGATGATTAATGGATGCTTCCTTGAAGCTGTCGCATAACACTGATGAGATTGTACCAGGTATGTTGAGGGCACTGAATAGGGCATTAATAAAGAGCTTTGTTTATTTTGAAATGTGTTGATCAATGAATAAATTGTTACTGATAATAAAGGTCCATATGTGTGGCAGCTGGGATTGTAGACCATACAGTCCCACTATGCTTGCACTGGAGGTTTATCTATCCCACAACTATCCTTATCTATCCCACAAGCATGCAAAGGCTTAACCATTTTTTCAAAGTTTTCACCAACACTTTATTAAGTAAAAAAAATGAACCAAGTGAACTAAGTGTCTTAAGCAAAGATAACCTTTATTAACTTTCTTAGGTAAACTTTATGACTTTATTAAATAAACAAAATGAACCAAGTAAACTGTATTAAGTGTCTTAAGCAAAGATAACCTTTATTAACTTTCTTAGGTAAACTTTATGACTTTGTTAAATGAACAAAATGAACCAAGTAAACTGTATTAAGTGTCTGAAGCAAATATAACCTTTATTAACTTTCTTAGGTAAATTTTATGACTTTATTAAATAAGCAAAATGAACCAAGTAAACTGTATTAAGTGTCTTAAGCAAAGATAAACTTTCTTAGGTAAACTTTATGACTGTATTAAATAAGCAAAATGAACCAAGTAAAGTGTTTTAAGCAAAGATAAACTTAACAAGTAAACAACTCAGTCTCTGACACTATTCTCAGTCACTCGGAGTCATGTCCATGGTCTCATCTGTTAAGCAGGCAGGGACTGTGGAGGTGGCTGTGGCTTGAGTGCTGGTCTGAGGCACCATTGGGGTGCTTGGCCACAAGGGTACAACAGGGGATGGTGTGTTCAGGAAGCTCTCAGAGAGTTGACTCAGTCCTGTGAGGTTGAGAGGCCCTTCATCAAGGACTTGAGATGTCAGGCCCAATACCGATGACAGATTGTCCATTGACGGGCTTGGCTGTGGGGTGGAGGAAGGAAGAGTGTAGTGGGGCTGTCTGGTCTGCAGCTGGGTGAGGAGTGACGTCTATGGCATCCAATGAACCTGGGCCTGGACTGGGAAGTTCTGCTTCTGCTGTGGGAAGTCCTGGTAGTCATAGCCTTGGTAGGTGAGGGGCTGTTGAAAGCTGTGCAACGGCTGTGACATCGCCTGGGGTGGAGGAGCAGACCTGGACTGGGTAGGAGTAGCTTCAGCTGGGCCTTGAGGGTTGTGCAGAAGTGCTGTGATCTTCTGCTTCATCACCTGGTACTGGGCCTCGGGCAGGTCCCTCAGGGTCTGGCTCACGTAGGTGATGAAGGTGTTCCGGCCTGAGGATGCTCTGTCCAAGTGGACCAGCTGAAAGAGAAGTTCTGTGCTGGTCTTCATTGTGTCCCTGATCTCCAACAGCACACTGTGGTCCTGGCCCTCCAGTCTGCCTCTCTGCCTGCATCCTCTGGAGCTGGGGGTGGAGGTGGGTTGGCCTCTGGTGACTGCTGCTTCTTCCTCCATTTGTGACAGCAGGGTGTCATCCTCCAAGTCTACCTGCATGGGGAGTGCAGCTGTCAGGGGGGTCTCTGCCATGGGGCCCTCTGAAGACAACTGCCTGGACAGGGTACCTGGCTCCTGGCTGGAAGAGGACTGGCTGTCTGTGGGCTGTCTGAGGGAGAGGGGTCTCAGAGGGGCTGTTCCTGGGTGGCGGATCTCACCCTCCAGGAAACTGCACTTGGCCATGACGTACATCTCCCAGTCAGTGAGCTTGACATCGGCCTGCCCGGATTTCTTGAAGTGTAGCTTGCCATACCAGGTGTGCATGTGCTTCCACCATCCAAGGAGTACTTCTGCAGTGTACCCCAGGCTCTCTGCCTTGGCTCTCCAAGTTGCCTGCTTCTTCTTGGTGTCCCGATACAGTCTGTGGCCCTTTCTCCAGAGGTACTCGTTCTCCCTCAGCCATTCCAGCAGCTCATCCTCATGCTCCTCGGAAAGGGTGTACTGTTTCCTCTCTCCCTTCTGCTTCCCTTGCGTCTTCCTCCCTCTGGCAGGGGCTTCAGCAGGGCCTTCAGGGGCTTGAGCAGCAGGGCCTTCAGGGGCTTGAGCAGCAGGGCCTTCAGCAGCAGGGCTTTGAGGCCCTGGGGCTAGTCCAACACAGCAGCAGCAGCAGCTACAAAGTCAGTGCCAGGGGGTGGGATGCTGGTTCTGGCCTTCTTTACCTTGCCAGGGCTTGAACGAGTAGGCATGGGCTTCCTCTTTTTGCCTGACTGATGAACCATGGTGTTCCTGCAAGATGTATGTGGCAGCACGTCTTTCCCCTGTATGCTGTCTGCGTGCGTGCTGCATCCTTTTATATCCACGGAGCTGGATATCTGCGGAGCAATTCATACTCCCTGCATGCGCCGTGAATGCTTTGCATCTGATATACATCCGCGCGGCATCCCCTTTGTTTCCTATAGGCGTCCATGATGCATCCACTTCATCCGCTATGCATCCGCCCCTTCCGCTATGCATCCGCTTCGAAATTCTCCCCTGGAACCCCTTCGGAGGTGTCATCCGCTTCCATCTGCTAGGCTTCCGATGAACATCCGTTTAACATCCCCGCTACATACTACCCACATCCGTTCTTTTCCGTTCTGTTTATGCAAATTTTCACCACTTTTTGGAGCGGATGACTATGGATGGAGCCATCCCCGAAATTTTGCTCGTCCGCTGTGTCCTTTATGCATATGTAAAGGCCAGTGGGACCGGGCCTTTACATGGTACGGTCCTGGATAGACCTTATGAGCAGACATTGCAATTACAACCTTTGTAGTCCTAGGATCAAAATCCAGTCAGTTGACAAGGTAGTCCTTGACTTACAACAGTTCATTTAGTGACAGTTCAATGGCCCTGAAAAAAATGACCTATGACCATTTTCCACACTCATGACCATGGCAGCATCCCCATGATCATGTTTCAAAATTCAAATGCTTGGCAATTGACCCATATTTATGACAGTTGCAGTGTCCTGGAGTTATGTGATCCCTTTTTGTGACTTTCTGACAAGCAAAGTCAATGAGGAAGCCAGATTCACTTAACAACTGTCGCAAGTGCAAGTCATAAAATGAGGTATAACTCACTTAACAACTGTTTCATTTTGCAATAGAAATTTTGGGCTCAATTGTGCTCATAAGTTGAGGACTACCTGTATTTATAATCTGATCGCCATTTGCGACCTTCCCAGTTGGTTCTGATCTGTCTAAGGGGGAAGCTGGATATACTTAACGACCATGTGATTCACTTAAGAACTGCCATGATTCGTTTAATGACTCTGGCAAAAAAATATTGTAAAATTGGGCATGAGTCACTTAACAACCATCTTGCTTTGCAATGGGAATTCTGGTCTCAATTGCGGTGTTGCAGCCTGCATTGCCAATTGTGCTGGCTAAGTTCCCATTCTTTTACCCCAGCTGGTAACCGCTCCCTTCTGAGGGCTGCAGCCAAGAGGAGGAGGAGGCTCCTCTTCTGGCACTTAGCGGCCAGCAATTACAAGTGCAGGAGGTCAGACTTAGATCTGAATCATTTATGGGAGCATAAACCTCACCACAGCACAAGAGTTCTGGAAAAGTCAAGAAGAGAAGAGAATCATGCTTGAAGAAGAGAGGCTCCCTTCAAGAAAAGTCAAGATGCATGTAGAAGTTCTCATCTTTTTTGGAGTCCCCTCTGCACATGCCCAAAGACTGGTTGGCTTGCAAGCTTAGCATCTGTCAGGCCCTGCTTGCCAGGCTTCCAAAACTAAGGCAGACATGGAGAGTTACTTCTGTTCCTCACTAAAAGACCAAAATCTTGCCAAACTAAAGTGAGGGGTTCTTGGTGCTCTCTGAGCTTGCTTATTTTTCTTGCAGATGTTTCATTAAACCAGGTAAACTCATCAGTGCTAGTGATGATGTTACCTAGTTTGGGTAATGACAAATCCACAAGAAACAGCCAAGCTCAGAGAGCACCAAGGAGGGTCTAGTTCCGTGATGGCGAATCTATGGCACATGTGTCACAAGTGGCAGAGCCATTTGTGCTGGCACATGAGCTGCAGGCAAACTTACCTCACTGCAGCTGATTTTTTTCAGTTGGTTTGAGGCCTTTTTCGGCCTCCCAGAGGATTGGAAAAAGCCTCTGCAAGGCTTTTCAGGATGAATTATAGGCCTGTTTCGTCACTTCCAGTATTATAGGACGTGACAAAACGGGCCTATAATTTGGCCTGAAATGCCTTGCAGAGGCTTTTTCCAATCCTCTGGGAGGCTGAAAAAGGCCTCAAACCAGCTGAAAAATCAGCTGTGAGGTGCAGTGCAGGTAAGGGGGGGGGGGGGGGAGATTGCGCATCCATTCACGGGGGGGGGGGGGAAGGGTGGTGCGCATTACATTCTGGGGCTGGCACGCGAGTATGTGCACGCTGATGCACATGCAATTTTTGGCCCAAGAGCCCCAAAAGGTTAGCCACCACTAGAACAACTCGCAGCGGCCAATTCACCCTGGCCAACTTGCCATGGGCAGCTCACCACTGTCAACTCGCTGCAGAACAACTTACCACAACAAATTCCCTCCATGTTAAAAGTTACACTAATATCAAAGGAATAGAATAAGATCATTAAAGAAAGGATGAAAAGAAGGGATAAAATGAAATGTGAATGACAAAAAATACTTTTTAAAAATTATTTTAAACAATTAAATTGAATTGTGAAATTGTCCCATGGCGAGTTGGCCAAGGTGAGATTGTCCCAAAAAGTGTCCCATGGTGAATTGGCTGCAGCAAGTTGGCCATGGTGAACTGGGCACGGCAAACCAAGGACTCGTTATTTCAGCCCTTAGCAACAAATATTCTCCTTTACTGGTAAAACAATTATTTGTATCATTAAAGATATATAGGTAATCCTTAACTTGTGAGTACAATTGAGCCCAAAACTTTGTCAGAGTATATTCATGAACTGGAATAGAGCTTGGTACCAAGGTCAGCCAATGAATAGGCATAGCAACTAAGTCAGCCAATGAGGATTTCTTGGAAACTAAAACTAGAAGTAGCGTAGGCATGGCTCTATATTAAGCTCTGCAACTCTGAAGCTATGTTAAGCTCTGAGTCTGTCTATTGAAGATGAAACTGCTTCTCCTCTTGCTTGCCTGCTGAACTAAAGTGAAAGAGAAATGAACTTGCTTGCTTGCTGAAGACTAGAGCTCTGCTTTGAACTTGCAACATGTTTCTGTCTGAGTTTGCTCCATGTTGGATAAATCTACAACTGGTTTGTAAAATCTACTTATTATGTTTATAAAGATGTTAAGGCCCGGTCCCACTGCACGTCTGGATGCAAAGAGGATGTAATACATTAAAAAAAGCTTGCCATCCGTTGGAAAACGCTATGCATCCGTTGTGTACTCACTGAATACGTGTTTCATATGGTCTATCCGTCGAGGATCCGTCCACTGCGATTTCATCCGCACAAGAAGTTTTGAGCTGCACAAAACTTTGTGAACGGATGAACTTTCCGCCGTGTACGATGTAAATCCGCGACATACGAGCAACAAACATTCTATGTCCATTATCATCCTTTAAACGTCCGCTGTATCCTCTTTGCATCCTCTGGGCATCCTCGCAACTCACATCTGCTGCAGCTGAAAATAGAAAGAGGGAGGAAAGAAAAGGTATGTGGAACGTCTATACATCGTTAGTAGCACAGAAATAGAAAGGAAGCTCAGTGAATGGTTTGCATCCGATATACATCCGCGCGGCATCCCCTTTCTTTCCTTTAGGCGTACGTGATGCATTAGCTTCATCCGCTATGCGTCCGCTTCACAATTATCCCCCGTAACCCCTTCGGAGGTGTCACCCGCTTCCATTCGCTTCCATCCGCGAGGCTTCCTATGAACATCCATTTAACATCCCCACTACGAACTACCCACGTCCATTCTTTTCCATTCTTTTCCGTTCTGTTTATGCAAAATTTCACCACTTTTTGGAGCGGATGACAACAGATGGAGCCACCCCCGAAATTTTGCTCATCTGCTGTACATACGTTTTGCATCCGTCGGCCAGTGGGACCGGGCCTTAAATGAAGCCTCAGCCATCTGTGTTTATTTTTCTGATGCTGAATTAATGCTGCAAAACTTCTGTTGCTCATCGAGACAGTTGTAAGTGAATTTTACCCCATTTTACAACTTTTCTTGACACAGCTATTAAATGAATCACTGCAGTCATTCAGTTAGTAATATGGTTGTTAAGTGAAAGTGGCTTCCCCATTGACTTTGCTTGTCAGAAGGTCACATTACCACGGGAAACTCCAACTGTCAGAAATATGAGTTACTGGCCAAGCGTCTGAACTTTTATCATGTGACCATGGGGATGCTACAATAGTCACAAGTGTGAAAACTGATTTTAAGTCACTTTTTTTTAGTGCTGTTGTAACTTTGAATGGTCACTACACAAATTGTTGTTGGTCGAAGACAACCTGTACCCTGAGAGTCCCTTGGAAGCAGCCATCTTGATGATCTTTCTGCTATCCAAACTATTTAAACTTCACTATTTCTTGGACCTCGGGAATGCAACCCCTACTTCTTGGGAATCCAGATATATTTCACCCCATTGCTCCTGTTAAGTCAGAATCTGATTCCTTGGAGAGGCCCATAACATGGACTATTCCTTTAACAGTCTCGTTTCTCCCATCAAAAAACAATGCAACTCTTCCCAATCTCATTGACAAACACAATTTTGTTATAGCAATAGCAATTAAGAGTTATATACTGCTTCACAGTGCTTTTCAGCTCTCTCTAAGAAGGTAACGAAGTCAGCAAATTGCCCCCAATCAATCTGGGCCCTCATTTTACAGACCTTGGAAGGATGGAAGGCTGAGTCAACCTTGAGCCAGTCAGAATCGAACTGTCAAAATGCTGGCAGCCAGAAGTCAGCAGAAGTAGCCTGCAGTATTGCATTCTAACCACTGCGCCACCACTGTTCCTTTATCTTCCTCTTTTAAACTAGGTGGCAAGAACCTTCCTTGGGGCAAAACTGTGACAACCCCAGATGGATTGTAGCAATTATGGTTTATTTCTTTTCCTTCTTTTCAAAGCCTTTTCATAACTTGTTGTGCTAAGGACAATTTATGAATGAAAACGAGCAAAGAATTGAATTGGTAATGTTAAGGCATTATGACACAAGATGCTGAGAAGGGTTTTACTGGTATCCTGTAGAGGAATGATCAGCAATTGCAATGTATTTCTCTAACATTCTTCAAAGCCTACCTGCTATGAAAGGGAGCTTGGTAAAGTTGACACCGAAAGCAACTTGGTTATGCTTCAAAAGATCCAGTGCCTGGATAAGTGGCATTTTCTTACATAACCATTTAGAGCTGCCTCCTCCCCAAAGGAGAAGCTGCAAAAGCTACATTGCATGATTTTCTTGACATTTCTGGATATATCCACAATCCCATCAGCCCTGTAAAATGGTATTTATGTAACTGGCAAGAGCAAAGAGTCTGTGAGAGCCATTTCAGTCAGCAAAAACATCCTGTTCCTCACGCGTGGGTTATATTTTTGTTTTCTTTCATGCTTTTGAGACCATCTTACCTCTAGGTCACTGCCTGAATCAATTCCTGCAGTTTTGAGAAGTGGTTTGGGTAGTCTTCTTGGGCTGTGAGAGAATAACTGACCCAATGTCACCCTATTTTGGCGCTTCAAGGTCGCCTAAGCCAGGAAGCCAAAATCATTAATACAAATACAGTACTACTTTTATTGTAAAGTTACAGTGGTGTTTTTTCAAAACCACAGCCCCTTTAAGATGAGTGGACTTCAAATCCCAGAATTCCTTAAGACCCATCTTAAAGGGGTCATAACAGAAAAAACACTGTATTACAATAACAGAATCCTCTTCCCTCCCTGTCTTTATATTCCAGAGAATGAGAAAAGAGAATCTTTCTCAAATTACATTTCTCAGATTTTCTCTGATGGTTGTCTAGGCTGTAGTTATTCCTCCATCTCTCAAGGCTATTCTCACAGCTCTTTTACACCTAGCTGGCTTTGTATCTAAACCAAGGTGAGAACCTCACTTAGAAGACTGCATCCAGTTTTGGTCAGTGGAACAGCTTGCCTTCAGAAGTTGTGGGGGCTCCATCACTGGAGGCTTTTAAGACTTGACAGCTACTTGTCCAGAATAGTATAGAGTCTCCTATTTGAGCAGGGGTTGGAGTAGAAGAGCTCCAAGGTCCCTTGCAACTCTGTTATTTCGGTCTTCTGGTTTCTAGCCTGGTGTCTTGTTTCCCAACCTTGCAACTTTTAAGATGTCTGGACTTCAGCTCCCAGAATCCCCCAGCCAAGATGAAAGAGTGTGCCTGAGCTAAATGGAGGTTTGCAAAGAACAGAATGAACCATAGATAGCAACACTGAAAAATACTTATTGGGTGGAATGCAATTCAATTCATCCACATACACAACAAGCAAATTGATGTAAACACTTAAATAACAACAGTACCCAGGTACAGTGCCAACCCCTTTCCCTGCTGGTTAAAATCTCTTTGGTTAGTTGCCCTAATTTACCGCAACACATTTTTAGGCAGGATTTCTACACTATAATTTCCATAAAACAGGAGGATGAAAAGAAGAAACAAAGGGCCCATAAGAACTGCTGCTATCTTCTGTAAGTGGAGAATACTTTGGTGCACTGCAGAAGCAGCTTCCTAGCAAGTAATCAGAAAACAGGTTTTTCAGATTTTAGGAATGGACAGATGATGTTATTCTTCATTAGCTCACTTTCTGTAGTCAGCATTCATTATTCACACTCCGCATCCATCCTTCGCAAACAAAAACTCATGTCTTATGGGAATTATATCTGGTGTTTGACAATGCAGCCCCACATCACTGAAGCAAACTAGGCCCAGATGATTAAGCCGCTGTGAACTTCAGGGAAAGCTTATTTCAGGGGTGTCAAACTCAAGGCCTGTGGGCCAATCCAGCCCATGGAGTGCTTAGATATGGCTGCAGGACTGCCCTGGAAACAGTAAAGAACTGGCCCATTGGTGCCTCTGACAGCTCTGTTTTTGTTGGCAGAGGGTTGCAGGAGGCAGGACTATCGAGCTCCATTTTTGCTAGCAGAGTGCTTGGGCCACCACAGGAGCACCCAAAATGAGTGACATCAAGCTGGCTATGTATATCCTGGCCACACACACACATAAGTACAAACACAACCCTGTGATGCAGTCCTCAATGAAATCAAGTTTGACACCCCTGGCTTATTGTGAACATTTAACTTATTATGATTCATTCTGCAAATTATGGTTATGGAAACCACAAGGAGCAATCTAGTCAATGCTGTGTTGAAATTGTCTCCTATGGAACATGCAAAACATGCCTGGCAACCCAACTCTGCAAAGATAATCAAGCTAAATTGAAGATGCCTCCCATTCAGTGTCTTTCTCTCTGAAAAACTTACGTGCTCTAGAAAACATGGTCCTATTTCACTGAGATGAGGGTCCTCATTGTTGTACTGCTTCTCCAAGTCCCTTACAAAGCCCATCTGAAACCTGTAGATGTCTTCAATGTTGCCAAATATGATCTTCAGCTGCTCATCACTGAACATGTCTCTTCTCTTCCGACACTGCTTTAAATAACCCTGGAGGAAGATACAAAAAATGACCAAGTTTATAAGGCAAGGATCCCATCACAAAGAAACTGTCTCTTCCCCTAATCCCCTTCCACTGGATACCAAAAAAATATTACCCCAAGATTAGTCCTGAAGTAGAATTCAATCCGTAGTGTAATCAGTATTTTGACCCCTCCAAGTTGGTTTGATAAAAAATCAAGGTCAATCCTTTGGCATAGTTGGGAGCCCAAAGAACCGCTCTCTAGTTCACCGACTGTGTTTGGAAGTCAGTCAAAAATCCAGTGGTTCCAGCTACAGAACATGCCGAGCTTGGCTAGATTCAGATTTTTTTTTCTTTGCATTGGACTTTGTTGCACAAATCCAGCACAATTAGTTACTTTATGATCCAGGGTTCATTCGGAGAATGGGCTCTTCAGGGAACCAAGCTAGGTAGGTTGTGCACCAAAAAGGGAGGGTCAGAATTGGAGTTCTGGTAGAAGAAAGGTCTGGAAGATCCTTGGGGAGGGATTTGTGGTGACTGTGCACAGCCAGATTTGGCAAAATGTTCCTTTGGTGCTCAATGGATGGATAAGGAGGGAAAGGGAAAGATTCACACACACAAATACACACACAATCTCAGCTGACCTGCACCTCTCTCTGCTGTCCCTAGGGTTTATACTCAGCTCAAGCCCAACTCCATCTACCAGTTTTGCCACTGCAGGGCAGGTGGTTTTGGGTGCTCTACTCAGCTCTCTCTCAGTGGTGGGCTCCAGTGTGGAACCTTTTAAACCCACAAGCTATTGATTCAGCCTTCTTGACCCAATAGGCAGTCCAACCTTTTCTTTGATTTGTTGCAACATTTTACTCTCAGTAGTGCCAGAGAGAAGATTCAATGGTAGTCCCTTTATTGAGAGATGGTTTCCTGGTGATGAACGCGAGGCCATCAGATATATTTTGCTGTTGCCTGTTTTATGCCAATGTACTTACAGGAATACTGTTACCATCTCCTAATCTCCTCAAGTTTTTTTTCACTCACAGATCAGACGCTTAAGCTCACCAGAAGAGTTGCTGCTAAGTTTCTATCTGCAGTGATTACCTTTAGCGTAATGCATCCTAATCTTTGACGGATTACATTGTAATGTTTTGTTTTCCCCTTTATATTCACTTCTTTATTAAATTATTTCATACTATTTGTAACTGTATACTATTTCAACATATCTATTCAATTTATTCTTTTATTCTGCTAGTCCTTGACCATAACTGAGTACCTGTAACTAAATAGCCCTTATATAGTTTATTTTTTTTGAAAAGAAGGGGAATGTGCACTGTATGTAACCCCCCAGTACTGCCTATTATTTGAAAAAAAAGCAGTCAATTCCTGGATTTCTCCCAACAGAAAAACTGCTCTCTCAGCACCTGCTGGGAGCCAACTGAATGCTTAAGAAGCTTGGCAGAGCCAGATATTCCAACTCTACACCTACTAGTTGCTAACCCTTCCTTTGAAGAGCCCTTGATCTTCTCTGAAGCTTGAGATGCACATGCCTGGAAAGTGGTAGAGACTATAAAACTGTTATTTGCTGCTGGATTCACAAAACATACTTAAACGGGTCCATTTAAAAAGTAGTGGTGTGTTTCAACAACAAACTAAATGACACTCTTTGATACTTGTGGACAGTTCCTGACCTTGGAGGTCTTCTAGTGCAATCCCCTACTCAAGCTGGAGACCCTTCACCATTCCAGACATATGGCTGTCCAATCTCTTGTTGAAAACATCCAGGGATGGAACACCCACAACTTCTGAAGGCATGCTGTTCCACTGGTTAACTGTTCTAATTGTCAGGAAATCCCTCCTCAATTCCTAGGTTGGTAAGGTTACTATTACTTCTTGTCGTGCTTTCATGTGCTTTGGAGAATAAGTTAACCCCCTCTTCTTTGTGGCAGCCCCTTGCAAATTGGATGACTGCTATCATGTTACACCTAGTCCTTCTCTTTGTTAAACATACCCAGTCTTGGAAAGAGGTTCCAAAGCAGTGCAGAACATTCATTGAGGAAAATCACCTTGCTGTCTTGGTTTAACTGAGATAATTGCATCACCTTTGCATTGTGATGCACTGTGCTAAAATGACATAAGCCATCATATGAAACCTATTCTGAATTGAGTCCATTTGGTTCCTTCCTAGTTCATGCACTATGCAAACCCAGAACATGGGCTAACTCAAACAAGTTACATCTGAGATACAAATTTAATTTAGAACATCACAAGAAAAAAGGATGAGGATAATAAAATGTGTTTGCTGATCATCTTGCTTTGAGGGGACTCTGGATGGCTTATAACTATTAAAAGCCAATAAAACCATGAATTCCTAATAGCAGTAGTAATTTAAAAGATGGGGAGGAAGGGAGCAAGATATGCACAGGGGAAGTGGAGTCTTATTTTAATCTACCAACCACCTCCAGCAACTTGCCTCAGATCCTGATCCTGGTGAAAGAAAAATGGCACAGCTATCGATGGAACAATTCTAAATGAACAGCTCATAATAGTATAGTTTCTATATTGGGGAAAGTCCTCTATCCACTACTTGTTTTGTTAAACAAAAAAATGATGGGCCTCTCATACCAGAGAGAACTTTGCTAACCATTTACAGTACTTTTCCATGTAGTCCCTCTGGACTAACTTTGGAGCAATATTTTTTCCAGGAGATTGTGCCAACTTTTAGAGCCTCAGACACACAAATTTGGGGATTGTGATGCAGTACCTATAACCGTTTGTCAACCATTTCTATTTTGGAAGATTTGGTAAGAGAAGAAATGGGCAGACCACATATAATTGTTATGGAAGAGAGGTCTCTTGGAGAATCCAAAGGTTTTGTTACAAGAGCTGAACCGAAATAATTTTCCATCCTATCTATGGGTTGAAGAGTAAAGGAAGATTGTCCATTCCATGTTTCTACTTCTCCAGAAGATCAGGGACTTCTCTAAGTTGAGGCCCACCATCAGCATTCTTTTTCAGTGTGGTCCTCTTCTCTCCAGTTGCTGTTAGTGGCAATGCCAATAAGTATGGGTTTCATTTTTGTATATTCCCCAATGCTTTCAACTAGCATCCTTCTGCTGTATTTTGAAGAGGTCAACTTCCCCTTCCTTCCTTCAAATTGTGGAGAATATTTGGAGAAATGTGGCCAAAGATTACATCCGTATGTCAGAGTAATCATTCTTAATCTTGATAACATTCTCAAATTTAATTTTTGTTTGAAATAATACTCTTCTGGGGGAGAATTTCATAATCCGTGTATAAAAGAAGCAGCAGCATACAAGTTAAGATATTTTTTATTACTGTTACCGGTATTGCCTTTCGATTTGTGATATACAAATCATCCCAATTCCAGCATTTAAAAAAAAAAAAAAACTGAAATGGCCATTCCTTTCTATTTTAAATGGTTTTTCAACTTGGAACTTTGGAATTTTGTGGATATCCAGGAACGATCCAATTGATTGAACTGATTTCTTCTGACTACGTGATTAATTAGAAGGTGCAATCAAATTTCCTTCAAACTAATATCTGAATCAAATATCCATGGATCATGGGCTCTTTTTTCCCCAAGCAGAAAAAAGACGTCTTGGACATATTTGAGAAGCTGTGAACGACGGCTCCATGCTAGCTCCATTTCTGAAACTAACCCTTGGCTGCTGTCCCACGCTGAGAAGCAACTGGATCACATTAATTTCCTACAATATCTGAGCATTGTGGAAAATTGAAGGGATGCCCTAGACACTTAATTTAAAGCATTGTCATCCCATCCAGATAATTCAACTAGAATCTCAAAGAGGCAAGAATAGGATTCAAGAACATTTTGCCAACTTGTACCTGCAACTGACCCAGTCCTTTAGAATACACAATTTTCAGAAGAACATCTCTGACCCAGACAGACCCATAATAGATTCATTTCTCTGAATTCAGACAAAGTCTGGAAAAGGAATTATGAATTATAATTATAAAGCATTTCTAGTCAAGACTCAGTTTCCTGGAAATGACAATGTCCTCAGATCCAGCTCTATTTATGTTCTGTAATTCTTCACATCTTTTTTTTTTTTTTTTTTTGCTGTGCTATTGTGTTCCTGAATTGGGCTTGTACTTTGTGGTCTGCCTTGTGGTTTGGACTCCTTTGATCCCATTTGTAGTAACCTTTGGGGCCCAATTTTACTGGCTCTGTTCGGGAGAATTCTTGGATTTGATCCTGGACACATTACAAACTACAGAGTATTGATTTTGTCCACTGACTTTGCTAACTCCAGTTGAATTGGTTACTTAGTTATCCAGGCAGGAAGGGATGTAAAACAGTGATTCTTAACCTGGGCTCCACAGATTTATGAGTAGAATTCTTTACACACAATGAATTTTTTTCCGGTGCAATGAATTTGTTTCACTGTACATATCAAACGACAAAGTGATAGGTCATAGATAATAAATCATAGTTACAATCATTAATCATGAGATAAAATTGAAAAGTGATAAATCATAAGGTGGTATGAAAGATGAGAAGGTGAGAATAATAATAGCAACACAGACAACACTCAACTTACAACAGTTTGTTTAGTGGCCGAAATTACAACTGCACTGACAAAAGTGACTTATGACCCTTTTTCACACTTATGACCATTGTAGCATGCCCATGGTCATGTGATTTACATTCAGTGCTTGACAAATGGTTCATATTTATGACGGTTGTAGTATCCCTGGGTCATGTGACTCCCTTTTGCAACCTTTTGATAAGCAAATACAATGGGGAAGCCAGATTCACTTAACAATCTTGTTACTAACTTAACAACTGTAATGAGCCACTTAAAAATTGTGGCAAAAAAAGTTGTAAAGTGGGACAAAGCTCACTTAACAAATGTCTCACTTAGCCACAGAAATTCTGGGCTCACTTGAGTTCGTAAGTCAAGGACGCCCTATTCCATGGGTAAGTAAGACAGTTCTGGGGAAATTAGGTGTTAAGCAGACTGATGGCATGGCGGGGGGGGGGGGTGTATTTAAAACTTGAGTTAAGTCTTGGGAGTCCATCGCCATCCAGCCATAAAAGGTATTTAAAGGGGGTCCATGGTAAAGAAAAGATTCACACACACACACACACACACACACACACACACACACACGTGTAAGAATCTAGAAGGAGTCAGAGATGAGAAGGGTGTAGGGAGCATAAAGGTTTAGTATTATGGAAGACTATACAAATTACAGAATACTCTAACATGGCAAACTAGGCGCTCATAAAGTCTAGTTTATGGCACCAGTCTTTGTCTGCTCAATTATGGATGCTGCTATGCAGAATCTGAAAACACCTAGCAGGGTAGGTATCTGAGAACAGCAGGATAGTATAAAATGGGCACTCTGGGTTTTTTTGTGCAATAATGGTGAGATGGAGTGAATGTCTCTGTAGTACAGGCACTGGGGAAGCACCTGCTCTGTTTCTATGTGTCTATAGAGTCACAGGGAACTTGTCTCTCCAGGTAAGGAATCTTCATATATTGGTCTTTGAGGACAGTTTGAGGGGATGGCATTGATTTTCTCCTCCTCCTATTTTTCCTGCACTTTGGAGCTAATCATTGACTACTGCAATGTGCTCTCCATGGATCTTCCCTTGAAAAGTATCCAGAAGTTTCAGTTGGTTCAAAATGTGGTAATCTGCTTGCTTTAGTGCTAGTCCAGATTTGCATATGTGTCACCTCTCTCAGGGGAACTGCACTGAGTCCCAAATTGCTTTTGGCCCAGTTCAAGGTTCTGGTTGTCATGATGGCCAGGTTATCTTTTTCCCACTTATATTTAAACCACCAGAACGGGGAGGAAGTGGATGTTACAGCTTCCCTCTTTTATGGAGGTCCATCTCATGGGACCAGGAAGAACGGTCTATCTCTTCAGTCCCTCCCTCCCTGTGGAACATCAACAATACATTGATAAGATTGGCCACTACGCTGATACCCTTTCAAAAGACCCTAAAGACATGGTTTGACCAATGAGTCTAGGGACCCCAGGGTGAATTGGAGCCCATCAAGTGATTAGCTTGATTGTTATTACTGGGGAGGGGGATTATTGCAGTTTGGATAGGATGGGATGGGATGGGATGGGATGGGATAGGATAGGATAGGATAGGATAGGATAGGATAGGATAGGATAGG
>BLBF01000058.1:22360759-22371141 GCA_015471245.1 Laticauda colubrina
TAGGATAGGATAGGATAGGATAGGATAGGATAGGATAGGATAGGATAAGTTAGAATAGGGTAGCATAGGTCAGGACAGGACAAGTCAAGACAGAATATATGGAATATGGAAAAGAGTAGACTAGACTAGAATCCTAACACCCTCAGATTTCACTGAACTCCAGACAGGCCTCAATGCAATTGGCTGGCACTTGAAGGGTTTCTGTTGTCTTTTCCAGCCTTCTCCACTGCCGCCCCAACGCTCTGGTTTTGTCCACTTAATTTGGGCAAAATGAGCTTTCCTGAAGCTGTGCCTCGGCTGTCATTTTGCAAATGGGAATGTTCGTTGCAATCTGTTCTGTTTAAGAAGACACTAGAAAGGTTTTTGTTTCTCCACCTTTGGGGAAGATTGCTCATTCAGTTCCATTTGGGGAAATAAAGAGCAGCAGACGAGGTTAAGCAATAGCCACCTGCCTTAATAGAGTGAGTTGAGTCACCATAAACTGGAGCAATTCCAGCAAAAAAACCATCAGCCTCCCACCAAATTTGACCCAGGAGATGCTTAGCAGTAGGCAGCATTCCTGGTTCCAGCTTTCCCTCTTTATACCAGCATTAAAATTATGAGAAGGAGAAATGAGGACATTTATAAAATGTGCTATTTCTCCTGAAAGGCAAATAGATGGATCTCTCCAATTCAAACAATGTAATCACAATTAAATTTATTCTATTTTTTCATAGAAACAATCCAATTAACACGGAGACATACAGACACACACACACCAGGGACATTCAGTTTTACCATGCCATTTATTTTTTTCTGTCTAGTTGAAAAGAATCAATTTGGAAGAATGTTCCATCTGAGTTAGGGAGAGCAGCATACATGCTAACAGTTCTCAGAAGCCGGAAACAAGGTTGTTAATATTAAAACTAGCTGGAGGCACACAGTAGTTGCAATCTTTCACTTGGGTAGTTTTCTAAAGGCTGCAGTTTGTTGAGGTTGAGCAGAAGGGAGGAGAGTGTGGTAAACTTAACAAAGAAAAAGAAGACTGTTTCCCTTTTGCAGATTGCAGCGTCACTCAAGGAGAAGGGACACAATTTCTTAGAGGCTATCACTGCCATTTACGCATGTAAATTTCTGGAGAACCACTGAATGGATGCCATACAACCTTAAGCCCCTGTCACACTGCACCAACGGATGCAAAGAAGATGTAAAACGGACAAAAAAGCTTGCCATCCGTTGGGTAACGCGATGTATCCGTTCTGTACTCACTGCCTCCGTTTTGCTTCCTCTCTATCCGTCCAGCATCCGTTTCTTGATGTTTCATCCGCTCAGAAAGTTTTGAGCTGCTCAAAACTTTCTGAGCGGAAAATGTATCCAATTCATCCGTTATGCATCTGCTATATCCGCTAGGCATCCGCTTCGCATCCGCGCAACTCGCATCTGCTCGGACGCAGGGAGGAAGCAGAACGGACGCAGAACGGATGCAGAACGGATGCCTAGCGGATGCAGCATGGAAACAAAGCTTTTAAAATGGAAAAAACCTTCGCAGAGGGGACCTATCTCGGATATTAAGGATGTCTAGAGGATGCCTAGAGGATGCAAAGGGACACCTAGGGGAAAACCTATACTGCCTATAAAAAGGGGGAGCAACTCATCTGGATCTCACTTTCAGAACAGCAGCCCTGCGGTGCAGACCTCTGCAGCCTTCATCTGACTCTTGCTCTCCCACAGCATCCAGTCATCTCCACCGTGGATCGTAACAAAGTCCTTTTGGCAGCCACCATCCTTCTGCAACAGTGCGAAGCCATCTACAGGCTCTGTGAACTCTACTACGGGAAGAAAAAGAGGCGACCAAGAAGCATCTGGGTCCGAAGATGGTTCACCAGAAGAGCAGAGTATGGACTGTACAACAAGCTGATGGTGGAGCTCAGGAGCGAAAACACTCGTGCATTCCAGAACTTCATGAGGATGCCTCCAGCCATGTTTGACGAAGTTGTGCAGCGGCGGACACCCAGGTTGACCAAGGCAAACACCAACTTCCGGCCCAGCCTGGAACCTGGGCTCAAGGTGGCACTGACTCTGTGCCACCTGGCCTCAAGGACCACCTACAGCATCATGCAGTACGGCTGGAGGGTGCCACACAACACCATCAGCATTGTGGTCAGAGAAGTGGTGCAGGCCATCATCGAAGAATACCTGGAGGAGCTCCTCCAGTGCCCCACCACTGAAGAAGGATGGAAGAAAGTTGCAGAGCAGTGGTATCAGAGGTGGAACTTCCCCCACACCGTTGGAGCCATAGATGGCAAGCACGTGGCCTGCAAAGTGCCAGCCAACTCAGGGTCCTCTTATCACAACTACAAGGGCTTCTTCAGCATCATCCTCTTCGCCACAGTCGATGCTGACTACAAGTTCATGTACATCGATGCTTCAGGCAACGGCTCATCTTCAGATGCCCAGGTATACAACGCCAGTCACCTCAAGGAGGGGCTGGAATGCAACCTCATCTTGGGCTTCCCAGATCAAGAACCCCTGCCCAATGACACACAAGATGTGCCCTACTTCATCGTGGGGGATGACGCCTTCTCCCTCAGAACCTACCTCATGAAGCCCTACACCTCCAAATGCCTTACCCGTGAAGAGAGGATCTTCAACTACAGGCTGTCCAGGGCAAGGTGGGTGGTGGAGAACGCCTTTGGCATCCTGGCCAACAGGTTCCAGGTACTTCTCACCACCATGCAGCATCGCCCAGAGACCGTGAGGAACATCGTGAAAGCTTGCTGCATCCTGCACAATCTCATGCGCACCCGCTACCCAGTCTTGCAGAACAGGCTTGTGGATTTCCAACAAGGCAATGGGGACATGAAGCCTGGGCAATGGAGGCAAGGGCGAAACCTGATGGACACTGAGGATGTGCAAGGCCCAAACAGAGCTTCACATTGAGGGAAGAAGCAGCGCAACCTCCTGAGACACTGGTGCAACACCCCAGCTGGAGCAGTGGAGTGGCAAGGCAGGATGTTAGATGATTAATGGATGCTTCCTTCAGCCTTATCTCATCACACGGATGAGATTGGGCCATGTATGTTGGGTGGGCCTACAATGAACAGGGCATTTAATAAAGAGTTGTGTTTCTGTTGACATGTGTGGATCAATGATTACATTGTTATTGATAATAAAGGGCCATAGGTGTGGCTCCTGGGAGAGTGGACCATACAGTCCCACTATGCTTCCACTGGAAGCTTATCTATCCCACAGCTATTACCCATACCAAAGGTATCCCTGCCCGTCCCACAGCTATTACCCATCCCAAAGGTATCCCTGCCCATCCCACAGCTATTACCCATCCCAAAGGTATCCCTGCCCATCCCACTGCTATCTCAACCCATCCCACTGCTATTTTAACCCATCCCACAAGCATGCAAAGGCTTAAACCATTTCTAAAAGTTTACACCAAGATTTTATTAAAAAAAAGAAATGAAGCAAGTATGTGAATCAAAAATAGACTTTATTAACAAGCTATAAAACAAAAATGAGTCTCTGGCACTCCTCTTGGTCGCTCAATCTCAGGGGTGAAGGGTCCAGGTGCTGTGGAGGTGGCTGGTGCTGGAGTGCTTGTCATCAGCTCCTCCAGAAGCAGAAGCAGCAGAAGCCCCAGCCCCAGAAGAGTGAGCCCGTGCTGCAGAAGCCCCAGCAGAACCAGAGTGAGGGCCAGGGGGCGGGATGGTAGCCCTGTCCCTCTTGTAAGGGCTGGCAGCAGATGGCTGAGGCTTTCTGTTCTTCCCCATGGTTGTGGGGTTGCTGGCTGGCAGGGAGGCTGGCAGAAACCAAGGCTGGCAGGAAGGCTGGCAGGCAGGCAGGCACCAAGGCTTGCAGGCAGGCAGGCACCAAGGCTGGCAGGAAGGCTGGCAGGCAGGCTTGCAGGCACCAAGGCATGGCAGGAAGGCTGGCAGGGAGGCAGGTACCAAGGCTGGCAGGAAGGCTGGCAGGCAGGCAGGCACCAAGGCAGGCAGGCAGGCATGAACCAAGGCTGGCAAGAAGGCAGGCACCAAGGCTGGCAGGCAGACTGGCTGGCAACAAGGCTGGCAGGCAGGCAGGCAGCAAGGCTGGCAGGCAGGCAGACAGCAAGGCTGGCAGGCAGGCAGACAGCAAGGCTGGCAGGGAGGCTGGCAGCAAGGATTGGAACAAGGCTTGCAGGCAGGCATGCAGGCAGGGCAGGCAAGGCTGTCAATCTGTCCGGCAGCAGGTCTTTCCTCTGAATGGTGACCTGCTTCCGAGCTGCTTCCCTTATATCCGCAGGGCTTACGCAATGCATCCTCCCCGCATGCGCAATTAACGCTAGGCATCCTTTAGGCTTCCGCTGTGCATCCGCTCGGCTTCCGCTCTGCATCCGCTTCATCCGCTCGGCCTCCACTCTGCATCCGCTCTTTCTGTTCCGCGTCCACTTTGCTGAGGTCCCCCGGAAGCCTAGCAGATGTGCCATCTGCTCCCATCCGCTTCCATCCGCTGGGCTTCCGTTCCGCATCCGCTTTCCATCCGCTCTGCGTTCTCCCCGCGTCCGTTCCTTTCCGTGTTATCCGCTCCGGTTATGCAAATTTTCGCCCCTTCTGAGAGCGGATAACAATGGATGGAACATTTTTCTCGTCCATTGTGTCCTTTTTACTAACGTTTTACATCCGTTGGGCAGTGTGACAGGGCCTTTAAACCAACCATAGGCTCAAATATGGAATTTAAGGGATTCACCTGCCTTTAGCACTTGGGGTGACTAAATGGATGGAGATGATACAATAGATGGGCTCCTTGGTGCTCTCTGAGCTGGGTGGTTTTCTAGCAGACATTTCATTCCCCCAACTAAGTAACACCATCTATGTTAGCCCTGATGACGTTAGCTAGTTGGGTCATAAAATGTCTTCCAGAAAACCACCAAACTCAGAGAGCACCAAGGACCCTTCATATCAACCCTGAGCTACAAATATTCTACTTTATCGATACAGTATGTTTCCTAATCAACAATGGCAGAAAGAACTACAGGGAGTCCTATGGTGCAAAGATTGAAAATGGCAACCAAATGACCCTGAGAGGCAGATACTGCAAACGTTGTAAAATACAAGCCAGTTGCCAAATGCTGATTTGATCACATGAATGTGGGGATGCTTCAACAATCATATCATAAGTGTGAGGAGCATGATTTATGATCGGTCCTCACACTTACAATATGATTGCTGCAGTATATTTATAGGTCAGGGTTGAAATGAGGGGTCCTTGTTGCTCTCTGAGCTGGGTAGTATTTTTGCAGATGTTTCATGGCCCATTTAGGTAACATCATCAATGCAAGTGGTGCTGATGTTACTTAGTTTGGAGAACAAAGCATCTGCAAAAAAACCACCCAGCTCAGAGAACACTAAGACCCCACACATTGCACCATTTCCATTCATTTAGTTCTCTCAGGTCCTAAAAGGTAGGTAAATCCCTTAACTTCCATATTTGAGCCTACTGTTATTTTAGCGACTGTTTGAAGTCCCTAAACAAACAGTTGCAAGTTGAGGACTACCCATAGGCCAGGATTGGAAGCATTCACTGTGCTTGTAGTGCAACTTATGAAACATGGTGGAATTGACCTGGAATTGACTCAGATGCCAGTCACTTTGAGCAAATAATCAGATCTCCCTTGATTCTGCCCTCAGGGTGCACATTAGAGCAGAGAAATTTGCTTGCTCCAGTGCTAGAGTGTTGCTCTTTTTTGAACACTCTTTAAGAGAACCTACTCATCTACTGCTCATCAAAAAGGGAGTTATCATCATCATCATCATCATCGTCATCATCATTCCACTTTTCTACTGAGAGAGCACAGAAGATTCCAATATTCCAATATTTGAGGGGCTGTCACAAAGAAAAAAAGAGTCAACCTATTTTCAAAGGACCAGAAGGCAAGACAAGAAACAATGGATGGAAACTGAACAAAGAGAGCCAATCTAGAACTAAGGAGAAATTTTCTGACAGTGAGAAAAATTAACCAGTGAAATAGCTTGCCGTCAGAAATCGTGGGTGCTTCATCAGTTGAGGCTTTTAAGAAGAGACTGGACACTTGTCAAAAATGGCATAGGATCTCCTGCTTGAGCAGGGTGTTGGACTAGAAGTCCTTCAATGTCCCTTCCAATTCTGTTATTCTGTTAAGATGGTTCATTCCACATCATACACTCACTTCCATGAATCACTGCAAATCAATGATTACGCATTATGCCAAAAAGTTATCTGTGGCTCGGTTGGCCTTCTGAGATAAGGTAGATATCACAAAGATTCCATAAATATTGGCCCAAAGAACTTCAAAGTTAGACGAAGAGATGAAATTAGTCCATCTGATCCCCTAATCCATCTCTACCCAAGACTTGAATCTTAAACAAAATATTCAGGAAGAGGCTGGCTTACCTCACAAATGTCCTTCAGATGTTTGATATAGTGGCGCTCAGTGCTCATGATTTCATTAATGACATTGGCTCTCATCTGGTCTCGGTTCTGGAGGGTTCTCCCGAGACAGAGGCAGTCAGCAGCATTTGGATCCAAATGTCCATTCTGTACTTCGCTCGTGCCTTCTTCAACTCCATCTTCTTGGTTGACCCAGAGCTGTAACCAAAAGCAATATCAGCCCATGAGGTTGGTTTTCTAATGTATATCCTAATGTCCTAGATTTAAATAAAATCATGAGATATAAAGAATTATTTTATGAACATGGAAAATTGAAAACCAATCAAGAATTGAAGGAACAAGGGATAAAAATAGACTGGTGGCCTTATCTACAAATTCAAACTAGATATAAGAAAGATATAGAAGAATTTGGAATATATAAAGATCAGCAGGAATTAGACAAAATATTACAGGGGACAGGTGAAAAAATTATCACCAAAATGTATATTTATTTCCTAAGAAGTAAGAATGGAAGAAGAAGTAAAATTCCATTCTTCCTAAGAACGGAAGAAGAAATAGTAAAAGAGACCATGATAATTTGGGCGAAAAATTTTGGTTATAGCATTAATTTGGAAGATTGAGAAAATTTATGGGAAGTAAATTATAAACTAACCTTATATCAGTAGCTTACAAGGAAAACTTATATAAAATGTTCTACTGTTGGCTTTTACCCCCAACAAGATTGACTAAGATGTTCCCTAATAGATTGGCAAATTGTTAGAAATGTAATTATGAACAAGGAACCTATTTTCATATGTGGGGAACATGCCCCCAAACTAAAAATTAGTGACTCAAAATTAGGAATTGCTTGGAGGAAATTACAAAACAGAAAACAGAATTGAGACCAGAAACATTCCTATTGGGTATATTAAGAAATAAAATTAGTAAGAAATTTCAATATATTATATTACACATAATAGTTGCAGCAAAAATAGCCTTTGCTCAGGTTTGGAAATGTGACAGTATTCCTTCTGACATTATGATAATAAAAAGGTTTTAGAGTGTGCAGAAATGGATAGGCTTTCAATGGAAATGAAGGAGAAGAGACAGAGTACCATGAAATCTGGAATCTATGATATAATTGGTTGCAAGGTAGACACAAAATAGAGAAATGAATGAAAGGTTATGGTGACATGAAACAATATTGTACAACTAAGTATAACTATGTATAATTATGTAAATAACTACATAAATATATGAAAATATGCTATACATCGAATGTAAAATAATTGTAATAATATTTAGTAATATTCTACAGTCTTAAGAATATGTCAATGTGAGTGAATGCCACTACAAACACACTGAAATGAGTGGAAACATGTTTTTAATTGTTTTTAATTGTAGAATTTAATTAATAAAGACTTTTTAAAATTAAAAAAAAGTTGGTTTTCTTGTGACATTGAGAGCAACCATCCCAGAGGAGACAAGGGCTTAAGCATGGAATTAGCTTGGACTTGTTACATGAACACAAGAGGACAAAGACTTACACCCTCCAAATGACTTTGAACCTTATCTAGTCCTTCCCAAGTGAAAGCTGCCAGCTCAAGAGATTCCTGTGGCATAGGCATAAAACAATAAAGTAGCTAGTTTGAACTCTACACATGTGGCACATAACAAGTGTTAAGCCATGCCAACATTTTTCTCTTATGATGAATTATGAAGGATGAATTCAATGCCCAACAAGTTTAAAGGACTGAAGCCAATTATGTAGCTTAATTTGATCTCAAAGCTAAAGAAATCCAGACTTTTGTAGATACTGGATACATTCTCTATTTCGTTGGGCTAGCTTGCATGATTTACACTGGCCAGTCAAGCCACAAAACAATTGGGAAGGACTGTGGTTTAAGTGAATTAATTGATATGTTCAAAAAAGAAAAAAAAAACAAAATTCAATACCGCCTATCCCTTAATGTATTAAGATTAAGCTACTCAGTCCCATGGGGACTATTTCTAGGAAAATAGAAATAGAAAATGTTAATTCAGGTTATGACCAAAACAGAATCCACAATTTATGTTACTGAGAAATTTGGTAATGAGTTTTGCCCCATTTTATGACTTTTCTTGCCACATTTGTTAAGTGAATCACTGTGGTTGTTAAATGAGTAAAACAATTGTTAAGTGAGTCTGGCTTCCCAATTGACATTTCTTGTCAGAATGTGGCAAAAGATGGTTACATGAATCTGAGATACTGCAACCGTCATAAATATGAAGCAGATGTCAAGTCCTGTGACCATGGGGATGCTGCAACAATCAGTGTGAAAAATGATCATAAGCCTTTTCAGTGCCATTGTAACTTTCAACAGTCACTAGAATGAACTGTTGTAAGTCGAGGACTATCTGTAATATGAATTGGACTGAACTCCAGTTGTTTTAGACTTGTTTTTCCCCCCAGTCTTGTCAACTCCTTCACAATTCTTAAAAAACAAACCAGAAGGATTGTTCTGAAACTATTCAACAATTTTAAGTTGAAAGATCAGGAGGATCGAAGAAAACATAAAAACACTCTCCTGCATTCAGCTCTAAATACAAAACATAGCAGGATTGTTCTTCAAACGGCAAACAGGCAAAAATAACAGAGGCAAGGTTATTTTCCTTCAGCTGCGTCCAGTCTTCAAGTCACAAGAAACATAAATTATAGTCTGCATTGAAAGGGATATTAACAGGTGTTCCATTTTCACAGCTTAACCTATTGTTAAATATAGAGCTGCTGATGCATTGTTTCTAACATGTACCTTAGGAACTGTGGTGGCCCCTTTAATTTGCAAAAATCTCCATCAGCTTCCTTTTTCATGTTCTCTGCTTTCCCAACCGCTGATTATGTTTTGCTAAACAACTTTCCTTTTATTACTGCACTACAAGCTTTAAAGGTCAAGAATTGGAGATCGCAGACAACCCACCAATTTTTCTAACAATTGATTTAAAGGTGCAGTGAACACGAGAAAGCCGATTTGCAAACTGAGGTGGCAAAATAACAAGATGGCCCTTTTAAGACCAAACATCATTTAAAAAAAAAATGGATATGCATGGAAAAGGATGAATTCAGAAAATGAATTCATCAGTGCATTCATGTAATACACATATTTACCACAGCTACAATGATATTTTTAATGTTCTTACAATATGCTTAAAACTATTCAGGCTAAAAAAGTAATATGCAAAGTGATAATTTCAGGGAGTTTGGGAGATGCATTAATTAGTTTTTAGGCCTCCTTTCCCAGCCTAATATTCCAAAAATAAACAAAAAATGTGTTGCTTTTCCAAAAATCTCCACAGCTCCTCCTGGCTTATTGTATCCCTGGGAATCTAGCAATTCAGTACTGTATAATAAATAAAATATGAACATGGAAATGAAACAGAGATGTAGTAGAATACACACTCTAAATTTAGCACATCAGAATTGGTAGAAGAGTCCTTTGTTGAATAAGGCACAATCAGTGGAGATTATAAAAGCGGATTTTACTCCGCTAATCATTGCCAGCTCTAGGGAGATGGTGCTCATCTCCATTTCAAGGCCATTGAACCAGTGCTGTCTGAAGACATTTCTGCAGCCAGCATGATATCATGGAGTGCTGTTACCTTCCTACCTAAGAGGTACCTATTTATCTACCTGCATTTGCATTCTTGCAAACTGCTAGGTTTCAGGAGGTGGAGCAAGGAGGGGCGCTCACCCTGTCGTGTGGCACTGGGGTCTCGAACCTGGACTGCCAGCTTTCCAGCCAGGTTTATTCCAAGTTTGATATCTCAGTCTAAGCAACTTGACTCAAGCCTCAGAAGGACACATTGATCTACTAGATCAGGGGTCTCCAAATTTGGCAACTTTAAAACTTGTGGACTTCAACTTGCAGAATTCCTCAGCTAGCATGGTGACTGGGGAATTCAGGGAGTTGAAGAATAGAATAAAATAGAATAGAATAGAATAGAATAGAATAGAATAGAATAGAATAGAA
>BLBF01000058.1:22371151-22403037 GCA_015471245.1 Laticauda colubrina
AATAGAATAGAATAGAATAGAATAGAATAGAATAGAATAGAATAGAATAGAATAATTCTTTTATTGGCCAAGTGTGATTGGACACACAAGGAATTTGTCTTGGTGCAAATACTCTCAGTATATATGAAAGAAAAGATACATTTGTCAAGAGTCGAGAATCATAAGGTATAACACTTAATGATAGTCATAGGGTACAATAAGCAATCAAATCATACTCGGAAACAGTCCATATAAATCGTAAGGATACAAGTGACAAAGTTACAGTCATACAGTCACAAGTGGGAGGGGATGGGTGATAAGGTGTGATGAGAAGATTAATAGTAATAGTAGTGCAGACTTTGTAATAGTTGGACAGTGCTGAGGGGATTATTTCTTTAGCAGAGTGATGGCTTTCAGGAAAAAAACCTGTTCTTGTGTCTAGTTGTTCTGATGTGCAGGGCTCTATAATGTCGTTTTGAAGGTAGGAGTCCACATATCTTAAAAGTTGCTGAGGTCAAGAAAGACTACCATGGAGCATAACTAATGACAAGATGCAACAATTTGATTTGACTTCTGGAGTAACTAAAACATTCAAATGCAATGCAAAATATGGCAGAACAGCTGGTCCTCTGATACGGCTCATCTACAGGAAGGAAAAGTGCTAGATCAATCAAAGGTTCTTCCCGCAATGTCTTCTTTGGCCCATTCACAAGTTGTTTAACTGGCCAAACAAAGGGTTAAGGTGTTATGGGAATTCCCACAACAAATAGAATTGGCCAAGTAATCCCAGGTGGTTTGATTAAGCCACAAATAAATCCAGTTATGTACAGGTTAAACTAATTCCACAGAATTATTTTGCAGGGCTGAAATCTAATCAACTGAGAAGTCATTTCTCCTAATGCTGGAGAAAAAAAGATTTAAGCAGACAAATATGACTTGCATGAACAAGACGTACGCTTGCTACGTGTTGAGAATACCTTAAATTATGCACCGTTTCCAAGGATCATGCGGAAACTACCAAAGACAATTTTGTGAGTCCAGGAAACAACACAACAATTCGAAGTGATTTTTGACAGGTGCTATCAGTGTGCACTTGTACGTGCTCTGAATCACCTTTCTTCCTTCAAATCTGAAACTCAGCCCAGCCCTAGAAAGAAGGGCTGAAAAAGACACCTTTCGATTCCAAAACTCAGCACTGTGGCTGAGCACACTTCCCAAACACTGATTGGCTGTAGTAGCTGTCTATCTCACTAGTGGAGAAAGGGCCAGTGATAATTGGGCTCACTCGCTCGCTCGCTCTCAAAGTGAGACAGTTGTTAATTTGATCACTTGATCATGGAGATGCTGCAAATGGTCATAAGTCACTTTTTTTCAGCACCATTGTAACTTCGAACGGTCACTAGATCAAGGGTTGTTGAAGTTGAGGGCTACCTGTACTAGGTTTGTAAATTATATGATCCCTTGTCTCACACTATGTTCGTTTAAGAATCTTAGTGTTTAGAATCAACACTCTCATTTGTTTAAGCTCTCCCTCCCTCGCTCTTTCCCGCGGCCTCCTAGGTCCCTGCCTGCTTCGTGGAGATGGTAAGTGGGGATCCTCAAGAGATCATTCTTTGCCCTGTTGGTGTGACTGCAGCTGCCAGAAGATTTAACTGGGTTTGAAATGGAGGAGGAAAGCAGGTTATGGCAGAAAGGTCAGGAAGTGCATGCTCTGGAGAATAATTGCTCCTGGCAGAGATGAAATCTGAGCGTCATTGCCATCTATGGGAATCTGGACCTTGGTGGATTTGGTTGGAATGGATTTCCTGGTCCCAGGAAGGCTGTGCCTGATTTGAACTGAAGCAAGCTGGAGGTTAGGTGAAACAAACAGCCCGTCCTAAATAAAATTTCCCTGGAATGACGTCCTTGCTATCTCTCAGCCACTCGGTTATATAACAACTTTTGATTACAAGGCTTTGCACTTTTCCTGGGATAATACAGCTGAGTGTCAGTTTGAATGTCTTGCATGATGAAGCAGAAATGAAAGAGAAAGAACAGAACCGTCAGTGTCTATTTTTGTGTTCTCTTGCATCAAAGACCGAGCAGAGAGGGGTGAACAAACATACCCTCCACACTGCCAACTGACCATTTCAAAATCCAGGGGTAAATGTCCACAATCCAAAAACAGCAAGTCCTGTGCAGACCTTTTTATCTATCACTTCTCCCCTAGCCCAAAACAGACGGAGAATTCAAGAACCTTATATTTTACAGAATATTTACAGTATATTTTTCTTGATGTATACAATGTAAAACGCCTTCATGCAAGTTGCATCAAGCAGCTTATTCTTCACCAGCTGCTCTAGCAACCAGCTTTTCAGCCCTGGTGTGCAGGGTTGGTTGTGGGAACTGATACTAAAGGTGGGTGGTGCAACTATGGTATCATTATAGCATGACTAAGCTCACATGCGTACATAGCAACAAGGAAAGGACTGTCTTTTTCTTCCATTCTCCACTCTCTCAGAAATTGGCTTTTTAAATTCACAATGCAGCTATTTCTATAAATAAAGCAACAACTACATCCATGATGTATCAATTCAGATATTGCAGCAAGGACTGACAAAGCTATAGTTTACCAAACTATATTCAGGTTAGTTAACCAATAACCAAACCAATGGTAGCTCCTCAGGCTAAGATCTCCCAACAATGAGAACAATTAAACAGTAGAACAATATGCCTTCAGAAGTTGTGGTTGATATATCACTGAAGGCTTTTAAGAAAAGACTGGACAACCATTTGTCTGGAATGCTCTAGGGTCTTCTGCTTGAGAAGGGGGTTGAATAAAAAGACCTCCAAGGTCCCTTCCAATTCTGTTTGTCTTCTGGAAGGTAGGAAGGAAATATGTGCATGTGGAGTGGGGGGTGTGTGGATGGATGGACGGATGGATGGACAGACAGATTATTTGTAAGAGATGGCATATGCAGATGGAGATTAGTTGATTTTATTAACAATGTCTCTTCTTTTACAATTTATTTTAATAAGTAATTATTAATTCCAAAGTATTTTTGTCCTTTGTTTGCCTATTTTAAGAACAAGTGTGGAGAAGTGTGGAATCTCGGCATTACCCAGGACTTTTGTCGGTGGTTTTTTCTTTTCTTTTTTCTATTTACAATGCATATGGAGCAGGATTTCTTAAGCTTGTTTTCATTTGGGGTAAATATTCTGGGTTAAGTTAAAGAGAAGGAACTGGCTGTGGCTGATTTGCAATGCTCAGCAGCCCTAAGATGGTTCAAAGCCACAAGTTCTGCGTGCCTGTTTTAGCATTGTTTGCTCTTATCGGAATTTGCTGGATGCACCAAATTTGGCTGGTTTCACAAACAGCACAAAGCTATAAACCAAACAGACTGCCTTGTGCACAGGGCAATGGTGTGCAATCTGCAGAGTGCTTTTCTCCCACTGCTAATGCTCTTAATCAATTTATCAGCCATGTAAATTTATCTGCCTGGGGAAGGTGCATTATTCAGAGATACTTGAACTGAATCACATCTCAATCTGTGTCTGTTGGCTTAAAAAATGACATGATTTAGGGCTGAACTAACTGTTGGTGATGGAGTTATTATAAATTATTTTAGAGTTAATCTTGAGGAAGGTATATAAGAGCTGTTAAGGGAGGAAGGAGTTGTTAAGGGGGGGGGGGGTTAAGGTAAGAGGTTACACAGCCCAGGAATAGAAGGAAGTATGAGAAAGAAACTCAAAATAACTGTGCTTTGATTTTCTTTAGTAGAAGGTCAGAAATAAAATCGAACTTTAAAGATTCAGTTATTCTATCCTGCAACAATACAGGTAGTCCTCAACTTACAACCACAATTTATTATTTTTATTTTATTTATTTATTTGAAATGTCAATTGCTTACAAGATAATAGGTATACGTATAAACATGAGTGAGAATACAAGAAATAGGTATGAATAAATGGGGACAATAGGATGGGAGGCATGATGGTGCACTTATGCACTTCCCTTACAGACCTCTTAGGAATGGGGTAAGGTCAATAGTGGTTAGTTTGAGATTAAAGGAGTGGGGGTTAGAGGATGTAACTAGAGTCAGCTACAAAGTACATTGTCCACTCTGTTACTGAAGTTATACTTTCTGCAATCAAGTTTGGAGCAGTTGACATTGAGTTTGTATCGATTGTGTGCTCTTGTGTTGTTGTGGTTGAAGCTGAAGTAGTCATTGACTGGTAGGACATTGTAACAGATAATTTTGTGTACTATGCTTAAGTTCAGCTGTAGGCAGAGTAGTTCAAGGTTGTCCAAGCCCAACATTTCATCTGAGCCCAAAATTTGTTATGAAGTGAGACATGTGTTAAATGAGTTTTGTCCCATTTTGCAATCTTTCTTGCCTAAGTTAAGTGAATCACTCCAGTTGATAAATTAATAAGACAGTTATCAAGTGAATCTGGGTTCCCCATTGATTCTGCTTGTCAAAAGGTTGCAAAAGGTGATCACATGACTCTGGGACACTGCAACTGTCAGGAAGGTGAGTCAGCTGTCAAGCATCCGAATTTTGATCACATGATTGTAGGGATGCTACAAAGCTCGTAATGTGAAAAATGGTCACAAGTCACTTTTTTATTGCTGTTGTAACTTTGAATGTCATTAAAGAAGAACCGTTGTAAGTTAACATTCCCCAAATCCTTAAAGGTTAACAATTATGCAGGATCCAATCTAGGTCAGTCACCGGGACCAGAGGTTTAGCCTTCTGAGCTTTTAGACATGTGCTGGAGCCCATCCTCAGGAAACTTCTCTCTACCAAAAGGATTGCACTCGGCTGTTCTATGCATGCTATTTATACTGGCACCACATAAATACCACAAACACAATAGCCTAAATTAAGCTGTTCTGCATGAGTCCAAAACCTCTGAACCTAGTGACTGACCCAAATTGTATCCTGCAACATTATCCTGAGACACATATATTTGCCTTCATTCGTTGACAATGATGCTGGAAATGCCACATATTTGGGGAAATCCACTATCACTCCAATATTGTTCCACCTATGAAAATGGGTTGCAATATTCTGCTAGTTTCCTGACATCTCCAAAAGAAGAAGATATATGACTATTATCCTTAAAAATCTGAAATGTCTAAGACTAACTAACACATTTTCTCACTCCACTGCCCCACCTCCCCATCCCCCCCCAAAGCAAAAGGGGTTCTGGAGTACTTATACCTCTTTCTGAAACTTATTAAGAGCTGTACTTCTTGGAATACTTGTGGAACATCTGATTCTGGTACCAAGCCTTCAAGCCTTCCAGAGGCAAGATCTAAATCAGTCAATCATTCCTAAGAACCTATAAATGTTAAAGATTCTATAAATGACATTTTTATCGGTACTCTAATTAAATTTAATGTGTCCTTCAGTACAATAACTCGAGATTGATTTCCCAGCGCAATACAGTCTGGGACAGTGGTTCTCAAAATGTTTGACCCAATTAACTCTTTTTCTGGTAGCCAAGAATGTTATTAACAACCAGCCCTCCCCACAAAACTTCACAAGATTGTTGTTTTACACAAGCATCCAACCTGGATCCTTGACTTACAAACAAGCTATTACAAATTGCTCCATTACTTCCAGGAGATGTCCAAATTACTCCCTTGGGTAATTATCCCCAGTTTAAAAACCACTGGTCTGGGGCATAAAAACCAGGCAATGATTTTTAATCTGTATTTCTCTGAGGAGTTTTTAAAGCAATTTTGTTTTGGCAAAATAGTGAAGTTATCTAGTTAAGTTGAACTATGATTCACAAGCTGCCCAGAATCACCTTGTAGGGGAGGCAGGCAGCATAGAATTTTAATAAATAAATATGAATAAATAAACCACACCAGAGCCAGATTGAAAGATAAAGTAAAGTATGGTTAACAATTATAAGGAATGTTCCCTCTTTGCAAAACCAGTGGAAGAGTGACACAAAGAGAGAGGAAACTTCCAAATCTATGTTTGCTTACAGTGTTCAACCATGGCTCATCTACAAACTCAGAATGGTTCACGTGTCTCCCCAAATTAATTCAAATAAGATCATAAAAGATTGGCCTGGACAACCATTTGTCCAGGATGGGATAAGGTCTCCTGCCTTGAGCAGGGAGTGACTTAGAAGACCTCCAAGATCCCTTCTAGCCTTGACTTTAAATACTTTTAAAAAAAATACAGATATCCTATGAGATCTTATGAAATATAAGCACGTCATCCTGAAATACGGCCTGATCAAGAACACCACAATCTTGGGGGAAAAAAACCCGCAACACTCTTATGAAGGAAAGAAACCACCCAAATCCTATCAGGTTTGCTGAGTGTATTTGGAAGGTGTGGGTTTAGGAAAGACAGATAATTCTTGGCTTATCCTTATCTCTGAATGCAGCCATCTTATGAAACGTTAGGGGAGAAAAGGTCATCTCCTGCAAGGCCTACTATCATTTTGATAGGATTCCACCAAAGCAAAGTGAAATGTCAAGGATAGCAAACTTTCCCCCCCTGCAAATCAGTTAAAGCCCCTGTCACACTGAACCAACGGATGCAAAGAGGATGTAAAACGGACAAAAAACCTTGCCATCCGTTCGAAAACGCAATGTACTCACTGCCTCCGTTTGGCTTCCTCTCTATCCGTCCAGCATCCGTTTATGGACGTTTCATCCACTCCGAAAGTTTTGGGCTGCTCAAAATTTTTGCGTGGAAAATGTATGCAGTTCGTCCATTCTGCATCCGCTACGCATCCGTTACGCATCCGCTATATCCGCTTGGCGTCCGCTGCGCATCCGCGCAACTCGCATCCGCCCGGACGCAGGGAGGAAGCGGAACAGATGCAGAACGGATGCAGAATGGATACAGAACGGATGCAGCAGGGAAACAAAGCATTTAAAACGGAAGAAAAGTTCGCAGAGGGGACCTATCTCGGATATTAAGGATGCCTAGAGGATGCCTAGAGGATGCAAAGGGACACCTATACTGCCTATAAAAAGGGGGAGCAACTCGCCTGCATCTCACTTTCAGAACAGCAGCCCTGTGGTGCAGACCTCTGCAGCCTTCATCTGCCTCTTCCTCTTCCACAGCATCCAGTCATGTCCACCGTGGATTGTGACAAAGTCCTTTCAGTGGCCACCATCCTTCTGAAACAGTGCGAAACCATCTACAGGCTCTGTGAACTCTACTACGGGAAGAAAAGGAGGCACCCAAAAAAAGTCTGGGTCCAAAGATGGTTAGCCAGAAGAACACAGGACCAACTTTACGATAAGCTGATGGTGGAGCTCAGGAGCGAAGACACTCAGGCGTTCCAGAACTTCATGAGGATGCCTCCAGCCATGTTTGACGAAGTTGTGCAGCGGCTGACACCCAGGTTGACCAAGGCAAACACCAACTTCCGGCCCAGCCTGGAACCTGGGCTCAAGGTGGCACTCACTCTGCGACACCTGGCCTCAGGGACCACCTACAGGAGCATGCAGTACGGCTGGAGGGTGCCACCCAACACCATTGTGGTCAGAGAAGTGGTGCAGGCCATCATCGAAGAATACATGGAGGAGCTCCTCCAGTGCCCCTCCACTGAAGAAGGATGGAAGAAAGTTGCAGAGCAGTGGTATCAGAAGTGGAACTTCCCCCACACCGTTGGAGCCATAGATGGCAAGCACGTGGCCTGCAAAGCTCCAGCCAACTCAGGGTCCACTTATCACAACTACAAGGGCTTCTTCAGCATCATCCTCTTCGCCATGGTCGATGCTGACTACAAGTTCATGTACATCGATGCTTCAGGCAACGGCTCATCTTCAGATGCCCAGGTATACAATGACAGTCACCTCAAGGAGGGGCTGGAAAGCAACCTCATGGTGGGCTTCCCAGATCCAGACCCGCTACCCAATGACAAGCAAGATGTGCCCTACTTCATCGTAGGGGATGACGCCTTCTCCCTCAGAATCTACCTAATGAAGCCCTACACCTCCAAATACCTCACCCGTGAAGAGAGGATCTTCAACTACAGGCTGTTCAGGGCAAGGCGGGTGATGGAGAACGCCTTTGGCATCCTGGCCAACAGGTTCCAGGTACTTCTCACCACCATGCAGCATAGCCCAGAGACCGTGAGGAGGATCGTGGAAGCTTGCTGCATCCTGCACAATCTCATGCGCACCCGCTACCCAGTCTTGCAGAACAGGCTTGTGGACTGTCAACAAGGCAATGGGGACACGGAGCCTGGGGAATAGAGGCCAGGGCAAAACCTGATCGACACTGAGGATATGCAAGGCCCCAACAGAGCCTCACGTGAGGCGAAGAAGCAGCGCAACCTCCTGAAACACTGGTGCAACTCCCCAGCTGGAGCAGTGCCAACATCTGAGCCATCACCTGACAGGGAAGTGTTATCCTTCCCAGGTAGATCAACCACAGGAGCTAATTCTATTTTATTGTAAGGCTACATGAACACAATCTCACATGATCCTGGGACACTGCAACCATCATAAATATGAACCACTTGTCAAGCGTCCGAATTTTGATCATGTGGTTGTGAGGATGCTGCAACGGTCATAAGTGTGAAAAATGGCCATAAGTCACTTTGTAATGCTATTGTAACTTTCAATGGCCAAATGGTTACAAATGGTTATAAGTTAAGGACTACTTGTACAAATCTCCTGTCGGCAACCTTTACAAGCCAAGAAATTAAGGAGGGTCCCTTCTGAGATTATTTTTACACCTGTCATGCAGTTGTGGGCAATGGCCTCCCTTAAAGCCAACAGAGTGTTAAACTGTCTTAGCAGAGAATCAAGATCGTGGGAAGTGTTGATACTTGGTTTATAATGCCTTGGTAAGGCCACTCCTGGAATACTGCATGCAGTTTTGGTTGCCACAGCGTAAAAAAGAGGTTGAGACTCTAGAAAGAATACAGAGAACTGCAACAAAGCTGATTAGGGAACTGGAAGACAAAACATGTGATGATTGGTTGTGGGAACCGGCTATGTCTAGGCTAAGGAAGAGAAGGACTGGAAGGACATGATAACAGTCAATATTTGAAGGATTGTCACAGAGAAGAGGGGGTCAACCCATTCTCCAAAACACCTGAAGGCAAGACAAGAAGCAATAGATCAGGGGTGGGTTTCTACCAGTTTGCACCCATTTGCTAGAACCAGTTGTTAACAATCTAAGCAGTTCAGAGAACTGGTTGTTAGAATAAATTATTGGCCTAATCCTGTAAGGAAGGCAGGAAGGAAACATTCTGGTGTCGCTTACAGAAACTGCCTCTCTGTTAACCCTGATTACATTCTTGGCAGGACTAGACTTCCTGGAGGTTTTTTCCCCTCCTTTGCTTGGTACTTTGCTTGTGTGGAGTGACCATTCAAAGTTACAAGGGCACTGAATAAAGTGACTTATGACCATTTTTCACACTTACGACTGTTGCAGCATCCCCAGTCATGAGAGGACAGGCGAGGAGATGCGTGCCTCGATGTGAGTGATGTTAAGTTGGCCACTCCCAGACAATCACATGACCACCAAGCCACGCCCACCACCTAAGCCATGCCCACAGAACCGGTTGTTAAAAAATTTGAATCCCACCCCTGCAATAGATGGAAACCAATCAAGGAGAGAATCAACCTAGAACTAAGGAGAAATTTCCTGACAGTGAGAACAATTAATTAGTGGAACAACCTGCCTCCATAAGTTGTGGGTGCTCCATCACTGGAAGTTTTTAAGAAGAGATTGAACAACCATTTGTCTGAAATGTGGTCGGGTTTCCTGCTTCAGCAGGGGTTGGACTAGAAGACCTCAAAGGTCCCTTCCAATTCTGTTATCTGACAGAATTCCCTGAGCAGCCTCTATTCATTCCATCATCCAAGGTCATTCGCACCTCATTCCCATAACAGAAAGCATCCCCTACACAATTTAGATGAGGATATCAGTGAGTCACGCACAGAAAATCTCTAAGAAAAAGCATTGATCCTAAGCCAATTAAACTAAAAGGATTCTGTAAAGAAAATGCTAAGGTGAACCTGACAGAAAGCAATTTGGATCCCTAAATCTGGCCTGCTGTCAAGTGAAATTCACAGCCAACAAATAACTCTCTGAATTTCCCATTCAAATGCAGGTAGTCCTCAACTTACAACAGTTCATTTAGTGACTGTTCCTAGTTACAACGGCACTGAAGAAAATGGCTTATGACCGTTCTTCACACTTAGTGCCCGTTGCAGCATCCTCATGGTCACCTGATCATAATTCAGAGGCTTGGCAACTGACTCATCTTTATGACAGCCACAATATCCTGGAGTCATGTGATCCCCTTTTGTCACCTTTTGACAAGTGAAGTCAATGGGGAAGCCAGATTCACTTCACAAACGAATTACTAACTTAACAACTGCAATGATTCACTTTTACAACTGTGGCATGAATGGTTGTAAAATGGGGCAAAACTCACTTAACAAATGTCTCAGTTAGCAAAGGAAATTTGGGATTACCTGTACAATCAAGCTGTGCTTCTTAACCTTGGCAACTTTAAGACGGGAGAGTCAACCTCCAGAATTCCCCAGCTAGCACATATAGCACATGTAATCCACCCATCTTAAAATAGCGGGGGAATTCTGGGAATTGGAGTCCATGCATCTTAAAACTATGGCTGGGGAATGCTGGCAGAGAAAATGCATGGAACTTAAATTACTAGCTGGGGAATTCTGGGAATTGCAACCCATACATCTTAAAACACTGGCTGGGGAATTCTGGACTCCATGCACCTTAAAATTGCTAAGGTTAAGAAACGTTGAGCTAAAGAAATTGACGGCAAGCAGAATGTGTCTCAAGGAGGTGGTCTTATGCCCATTTTCCTTGGATTAATTCAAGCTCACAGAACCCTTCTTCCCACCTGTGCACCTGTTCCATTGAAAGGAAAGAAGGTTCAAAATACTGCACAAGATCTAACCTTTAACTTACTCCCTCCAGTATAATTTGATTTTTTGTGGAACAGACACCTCAACCCATATTTTCTGAAATGAGAGGACAGACTGTAATGGAGCTCCCCTCCATTAATGGGCCACTTCCAGACACAACTGGACATATCCACAAGAATGCTTTGGGTCTGCCAAATTTATTCCAAATCACAACTAATGCATTCCCCCAATCCCTCCTCCACATCATCTAGCATTCAAGAGATTACTTTTCCTTTCCAGAGCTTCACTACAAGTGGCAATAAATATCCCTCCTAGGGAAAAAAAAAAATAGAAGGAAACCTCAAGTTTGCATCTATCTTGTAGCTATCACATTTGTATCTGACATCACCTTCCAGAAGTGACCTGTTCTGTGGAAGTGCCATCAAGAATAGCCGAATAAGAGTTAGGAGGGACCTTGGAGGTCTTCTAGTCCAACACTCTGTTAAAGCAGGAGGCCCTATACGATTCAGAACAAATGGTTCTCCAGTCTCTTCTTGAAAACCTCCAATGTTAGTCTAGGTCTAGACTAACCTCCTTAGTTATCTCCCTCGATTGCTTCTTGTCCTACTTTCAAGTGCTGTGGAAAATATGTTGACGCCCCACCTCTTCTTTGTGGTGGCCCCTCAAATGTTGGAACACTGCTATCATTATGCTCCTAGTCTTTCTTTTCACTAGATTAGACATATGCAATTCCTACAACTGTTCTTCATGCTTTTTAGCCTCCAATCCCCTAATCATCTTTGTTGTTCTCTGCATTCTTTCCAGGGTCTCAACATCTTTTTTTATGCCGTGATGACCAAAACTAGATGAAATATATCAAAGAGTTCTTCTTCAATTTGTGGGGACTCTTTAGATGACAGAAGAGTCTTAAAAGGATTATGATTCCAGGATGGTTTGTTTGTTTGGTTTGTTGGTTGGTTAGTTGGTTGATGATTGATTGATTGATTGATTGCCTGATAGTGTACATTTTGTTCAAGAAGTCTTGCACAGCATGCCCTCATTCTCTTTTCCCTACAAAAACAACCTTGTGAAATATGTTGAGCTTGGAGAAAAAACTTCCTTGGCTGAGGGGGAACTAGAATCTGGTTCCCCCACTGATAGTTCATCAATATCAACACTGTTATTCATCAATATCATTTGTCCTTTTGCTAAAATGATTTGATTGCAATCATCAAATGATTATGTGTCAACTCTTAGCAATCACACAGATCTTCTCCATGATAATCTGGCTCTAACCTGGTTTTCATTTCTTCCAGTGGTGCAGTCCTACCACTGTAGCTGAGTCTTTAACCCTTGCTTTCTCCTATTTAATTAACTGATCATAAATTTAAAAATTCAGGGATGGGAGAGGTAATAAAAATGAAGAAAATTCTTGGCCAAAAATTGTTTCTTTTTACATACATGGCTCTATGGAATATAAGAAGAAACATGGTCAACGCTGTGCAGGAAGCAAGAACATTAATTTTACCTATGTAAATTTATCTCAGGACCACCTACGTTGCTCAAGATGTTTGACACACAATATTTTACAACTGGGAGAGGAGATGATGTGATTTCAGGTTATCTGCTCGTAAACAGCCCTCCAACCTAAGAGATGAATGATTAATTAAATATTAGATTTGTAGGAGTATAAAATGCAAACTCAGGAGCAAGTACTTCAGCTTTTGACAATACTTCAGAGAGACCTGCTAAGTGATTCATAAGCCGTGAGGTGTAAATGTGTTAGTTCTTGGCTTGAATAAAGGCTGTAGAGATGAAACTAATTTTATGATATTTTGATATGATTATTGCCTACCTTAACCTGAAGTAGAATTGTGATTTAATAAAAATACACTGTTTCCTTCTGTGTAACCATTGAAAGATAAATGGCAGTTAAATCCCTAGAGACCTATATCCTGGAGGAATTTCGACAGCACAGGTAGTCCTTGATTGACATTAATTTAGTGACCGTTCAAAGTTGTGACGCCACTGAAAAAAATGACTTATGATCATTTTTCACACTTACGATTATTCAAGTGTCCCTGTGGTGACCTGATCAAAATTTAAATGCTTAGCAACTGACTCCTATTCATGATGGATGCAGTGCCTCGGGGTTGTGTGATCCCTTTTAAGCCCTTTTGACAAGCAAAATGTCAACTAAAAAGATACTCCTTGGTCTTTTTAGCTGCTAGAAAAAGGGAGTGGGGGAAACAATGCATTCCTTAAGGGCCTAGATAATCGCCCTGGCAGCCCAAAGTTGTAGGAACGCAAGAATATTACTGGAGAGCATGATTGATGACTCTTGGGGATGGATGTGTCCCACTGGAGAAGTCACATCCAGGGGGTGGGGGGAAGACCAGGGTCAAGGGGGAAATGTATGATGTAATTTAGTATCGGCTACATCCAGCTA
This sequence comes from Laticauda colubrina, assembly GCA_015471245.1. NCBI lineage: Eukaryota > Metazoa > Chordata > Lepidosauria > Squamata > Elapidae > Laticauda > Laticauda colubrina. The sequence goes on from BLBF01000058.1 coordinate 22,384,444, forward strand.
ACACCAACATGGCCACTTCTAATAAATTAATTTTCTTTTATCAGAGATGCGACTAGAGACTTATGATTTGAATGGGGGTGGATTTGTTGGAGTCCTGACACAAAATCCATGGGGAAACCAGATTCACCTAACAACTGATTTACTAACTTATCAACTACACTGATTCACTTAACAACTGTGGCAAGAAAGGTCATAAAATGAGTCAGAACAAACTAAACATCTCTCATGCTTAGCAAAGGAAAATTTGGGCTTAATTATGAATGTAAGTTGAGGACTTCCTGTGCACTTCAGGAACACTGAAATGTGTCCATGTGATCCTGTAGGTCTAAGAAGGGTTAGGATTCAGGTCCCCAAAACAAAATTAAAGATATGAAATGGTAAATTATGGTAATCCAGAGAATTTTTTTATTGGTCTGTATCAGAACGAAGGAGGAAGATCGTATACAGCTGGCACTTAATTCCAATAAGAATAGTGTATACCTTTCACAACTACTCAACAAAAAGTTGGAGGAGTTGTCAGTACAGGTAGTCCTCACTTACAACTGGTTATTTAGTGACATTCAAAGTTACAACAGCATCGAAAAAAGTGACTTATGACCATTTTCACAGTTACAACCTTTGCAGCATCCCCATGACCATGTGATCCAAATTCAGATGCTCGGCAACTGACTCAAATTTATGACGGTTACACTGTTCTGGTATCATGTGATCACCTCTTGTGACCTACAAACAAGCAAAGTCAATGCCAACTGCATTAACAACTGGAGTGATTCACTTAAAAACTGTGACAAGAAAGGTCATAAAGTGGGGCAACATTCACTTAATAAATGTCTCACTTCACATAAATTTTGGGCTCAATTTTGGTTGTAAGTCAAAGACTACCTGTACGAGATGGATATTTGAAGAAGTGTGCTTTTCTGGAAGTAGCTACAGAAGTAAAACTCATTTCTAATCAAAGAGGAGAACACACCTCACTATTACACATCTTCAAGGGAGTAATTGCTAAATTACATAATAAGGAACTTTTTATATTTTTACTTCTAGCAGCTAATTAATAATTGCTCAACACTGGAAGTTCCTTGATGATTTAATGGCTGTGAAATGGCATACTAAATATAGTCAATTCTTGTTCTTAAAAAAAGTTACTGATAGAATTTGAATATTAAGTACACAGAAGAATCAACTACATTTTTACTGGATCTGTATATCTCTATATTGTAAAAGTTATTAAACCAACGTTTTTGATTTTGTGTGAATCCTGCAATTTATGGAAACCATAAATTAATTCTGATTTAAACTTTTACAAAATGTACATTTTTTTCTAAATACAAACAAATTCAGAAGCCATCTCAGATGGGCTGGTAACTGAATAGCTTATTAAAGGTACAGAAGAGGGATTTTTAATACACACGCTCTCCTTAGCCCATCAAGCTGAGGAGGACTTGCAAGCTTTGGATATACACAAAAATCACAGGAAAAGGAGAAACTAGGAAAGTGGTTCACATAAAAGCAGCCACTTTTGAGGATTTCAAAGGTCTGAATAGTTTTAATCAGGCTATGTTAAGGAAATTTTAGAACTTGCTGGCTTTTTTTGCTACTGTGACTTTAAGAAGTAAGTCACTTTTTCATTTTCCCTTGTTTTGATCATGACTACTTTGGACTTAGAAAAGGACAGTTCCAGCTTCACTGGTTCTTCATTCTTATTCTTTCTGCCTGTAAATTTTCCTCTCTGCTCTTCCATTTTATTCCAAAGCATTTTCAGCATTGCTAAGTCTTTTCTCCATCAGTGAAAAGATAAAGCTGGAGCTCAGTGAGGATTAACTTCACCTGATCTAAGTTGTACATTGTTCGAAACTCCACTTTGTTTATCCTCCACTTTTCTTAAGCGTCTATATCTAAATACATCCTCTTAACTGCTCTTACAGCTCCACCCCATAGCCAGGACATTGTGTACCGTTATTGTATAATTTCTTCTTCCTTGTTTGCATTGTCCTGAAGAAGTCCTGCACATTTTACTCTGCTAGACGTTGCCAACTACACGGGGCGGTGCTCAAGTCCGTTTTAAGGCCATTGGGCCTGTGCTGTCCAAAGACATTTCTACAGTCATGTAACCAGCATGATGTCACAGAGCGCAGTTACTCTCCCACCGAAGTGACACCTATTTACTGACTTGCATTTGCTTGCTTTCGAGCTGCTAAGTTGGCAGGATTGGAGTGAGGACAGGACTTCACCCTGCTGCATGGAGATCAGGTCCTGAGCTGGGCTGCCAGATTTCCAGACGTCAAGCCCAGCATTTTAACCACTGAGCCACCCTTATTGTCTTGAAAGCTTACTTATAGACAAGAAATGTATTTAAAGGTCCTGTCAGAAAGGAATGGAGGGGTGGCAAGATAGAGAGGAACTGCCTTTTGTCCTCCCTGCAAGGCTGTTGATTTTTTTATAGCAGCTTGGCCCACTTAGAAGAAGAGGAGGACCAGCAGCAAAAGAGATGGACAGAGACGATGGGTGTACTGTTGGAAGACCTGAAAAATCAGATTAGGGACAGATTGTCATGGAGAAAGCCTTACTAAAAATTGACATTGATCTCATGACACATAATCAATCAATATGGGGCATGATGGGTCAGCAATTTAAAATGCTGAGTTTGTCAGCTGGAAAGCTGACAGCCCAGATTTGAGACCCAAGTGCCATGTGACAGGGTGAGCTCCCATTCCTTGCTCCAGCTCCTGCCCACCTAGCAGTTTGAAAGCATGCAAATGCAAGTAGTTAAATAGGTACTACTGGTGGGAAGGTAACAGCATTCTGTGTGCCTCGGCATATAGTCGTGCCAGCCACATGACCATGGAAGTGTCTTCAGACAATGCTGGCTAAGAAACGATGATGAGCACCATCCCCTGGAGTTGAAATCGACTGGACGAGGGATCAATAATCAATCTGAATGAATTCACACAAATGAAATCCCTAGAGAGGCAAGACAGCTTATCACACTATTGCTTAGTATTCCTGTCCCACCTTACATCTCCAGGTTCTCAGTTAAGAAAATCTTTTTCAAGCTAGTTTTGGGGAAATAGGTTTTCTACCCAGGAAGGCTCAGGGATCAAAATTCCAGATTTGGTGTGTTCACACTGAGCTATAAGGGCTTCAAGCTAACTACCCACAATCTGCCACAATATTTATTAAAGTGCTGCCTCTAAACCAGGAGAGAATCACTGGCTGAGTAAATAAGAGCACTTGAATAATCAGTGTGAGACTATTTCAAAAAATCAGCAAGTCTCCTGCTTTTGTTTCCCTTCCTAACTACTGTACTTGAAAGGATAGTTGCTTAGAAAAAACTGTTGGCTTATAAAGAGAACTTCTTAAGTTCACAAAACAAATCATATTTTGAATTGTATTCCCAACTGAGTTTTTCTGCAATTTTCTGTATTCCTCTAAGTACAGCTGTGAAACAGAATCCAGAACGAATACTTGTAGATCAAAAGTGCTTTGCACATTTGTATCCTTAGAATTTGTGTAATTTTAAGCCTGTTTTTCTTAGAAACCATTGAAGCACATTTTAAAAAAATTAAAAGCATAACAAAGTAGTAAAAAGATCATTTGTTTGCAAAGATTATTTCTGCAGCCAATGGAACATAGTGATTGGATTAAAAAAACAGCAAAAAAAAAAAAGCCAAAAGAAAAACAGATTTCTGCAACATCTCCAAGAAGAAAAGATTCCACAATTATAAGATCTACTCAGAACATTTTTAATCTTATATTCCCTAATGGTAGAATTTTCTCATGTCTTCAGTTTTTCATTATTACAGAAACTTGAAGCCAGCAACCCAGAATTTTGAAGTTCAAAATTTATAGTGAAACTGTAGAGAATGAGTTTTAATTTTTTGTAAAAAAATTAATATAAAATGCAAAAAAATGCATGTTTGGAGAAAACATCTCTCATTTATTTGATTTAATACAGAAATGGGGCAGAGCATGCTTTTAATTAAATAGATGCAAAACGGAAAATAGCCCAGTTTCTCCATTATATAAGAACATAAGAAAAATATAACGGAGGAGGCCAAACATCCATTCTTTTCATTACCTGATTTCTCATAGTGTCAGCCAGAAGACAGTTCAGATCCTGAGTTTGGTAAGTGATGCTGCTTTTTTTCAAAGGCAGCTGATGCAAAGATAGGCTGCATCTACATACAGAGGTTCAGGTTTAGTTCTTGCACTTTCATTTGGGGATCTTGCCTTTCCCTTGAATTTATCTTATTTTTTTCAAAAGCTGGTGGGTCATCCCTAGTTTTCTGTGATTCGATGACACCTCGACCACAACACTTATGATTTTGCCAAGTGTGAATCCAATCCAGGAAAAAGCTCCAGATGCCCTCAGCAGCTGGTGCACCCCAAGACCCCTTGAAAGATTTTCCATAGCAGATACAATTTTTGGTTGCAAAGCAGTTGCAGTTTGGTAGCAGCTGCAACCATTTGCAAAAGTTAGTTTTTAGCATTTTGTACTATTTAGGGGTGACCTAAAAAATATGAACAACTCATTCCTAGCACGAACGCTGACCTTTCTCATTTATCAGCCAGAAGGCTCAAATCTGGGAAAACCCCACTGACATTTCCACAACATCTACTCAACAACTTTAACAATGATTCCTAATGGAAAGCCAAATGGGTTTCTGAATGCCCAGACGTAGGAAGACATATAAATGACCCCATGAAAAAAAGTGCCAGGCTTTGAGCTACCATGCCAGCAGTGGACAATTTTGAATAGGATTCGCACTTCACACGGCAACTGCCAGGAGTTTCTGTATAAATGGGGCACAGCATCCTCGCCTCAGCGTGACTGTGGGGTCCCACGTCAAACTGGAGCTCATAAGCATGACTGGCTGTCAGCTGAGCATATATATCAGTCCAATATTGGATTTTTTTTTCATATGAACAGTGCTGCACTGCAATGATTAGATGGCCTACTGTTTGAACATAGATTCTTTTTAACATTTGTATTTTATTGCATTTTTTTAATCTGGGGAAATGTTAATATATATTGCAAACCCATGTAGGATATGCCATACCCTCATTTACTCCCTCAATCAATCCAAAGGGGTGACCAAATCTGGCCTGCCCCTACCCCAAAACACTGGGCCCAGCCATTCCTCTTTGTGATGAAGCCAGTTAGATGGAGCAAGGAGGGGAAAATGAGAAAAACCGACGCTACTCACCCTTACAAAGCTGGCCGGAAACCAGCCCTCTTCATCGTCGATCTGTCCCCACCACCAGTCCTTGTTGGAGGCATCGAGCACCTTGATAACGTCTCCCGCTTTAAACGCCAACTCCCGGTTGGCCATGGTGACGTGATCCCATACTGCCTCGGCACTGACAATCGAACCGCCACTGATCAGCTTGAAAGACAAACACAAGGCCCATTAGCCATGTTCTCTTCCCCAGAGAGAAAGCCACCTCCTCCCGCGACCCCGATTCAGAGAGGATGAGGAAGCCATGCACCTTGCACCTAGTGGGAATGCCAGTCCTTTCCTTCTGAAAGAACGTGGGCAGTTTGGACCACCTGGCCAAGGAAGGTCTGTGCCCAAATGATGCCATGCAAGTCATTTCAGGGTGTTCTCTTTATAGGATTTTCTCTGCCGGACTAAGGCCAGCCTCAGTTAATGACCATTCATTTAGGGACGTTCAAAATTACAATGCTTTGAAAAAAAGTGATTTACAACTGATCCTCAGTCTTACAACCATTGCAATATCCCAGGATCCAAATTATGACCTGATAACCGGCATAATTTTCCAATGGTTGGAAATTGGATGAAATTGAAATTCTCCAACATCCTGGAGGTCTGGTGATCAGGACCTGCAACCTTACCAGCCAGCTTCTAACAAGCAAAGTCAATGGGGGAAGTCAGATAAGCTTAATAACTGCAGTGACTTGCTTAACGATGGCAAAAACATTGTAAAGTTGGGTATGTAACAACTGCCCTGCTTGGAAAATGGAAAATCTGGTCCCAGTTGTCAAGAACTACCAATATAGCATTATAGGCTGCAACTGAAGAAACAGGCAAAAAGTCACATGTCCAGCATCTACCCTTACACCCAGAAAGCTATCAAATCACGGTTCCCACTGAGCCTTCTCTCTGAGAATCTGACATAATAGATGAAAGAATGTTTTTCGCATCATCTTTAAAAAAATTGGACTGGGGTGCGTGGGAGAAAGAGTGCAATAAAGATGAAACATTCCACATAAACCCAGAATATTGAATATCAGATGGGAAAGAAAAAGATGGAGCATGGAACAGAATAATCTAGCTAGTTGGTTGGCTGAAAGCCTCAACAGAATGACTCTGCAATGAGGAGCATATTTAATTCGTTCTTCCATTTTAACTACCATCTAATGCTAACAGTAAGCACTATTAATATTCAGACAAGATGCAGGAGAAGAACTGGCAGGGGGAGGAGTTAAATGAGGCAAAAGTGTAGACACAAAAGAACTAAGTCAACCCTCCTTGAATACCATTGACCCTTATCCATCTCTAATCAAGTTCTAACTGAGAAGGTTCCTGTGCATAGGCTTTAGCAATAAATCAGTAATTTGGAACATCTGCTTTTGGACCTGGTTGTGGGGTTTTTGTTTTTGTTTTTTTGCACCTAACATAATTTGACATAATGAACAAATCTTAGCCTTATGAATCTTCACGCTAGTTCAAATCTCATTTCATTTCAAGTTAAGAATTTATGATTGATGACATCAGCCATCACTTGTCTGTACTAGAGATCTCTGCAATATCAAGAATGCAAGTGCCATTCAACATCTAAACTAGTGTAGGAAAAATAACCTTCTTGGAAGACCTCTTCCTCACAACCTCTCTTGAACAAGAGAGCAAGAGGCCAAGTGTCAAGCCATCCTCACCTTAGGATAGTCCATGACAGAATCAAAGCCGTCCCATTCATTAATTGTTCTTACTGTCAGGAAATTTCTTCTTAGTTTTAGATTAGATCTCTCCTTGATACGTATCCATCCATTATTTCTTGTCCTTCCCTCAGGTGTTTGTGAGATGAGATCAACCTTCTGATCTCTCTCAGGACAGCTCCTGAAGTACTGTAAGACTGCTACCAAGTCAGTCCTAGTCCTTCTTTTCACAAGACTAGACATATCCAATTGCTGCAATTGTTCTTCATATGTTTTCGCCTCCAGTTCCCTAATCATCTTTGTTTCTCTTCTCTGTACTCTTTCTAGTGTCTCAAACATATTTTTTATATTGTGGTAACCAAAACTGGATGCAGTATTACAAGTGTGACCTCACCAGTGTAGTATAAAGTGGTACTAACACTTCACATAGCCTTGATACTATTTTCTGTGGATATGGAGGGATAGAAAGTTTAAACTACTATAGAGTTTAGCTGGCCCTACTAAACTTTTCAATGCAACTTTTCCAAAAAAATTTACACAGGGAAAAAACACTTGAAGAGCATTGCAAAACAAGAAGCAACGGATGGAAACTAATCCAGGAGAGAAGCAACCGAGAACTAAGGAAAAAAATCCTGACGTTGAGAACAATTAACTAATGGAAAGACTTGCCTTTAGAGGTTGTGGGTGCTCCATCACTGGAGCCTTTTAAGGAGGGTCTAGACTGCCACTTGTCTGAAATGGTATAGGGGCTCCTGCTTGAGCAGGAGTTGCATTAGAAGACCTCCAAGGTTCCTTCAAACACTATTATTCTATTATTCTCATCAGGCCTTGCCAATCATGGAAATTGATTCTTCTGAAGCCATTGGTGGACTCCTTGCCTACCAGTTCCTTTGTACTTTTCCAACTCTTTCTGCCTCTTTGCTGCAGTGTTTCTCCCTTCTCTTTCCTTTAGTGCTGTCAAAAGGAAAAATGTCAGGGAAAGTTCCCATTACTTATTTACAGGCTCCATTCCCTTGTTCTTTTTCAGGCCTCTCAAGTGGAATTCCACAAGTACCACCCTCAGCAAGATCTACCAGCCATGACCCTAGAAGCTGCTGATGCTTTTATTGCTTTTTTTAAAAAGGAGAAAAACCAAAGATTTAAAAGAGCAGTTTAGGCAGGAGAACCTTAAAATAGAGAATTATTGCTGAAGCTTGCTAATGGAGATTGTGTGTAGAACAGTTTCTCTAAATCAGGGGTATCAAACTCACACCATCATGGCAGCATCATGTGATATATCAGGACTTTTTTCCCCTTCGCTAAACTGGGCAGGGCCAGAATGTGTCGCCTCTGTGGTCAGATGGAAGCGCTATTTTTCATTCCAGAATTATTTTGACTCTTTTTAGTTGCACACCTTTGTTAGTTGAAGACCATTGAGGTGGATGGACCAGGTAGAAGAAAGAGTTTTGTCCAAGATACACTCCTGCCTTTTATACACTCACACCATCATGGATCTAGAGACACTGAATGCACCATCAGGGCATCCAGTTAATGGATGGCTGTCCTGAGCTCTGTCTTTCACCAGAACCTCCTCACTACTTCACTGCTGGAAGTCATCCAATCACCTCCATCAAAATCTGGTGGCAGGGGGCCTTATCTCCTTCAAGCCAGAAAACCCAGAAAAACTCATCTTGACTGTCCTAAAATGGAGGGACAGTTCAGAAAATGCAAAAGAAAAAACTAGACTTGACCATATGTGGATGAAGCCTCCACCTACTTCGCTTCCTCATCTTATTCACTGGGTTCCCATCCTCCTGTAAGTATAACTATATTGCCCATAAAGAAGAATTGGATCACTTATCATCCAGCAACTCATTGCAATGTCCTTTTTAAGTGAAGATGCCATGTTAAATATGGGGCTCCTGCTAAGCTATGGCTCCACCAATTGACATGATGCCCAAGAGATCAGGATGTAGCTCCAGAGCTTCCTGGAGGAAACTGATGGTCTTCACTCATCTCAGTGAGCTTTCAGAATAGGATTCAGTACAACTGAACAACCTTCACAAAAGCTTTAAAGATCTAGCTCTTTTGGTAGGCACCAAGCCAGGAGAATCTACTAAAATGTTGAACATCGAGTTTTTCTACAGTGGGATGGTTTTACTGCAGCTGTTTGATTGCTGTGGTTAAGGTGGTTGTTCTGTTTTGATCTTTTAACCCTCTGGTAAGCCACCCAAAAATCACTCAGGGAGTGGGAAGCCTTAAAACTAAATAAAATAGTAATAAAATAAGTGAGAAGATTCATAAGATAATAGATGGGGAAACAGATACAGAGGATGCTGGACAGCAGAATGGAATGAGACTTGAATTGAAGCTGAATGAAAGGAGTTTCGGGACAATTCTTCAGGGTGAACCAGATTAGAGTTTCCTTCAAACTTTCCTTGTCAGTGTGGGAAATCATGGAGTGTGTATGTATGTGTCCCTGCACACACAAGCTATGGTTAATATCTAGAAAGAGACCCCCTAAGAGTACAGAGAAGAACAATAAAAAGGATTAGGGAACTGAAGGCTAAAACATATGAAGAATGCCTGCAGGAACTGGGTATGTCTAGTCTATTGAAAATAAGGACTTTTCACTAGACTAGACATGACAGCAGTCTTCCAATATTTGAGGGGCTGTCATAAAGAAGAGGGGGTCAACCTATTCTCCATAGCACCTGAAGGCAGGATAAGAAGCAACAGAAGGATCAAGGAGAGAGGCAACCTAGAACTGAGGATAAATTTATTGACAGAGAGAACAACTAATTAGTGGAACAGTTTGCCTGTAGAAGTTGTGGCTGCTCCATCATTGGAGGTTTTCAAAAAGAGTCAGGACAACTATTTGTCTGCAATAGTAAAGGTGTCCTGCCTGAGCAGGGAGTTAGACTAGAAGACCTCCAAGATCTCTCCCTGTTATTCTGTTACTCTCACCCTGACACCAGCCATGCTGGGTGAGACCTCTTGTTGCTCTCAAGCTCATGCAACTCAAGGGCATCCAACCAGTCAAGGCAAAAAAAAAAAACCCTTTCATTTGACCAAAAAAAATCCATTGATTTTCCCTGCTCCGTTCTGCCCCATTGCCCTTGGCAATCCCACCTCCCTTTCTTCATTTCTGCTTATCTCCCCCATTGCTATTCTGAGACTGCTCTAAGGAGCAATTCAGTTGCTTTGGCTTTTTGGAATATATGGATTATTTTTAATTATTATTTGAAATTATTACAGATTGACCTTCCCTTTTCATTTCCCCTCCTTCCCTCTGTGGCTTGGCAAGTGGCTGTGCCTAGAATAGGACAGAAAAGCAATAATTTAGCAGATATTTTGTCCTGGCCACTCTCTCTCTCTTTGCTTTGCAACTCTACCCTATCTTGCTTCCAGCTGCTAAGGGAAAACTTGAGTTGAGAAAGGCATTCGTGCTTACTCAACAGCTTTTTAGATCTTAGGAGATAACGCAAAACAGTTATGTGGGCATCAAAGACAAGGCTCCTTCTAACCCAGTAGGGAAGAGATAATAAAATCTGGTTGGGAGGGATCCCTTGGGACAATGGAGTTCATACCCAGTGCAGATATCCAAATTAAAAGCATCCTGACAGCAGATGACTGTCTAAACCAGTGTTGTTCAACCTTGGCAAGTTTTTGTAACAGCATTATTTCATACTCTATGGTAACTAAATCCCCACACAATTCCTTCTCCTTCTTGGCTTTCAAAGTACCTGAGATACAGGGGCAGCCAACCTCATGTCCACTTTTATTCCATCCCAACTTCTTTCTCAGCAGGCACAACTTAGTTCTACATCCATGTTTCTCAACCTGAGTCCCTTGAAGATGTGTGGACTTCAAACCCTGCAATGCTGGCTGGGGAATTCTGGGAATTGAAGTCCACCAAACCAAGTTGCCAAGGTTGAAAAACACTGGCCTAGCCTCAGCTTGAACACATCCAAGAGAAAGGCCTGCAACTTTGCCAGATCATTACTTTCAACGTTAAGCTACTGTTCATCAACATTTTTCCTAACATTAAACCCGGCATTATTCCCTTGAAAGGCCATTATACCACATTATGCACTCCACAATGATAGAATATTGCTGTAGATTCTGATCTTCTCTTTGTCTGGTCTCCCTTTCTCCCCATTCTATTTAAAAATGCAGGAACTGAATACAAAAGTCTTGAGGACAAAATATACTTTTTCAATGGATTTACAACTTTCCCCACATGTACTTGAAGCTGGCTTATTCTGGCTGGATTAATGCATCCCAGCAAGCCATTCTATTCCTGTTAGCTTTTCAGAATGATCTAAGTTGCTATTCAGCAAGCCACAGTTTAGAATAAAGGACAATCCCAGTTGAGTTTAACTCAATAAACAGTCCTAATGCTAAATGTTTTTCTCCCACAGATTTAATTATGGTTGATCACAGAGTCAGACAGAAGTTTAGACTAGATTTGGCATTTTAATCAACCTATCTAGTCTTTCTGAAGAACCTGGGATTGACAGATTTTGTTGTTTCATGGTTATTGTTGTAGGATGTTTTCAATCTCTGTATATTTGTAATGAGTAAGCATTTTTTCTCCCAGCAGTTCTACAGCTGCTGGCCTTGGTTACTTAGCCAACAGTCCTGAGTCTTGTAGCCCATTTATTACCAGAGGTCCAGAAATTCAAACACCTAGTGCCTCATTGACCAGGATGACAACCAAGCCAATATGGGTTTCTGTAATTTATATCTCTCCATGTGGTCTTTGGTCACACAGTGGTGACACAGTGATTAGAATGCAATACTGCAGGATAACTCACTGCAGAACACAGATACAAAAACAACTATAAATATAAAAAATATTAAAATTTCAACATTGAATCTTTGACCTTTGGAATGCAAATGTAATCTGGAATTCCAACCTTTTGTGTAAAATCAATGTGATTAAGAAAATCTGAGGAACGCCAAAAATTCTTCTATGCTATCATTCTGTGACCCACAGCAGCCAACATGGAAGCTCCTGGAAGCTCAAGACAAAGCGATACAGAACAGAGTGGAGAATAACAGAGTTGGAAGGGACCTTGGAGGTCTTCTCATCCAACCTCTACTGTCTCCAGGTGGCTGTCCAGTCTATTCTTGAAAACATCCAATGATGGAGCACTCGCAACCTTTGGAAACCATTGTTCTATTGATTAATTATTTTCACTCATGGGAAATGTCTCCTTCGTTCCAGGTTGGATCTGTCTTTGATAAGCTTTCATCTGCTACTTCTTGTCCTGCTGTCAGTAGCTTTGGGGAACAGGTTGATGCCCCTCTTCTTTGTGTCAGCCCCTCAAATATTGGACTAACAAAATAACAGAAGATGGAAGATGCTATTATGTCACCACTAGTCCTTCCCTTCATTTGATAATCATCCAATGTCAGAATCAGGCAGTTACGGCTTATTTCCTATGACTCGAAACAACTGTCAAGCATAGTTGCCATTAATTACCTAATTTTCAATTAATTTGTCCAGTTTCCCTTTAGTGCCAGTTGACCTGATGACCACTGCCTTCAACTGTACACTATTTTAGAGTCTTCATTGGTGATTGTGCACAAAATCAGAAGCAGGACAAAATGAAGGAAACAGCTCACTGAATCCACTTGTAATCCTAAAAATCTGATTATTATTGACCAGCTCCAGGATGGCAAAGCAATCTTACCTCTCTATCACCTCTTGATATAACTTTTATGATAAGAGGTGATAGGATGATTAGTCAAAATATGAAAAAAATATTCAGGTAATTGCTACCACCACAACTCCCACCCAGACTGAAGAAAACCAGCCTGGTATAGATGTTAAAAACAGGAGAAACTCTGTTCAGCTCAGTCCTGCCTTCATCCCCTCCTATTCCTAAATAATTGAATGATCTACATCAGGGGTTCCCAACCTCCCTTCCTCACCCTTGGATCGGCACTGGTCTGCAGCATGCCAGCAACTGGGCCATACAAACAAGTGAAGGCCCATCCGTGGGGTGCAGGCAGCACACAAAACCATGCCCCCTTCCTCCACGGAACCGGTCCCAGGTGCCCCAAAGATTGGGGGCCGCTTGGTCTACTGAGAGTCCATTAAAATGGAAAGTTTGGGGAAAACCTGAATTATGGCTCTATACTTTCATTATTTTGAATCCAGAAGGATTGAGGGAAGATGGTTGAATTCCTTGTAAATAGCAGGATCGATATATGAATAGCAGAAGGAAAATTTTACAAAGAAATCCTGACCACAACAGCCATTCTGATGCACTACACACAATCCAAAAGAGCCATGTGACTTCAAGGTCCAGCCTGTAGTTCTCAGGGTATCTCAAGATTCTACCACCAACTCTCACTTCCAAATCAAGTTGTTTTCAATAGGGCTAGCAACTTTTTTTTGCATCCCTCCCCTTTACTATGTTGCAAACAGGTAATGAAGCTTTTGCAAGGCTTAAGGCACACCTATTTAGGATTTATTTTATTTATTGATTTTATTATATATTTAGAAACTGCCAATCTCCCTCATCAAGAGAATATTGAAAGCATATAAAACATTTTTTAAACATAAAAAACCCTGACTATAAAAGTTTAAATAAGGCAAGAAAACTTAAAATGTGACATGAAAAGTTAGGGTTGCAGGGCTTTCCTCCAAACAGGTCAGATCAGGACAAGACAAAGGCAGGTGAATGAAACGTTTTGCTTTAATGGAATATAAACTCAACTCAAATTGTTTATATTCAACCAAGGCTCCTTTTACTGGATTTCAGGATTGTTAGCAGTTTCTCTGGGGTTCTGATGGTCTCACCCAAAGCCATTCAAAATGGCGGCCTTGACTTTCAAAAGATCCCCAAGTCTTATTGCTGCTTTGTTATTAACTGAACTTGATCTGCTGGAGTTTACATCCCTCCCGAGAAGATCCAGTGGAATCCTGATAATTTCTATTAAACCTTGGGGGCAGGTACAATTTCACATTGGCATTGTACTGCTATCTTCCTGAATCTCATTTGAACCTTGTGGTTTTTTTGGTTGACTGCTTTTTCTGAAAACCAGGTGAAGAACTTCAGCTAAGGAGGATTCCAAAAATAATTTTTAAAAAATCAATAAGCAAACAGGTCAAGGGGAATAAATGAAGCAAGTGGGGAAGTGGAGAAAATAAAAAAGAAGTGGGGAAAAGAAAAGGCCCACTGTGAGTCTCATACTGGGGAGGTGAAGGAGACCAAATATGAGGAAAGCAAGTGGGAAGACTCATCTGAAGAAAGGAAATGTACAAACAAAGGAGAATATTTGTAGCACAGGGTTGAAATGAAGGGCCCTTGGTGCTTTCTGAGCTTGGTGGTTTTCTTGCAGATGTTTCATTACCCAAACTAGCACATCTAGCACTGTTGATGTTACCTAGTTTGGATAATGAAATGTCTGCAAGAAAACCACCAAGCCCAGTTTTATTCCTTCTTCTTCCCTCCTCTTCTCTTTCTCCTCCATTCCAGGAAGGAAGATGTGCAGCAAAGAAGCACCAGAACTGAGGATTTTGAACCAACAGTAGAAAAACCTCAGAAAGAGTGAGGTTTGAATTGACAGACAAATAGCCCTGACCACAAAGGCGCAGTTACAGGTTGAACCAGAGACCAATTTCAGACAGTGGAAGTGAAAAAAAAAAAAATGTCAGAGCAATACAAAATAAATGACAAGAATAAGTCATCACCCAGACAAAGAAAAAAGTAGCCAACATCTCAATTGAAACAGAGATTTTCAAAAGGGCTCTGCGGATAGTTTGGACTAAAGCCCTTGTAATACCTCACCATTGGCCATGCTGAACTGAGGATGATGGGAAATGAACACCAGACTGATTTCCCTTCTCTAGAGAAGAAAGGAAAGTGAGGAGAAAATAGAGTGAGCCTTATGCTGGAAATAAATGTCAACCGATGTGCTTATTGGTCAGAAATGACTAAGATTGGCTGGCAAAGGAGAGGGCAGAGATGGTGAAACTGTTTTAATTAAAGAGAATAACCGATCTAGTTTTCTATCTGGAAACCACTTCTGGACTTGCTTAAATTTGGAAAAAATGAATTTTTGATTTTAGCCCCCTTTGGATTATGTGGGTTTATTTTGTTTGTTCCTGACAGGGTTTTTTGTCATCCTTCTCATCTTGACCCTTATTTTTGTCTATTGTTTTCTTCTTTCTTGATTTAAATGTTTTTAATCTTGTAGCCATCCAGAGTTGTTGGCAGCACGTACATTATAATAATAATTACAATCATAATTAGGTATGTTCTGTGAATGTAGATGGAAGGCCTCCAGAGAATTCAAGGTCAGAGAGCTGGACATGATCATGAAATCATCAGTAGTTGAGGGAAAGTTTAGAATTATCTAATTTTCCCTTTGCCTATCGACTTTAGGTTTGTCTACAGTGGCTAGATAACCTTGGCAGATATTAAAAAAAAAAACACACACACACCATACAGATGGAGATTTAGTTAATACTCAGATAGGGACCATCAGGTCTCTAAATTATGCTGGGCAGTCGCAGTGCACTCCAGAAAATGACTGTGGCAAAGCATTTCCCCTGATATATGAGGTTCCAGCAGCCAACCTTGGTTTGAAAGACAGATGAACGGAGGCTTATCTTAACACATTTATCTTTCCAAAAACTGGAGAGAAAACATGGCATGATAGGCTGGAAAAGAGAGTTATTCACAGGCAGTCTTTGACTTACAACAGTTCGCTTCATGTTATGTCCCTGTTGGAATCTGGTTCTGAGGGGGAGGTCGAGCAGCTGACAGGGAGTGGGAATGTGGCTCTCGTGGCTGTGGAAGAAATGGGGGAAGGGCACAGTCTGGCTGGGCATTCAGAGAAAGACTCAATGACCCCTCTTCATCCTAGGGCACGTAGGGAGGAACGGATAAGGGAGCAACATGGGTTATGGGAGAGGAAAGGGCCCTGATCCCCTTCATTAGCTGCAACTGGAAAAACTGTTTTAAAAAGGCAAACTACACACAGCAAAGTTGCTGGAAGCAAAGCATGCATTATCTTTTTTTTGTCAAGGTTTATCTGGGTTCTGGCATCCTCCCAACTGTGTGTGATTCCTTATATTTTGGAAGTCTGCAGTTCCTTATCCTGCCCTGTCTCGTCAATTGCTGCAGCTTGGTTTGTGTTGTTTTTTATTTATAATATATGTGTACTTTGGGTTCAGACTGGATTTCTTCCCTTTAAAGGCTGTTCTTGGGGGATTTTTTTTCTCCAGCTGATGATAACTGAACATTGGGGGCCAAGTTAGAGGAATTAAAGGGACTTTACCTACTTTTGTGACTTCGTTGCTTTTGTGCCATGCCCCAGGTCATCACACTTAGTGACTGTTCAAAGTTACAATGGCACTGAAAAAAAGTGACATGATCATTTTTCACACTTACGGCCATTGCAGCATTCCAGTGATCACATGATTTGCATTCGGATGCTTGCCATTTGACTCATATTGCCGGGTCCAGGGCTCACATGACCCATTTTTGACCAGCAAAATCAACAGAGAAACAACTTAACAACCGTGTTACTAACTTAACAACTGCAGTGATTCGCTTAACAACTGTGGCAAGAAAAGTCGTAACATGGGGCAAAACTCACATAACAAATTTCTCACTTAGCAACATAGATTTTGGGCTCAATTGTGATCTTAAGTTGAGGACTACCTGTATATCATTTCTGATTTTGCCAAATCTCCCAATCCTCAGTTCATGCCATCATATTTTAATCATCTTACTACAATGCTGGAAACTCACAACCGCCACTCACCCAAACAATTTTTATTTAGTTTCAGTGGGGAAACCCAGCCTGCTACCTGTACACTACAAATGGGCACAGCTCCTAGAGAGCTGTTTTCTAGCATGAAAGCAACCGCATCATTTGCAAAGACCTCTTCCCAGGGAAGCAAAGTGACAATGTCTTTTGGCAGTTTTAATCCATAGTATTGCTTTTCTGCCTACAAGGACATTCTGAAAGTTAGATCATAGAATAATGAGTTAGAAGGGACCTGGGAGGTCTTCTAATCTTCTAGTCCAACGTCCTGTTCAAGCAGGAGAGCCTAGACCATTTCAGACAAATGGTTGTCCAGTCTCTTCTTGAAAATCTCCAGTGATGGAGCACCCATAACTTCTGGAGGCAAGCCATTCCACTGATTTATTGTTCTGTCAGGAAATTTCCCCTTAATTCAGTGTTGCTTCTCTGTCTGCAAGAAGATGGGGTGGAAACTCAGAACTGCAATTTGCAACCTGCAGACCCTAATTCCACTCAGTCAGCATTTTACTCCTGACTTTCATCTCATCTTCCCATAATTTTTTCATTTTCCAAGCTTAAGTTAGCATCTGACCAGGAGCTTCCTAATCTGCTTAGGACTCTGTGAACCAGCAGGTTCTCGTCTCAATTTGGAAGCACCTGCCAGTCACTATAGCTGGTTTTCTATGAGGCATTCAGCACCGGAACCAGCTACTGTTACTCCATGAAGTGCTGAGATTCCTTTTGCGGAAGATATTCAAAGAGTTTCAGGGGGGCTTTAGTGAATCCTGTGCATCAGACTGGATGGCATTTAAGGCACCTTATCACTTTATTATTTTATGACCAAGTGGATCCCAGTAGTTTAGAAGTGTGAAAGGAGGAAATGTGTTATTTGCTGCTTTTTTCTGGATACTTAATATGCAAAGAACTCATTCTTCCCGATGCAAAAAAAGCAGATATTAGCAACACTTTTGGGTGGGCGATTAATATATTCTATTTTGTGATTCACAAGAAGAAAGGGAAAAAAATGAAGTGAGGAAAAGAGTAAAGGACAGAAGACCAGAGATTCAGAGTGATTACCTGCTAAATGTGTGCAGCCTTGAGTAACTTTCACAAATAAATGAAGGCAAGAATTTTAAGAAGTCTACTTAGGTCATTTTCAATCATTGTTCCATATATTCATTCATTCATTCATTCATTCATTCATTCATTCATTCATCCATATATATATATATATATATGTATGTATGTATGTATGTATGTATGTATGTATATATATAGAAGAATAAGTACCCGCCTAGAGGAACACAAAAATGCAGTAAAAAAGCTGGAACACACCTCCTCACTAGTCCAACACATGAAAACCACAGGTCACAACATCAACTTCAATGGCACTAAAACCCTGGCCACTATAGAAAACCCCAGCCACAGAATCATCAGAGAAGCCATAGAGATTGAAAAAAGACCTGACAGCATGAATAGAAGAGATGATTCCAGCAGACTGTCAATCATTTGGAAGCCTGCACTCTCAAATAGAAAGATCTCCATGCCACAAGCCAGACAAACACCTGGGCAAAAACAGACTCTCTCTGAAAGCTCCAACCTAACCCCCCCACCAGGCACCCAGGTGAAACCCAGCTTGCTAATAAAGAGCAGCCGTCCCTTCACACGCAGCCAAGCTGCACTGAAAGCCTCCAACACAAGAACAGACTGTTGCCAGCCAATCAAAGCCACAAAACAGACAGGAGAAACCAGGAACACCAATCAATCAAACTCCAAGTCCAATGAAATAGGTCCAGGCTCCCAGCCAATCAGAATGAACCAGCCTCAAATTTAAAAACCAGGAGCTGTAAGACCCACATCCATACAGAAGCCTGATGATGGCAGATGAGATTCTGCTGAAACGTTGCTACAACTTTAACAGAACTACAATGACGTGGGATAAT
>BLBF01000058.1:22410695-22426809 GCA_015471245.1 Laticauda colubrina
TATCTATCTATCTATCTATCTATCTATCTATCTATCTATCTATCTATCTATCTATCTATCTATCTTCTATCTATCTAAGTCTATCTGGGGAAACCTTAACCTTTACTTTACCTAAATTTCTTTGATGCCCACCTCACCACATGGAAAGCTGATAGAGTAATGCCTGCACCAAAATCACCTAATAAGTGTTCATGGTGAAGGGTGGACTTCAACTCAGACCTAGTCCTATGCTAAGCTACAAAACCATGCTAACTTTTAATTGGGCCCTTTGTTTTGGGGATTTCTCCCTTTTCCTTAGCGAACATTTTCTTTCTTAAATAAATTTATGAGGTCCCAAGCAAAATAGATTCTGTCTTTCCATTTCCTCCTTCCTGTTTCTCTCATCAATCAGAATAGAGCTGGAAGGGATCTTGGAGGTCTTCTTGTCCAACCCTTGCTCAAGGAGGTAACCCTAAAATTTGAGACAAGTGGCTGTCCAGTCTTTTCTTTAAAAACCTCCAACAATGAAGCACTCAACAACTTCTGCAGGCAAGCTATTCCACTGTTCTCACTGTTAGGAAGTTTCTTCCTTAACTTCAGGTTGCATCTCTCCTTGATTTGTTTCCATCCACTGTTTCTTATCTTCTAGTGCTTTGGAAAATAGGTTGATTCCCTCTTCTTTGTGGCAGCTCAAATTCCTCAAATACTGGACTAGTGATACCCAAATCCTGCAACTGTTCTTCATATGTTTTAGTCTCCAGGCCTTTAATCGACTTAGTTGCTCTTATTTGCATTTTTTCCAATATTTTTCTCTTCCCCCTTTTTTTTTTCCCCTCCCCAAAAAAGATGTATTTTTAAACAAATTCTTCTGCACTGTATCCATCTGCAATGCTGGCTGGGGAATTCAAGGAGTTGAAGTCCACCCATCTTCAACAGGCCAAGGTTGAGAAACCTTGTTCTACACAATCCATCCAAGCTGCTGTTCAAGTTAACCCCATAAAACCAAAAAAATGCATGAGAGGCACATTCAACTGAGCCCATGTTGACACCTTCTTGGAACTGACGGAGCTCGAGAAAAATCATCTTCCCTCTTGTAAAAGACTGGACCTTGCAGCATGAAACTCTGTAGACCCACTTCGGCAAATTGCTGTGCTAATTAATACAAGGTTCAGAAGCATTCCTAATTTACCATTAATATCTACAGCAATCACCGCCTTGTACCCAGTGGGAACTGGGAGGGAGGGAGGGAGGGCAGAGTCTAAAATCAGCCTGCCGAAAAAGGATGGATGAAGCCTTTAAAAGCCGCTGTTGATTACCAGCTCTTCTTACGTAGGCGGGTGTGTGGGTGATTGCATGGGGGAAGCTGGAAGAAAGGACACTGAATTTATTTCTAGAAATGCACAGCAATTTTGGAGGAGGGAGAAGGAAGGGGGTGTCTCTCACCTCCTTGCTACTCCCAAGGCCCCAAAATGTTTATTTTTAACAGAAGGCAGGAGAAGGCAGGTTGCTTGTACAGGGATTGGGAGGGGATGCCAATCAGGGGTCTCCTCCAGAGCCACCAATCTCTTCAGCTTAACCAAGGGGCAGAGGGGTACAAGTGGGTTTGCCCAATGCTAAGCTCATTATTTATTCCTTTGATTTATATAACTACCCATCTCACTACGACATGACTCTCGCCGGCTGTATGCAACACAGACCTGGACATCTTGCTAGCAACTTTTTCCAGGCTGCAAAATTCTCCTCTGAAAATGCATTTCAGTTCCTAACACCCCTAGACTGCACATTTGAGGGAATGTATCACCCTGATGGGAGGCACAATGATGTGAGTTGCACTTCAATTGCGACTGACCTCACCAAGGGGAAACGACATGCTGCCAAAGAATTTAGTAAAGCCTAGAAAACAGCTTGACAATCAGTGTGATCCAATATTTTTTCTATTGACAAATAATCCTATTTTGATGTAGACATATTTTTGGTACAACTGCACTGAGTTCTTGCCTGTAAACATGGTATTCATGGGAAGAAATGCCAGTGGAGTTTGATAGCAAGGGATCTTCAAATCCCAAGAAACAGCACAGAGAAATTATTTTTTCTTGCATTGAATGCAATGGCACCAATGTGCTAGATCAGGGAGTCTCCAAATTTTGCAACTTCAAGATTTGTGGACTTCAACTTGCACAATTCCCCAATTGGCCCGATGATGGCTGTGGAATTGTGGGAATTGAAGTCTACAAATCTTAAAGTTGTCATGTTTGGAGAACCCTGTGCTACATCACTACATTTGACAATTGGCCGTGACTGACAGGAAAACTGACCCATTCTGGAAGCAAGAGCCCTAGTTCTCCATATTGTGCATATCCATAATTTTCAGCGGTAGGCAATGTAGCAGGCTGTGGCTTTTAATAAGCTACAATTTTTAATGGCCATAACCCGCAGGAGGAAAGATCACACATTCTGGGACTTATCATTTAAAACTAAACTGCAATACTTTAAATTGCACATGCCATTATGGTGAAAGTAAAAAACCCTCAGAATGCATTATAAATACTCATCTAACGAAGCATCTTCCTCAAAGTTAGGGAAAGCCACTTCTCATCTATTAATTCTAATTTACTTTCTACACCTTCTGGCAAAAAAAGACCATTAGATGGTTACATGGCAGTTAATAGTATGCAGCCTCTGGTTTTCCTCCTATTTTCATTATTTGTTTTATCTTGCTTTTATTTTAATTTAAATTAGTTGTTTTAATGATTTGATATGTTTTTTGACTGTTACCATGTATGCTGCCCAGTCGCTATGTCAGATGGGTAGCAATACAAATGCAAGAAAGAAGAAGAAGAAAGGAGAAGGCAGAGAGGAAGGGGGGGGAGGAAAGGAAGGAAGGAAATATGTTTAAACCATGTTAAATTTAACATCAAGTTGAACATTACCATTTCATGCTCTTCCTTCAACATGTTGACAATAGATCCTATTTTTATGTTGGAAGCTCTATATAGAGATGATGTTTCCTTCCTAGAAGAGTGAAGACTGCTAGAACAAACTTCTGCAAAAATATAATCACTACTTTGCTATTGATCTCCCCAAGTCTAGAAGCCAATTATAAATGTGTATAACAAAACTGGACCACCATGATAGCAGCTAATATATGTGGCAGAGTCACACCATGGAAACACATCGTTGCCCTACTAGTTGGGGAGTTCTTTGCATTCTGTTTCTGGATTCAATTAGCTGGAATGTGCAAACTTTCACTTATTATTATATTATTTGCTATATTTACAGTTCACTCCTATACAAGCAAATAGCAGACTACACAACCAGTACAAAACAGAAACAATAGTAGGGCTTTTTTTTTAAATCAGATGATCAATTCCAGCTCCAAAGAGAATAAGGAGCTGAAGTTCAGGGAAAGAGGGAAGATCCGTTACCAAAGCAACAAAAAGGAAATGCTTGAGTCCAGATGATGGAGGAGCATTACAAAAATATCTCAGACACCCCCATAGTTCAGATGAACATAAAAGAGGGAGGAGGACAGCCACGAACAGACTTGTAAGATTATGTTATTATATGTCTAAATAAAAGCACAGGTAGTCCTTGCTTAATGACCCCACTGACCGGTAACTCTGTTGCTATGCCACGGTTGCTAAGCAAAAAATCATGTAATCACAATGGCCTTATGACCTTAGTTTCCATTTAGTTGTTAAGGGAGTCACTAGGATAAGCAAAACATCAAGTCACTGTGACCTATGATTGTACTTCTATGGTCTCTAAAAACTTCTTGTTGGAAGTATCCTGTGAAACACTCAGGTGATGATCATGTGACTGTGGGACGCTGTGATGGTCATTAAGTTTAAAGACTGGTTGCAAAAGCTACACCACTATAATTTTGAATGGTGCCTAAACAAAGCAGTGGCCCAGCAAGGACCACTTGTAGTTTTTAGTCTTCCTTCCATGGAGTCTATTTCCAAACATATCACTCGAAGCCAAGATTGGTGAATGCTATCACATTTTGGCCATATCAGGCAAACTAGCATTCCAAAAGTCAATCATGTTGGGAATCATCAATAAAAAAAGGAGAAGGGGACACTCTAGTACTTGTTCACTGGGCATTATAAAGGATGATAAGGGATGGCCGTGGTGGAGCTGAAGGAGGCCAAAGAAGCCTCTTGGGTGAGAAGTGCAACGTCTTCAAAGAAAAACAAAAAATTCCAGTTGCCTCTTGAAAAAGCACCTTTGGGAAGGAGGCAATGTGAGACAGAAGAGCATGGAGAGTGGTCAGAGGTTGGACATGACTGAATCCCTGACAACTATGACAGAATCTATTTCTTGCTCTGGTCTTCCTTGTAGGGCTTATAGCCTAACTTATCTGAGACGAACATGGTCCTCCATCTAAATCATTAACCACCTCTAGAAGAAATATGTTTTAACAGTTCACTGAAAGCTTCACACAAAAAGAAAAATCCAAATATCTGAGGCTGGGCTGGGCCAGAGAAGAAGGGGACATTCTCAAGAAAGTTTGACAACTGAGTAGAGGGATCTTCAGCAAATCTTCCCATTTTGCTTCCATTCATCCCAGAAATGACAAATCTGAACTATATCCAGTCTATAAGCCACAGGTGGATACCATGACTGTGTGACAAAAGCTAAAATTTTCTGCAATTCTATGTACCTGGTACATGGAATATGACAACTGGACAACATAAATAGATTCTTCATGCCTTTACTATGGCTAAAAAACCTGATATTACAACACTGGGAAGATAAATGTATGGTCTCTTTCACTCAATGGACTGAAAATCTGATTAGGCTGTATTGGGTTATTTATAAAAGCTGTAATAAAGGCAGGATAAAAGCCTAATAAATGAAATAAATAATTCATATGCTTCCCACCTATACATAGTTTGTCTATAAACAAGGACTTTGTATGGACAAGTGTAGCTCATACAGTAAGTTTAAAAAGAAAGTTATAGAAATTGTTAGAAATTAATATATATGTCCTTGAATAATATTTACATAAAGGTAAAGGCTTCCCTGTTCAGTTTGTCCCTAGGGCAGAATGGTCATCTCTGTTTCTTAGCCAAGGGAGCCAAGCCTTGTCCAAGTACATTTTCCTGTGGTCAAGTGGCCGGCATGCCTACCGGCTGAGGCCCATGGAACGTTGCTACCTTCCCTCCGAAGTGGCACCTATTTATCTGCTTGCATCTGTATGCTTTCAAACTGCTCGGGGAGGAGTAGCTGGAGCAAGAATGGAAACTCACCATTTCCATTGGTGAGAAGTTAAGGTCTCTTCCATGCAAGAAGTTAAGGTCTCGAACCTGGGCTGTCAACTTTCTAGCTGACAAGCTCAGCATCTTTCACCGCTGAGCCATTAGGAAAGAATATTTAGAACTGTAACTGTTAATTGATATAATGATATAGTTCGTTTCTTTTTTCTGATTTTATGCCTCATTTTTGTACGTACATGCATCAAAGCTATATTATAACTATGAGCTTTTCTATTTTTTCTGATCTTTTTAAAAATCAATTTCTAAAAAGTTTTTTGAGTTTTTCCCCATCCAGTCCCTTACTCCTACTCCTAGTTCCCCAAAGTGGATGCACAACTGGGTATCATCAATGTACTAGAGATACCTCACGCGGTGCCACAGAATGATCTTTTCAGTAGCTTCGTGCAGATGTTGCCCAGGAGAAGGACCAAACTCTGAAGACAAAGAGCTCACACCTGGATTTGGCCATTCAGCAAGAAGTACCACCATAATATATATCTTCCTCTTTCTACCTCTTGCAACCACCACTGGAGAATGTCACTGAAAGTAGCTGAGAGATCTAGCAAATGTGGCGGTCCTGTTGATATTGCCTAGTTTGGTAATGAGACATTTGCCAGAAAACCACCAAGGTCAGAGAGCTCCAAGGACCCCACAGTTCAACCCTGAGCTACAAATATTCATAGCTCTAGATCGGGTGTCAGCAACCCGTGGCTCTGGAGCCACATGCGGCTCTTTGGGCCCTCTCTTGTGGCTCCCTGTTGGGTGATCCCACCACTGGCTGCCCCACCCCTCACCTCCCTCCCAGTCTCTTTTTGCGTGGCCTGAGAAGGTAAAACACAAAAAAACAGAAATGAGAGGGACGGAGGCAGAGACCCATTTTCCACAGAAAACACTGGGAGCCACAAACCCTGGGTAGGCTGGGGGGGGGGGGGAGGGTGTCATTTGACTGGATGGGAATGAAGTTGAGTTCGCCATGCCCACCCAGGTTTTGTGGCTCCCGGTGTTTTCTTTTCTGTGAGAAACTGGCCCAAAATGGCTCTTTGGGTATTTAAGGTTGCAGACCCCTGATGTAGGCAGATCTAGGAAGATCCCACTCCTTTTTAGTGCTGATTATCATGTTACCTAGTTGGGTAATAACAGGGATGGGATTCAAATTTTTTAACAACCGGTTCTGTGGGTGTGGCTTAGGTGGTGGTCATGTTATTGGCTGGGCGTGGCCAACTCAATGTCACTCACATTGAGCCACGCATCTCCTCGCCTGGCCTCTCATGACTGTGGGGGTGCTGCAACAGTCGTAAGTGTGAAAAATGGTCATAAGTCACTTTTTTCAGTGCCCTTGTAACTTTGAAGGGTCACTCCACACAAGCAAAGTACCAGCAAAGGAGGGAAAAAAACTCCAGAGAAGTTCCTGAGACAGGAAGTCTAGTCCTGCCAAGAGTGTAATAAGGGTTAACGGAGAGGCAGTTTCTGTAAGCAACACCAGAATGTTTCCTTCCTGCCTTCCTTACAGGATTAGACCAGTAATTTCTTCTAACAGCCGGTTCTCCGAACTGCTTAGAATGTTAACAACCGGTTCTAGCGAATAGGTGCAAACCTGTAGAATCCCCACCCTGGGTAACAAAATATCTGCAAGAAAACAAGCAAGCTCAGAGAGCACTAAAGACCGCACAGTATTCTCCTTTCCCCCTCCTACTCCTCCTTTATCCTAGGGCTGATGATGTTAATTAATTAATTAGAATTAGAATTCTTTGCTGGCCAAGTATGATTGGACACACAAGGAATTTCTCTTGGTGCAAATAAAAAGAAAAGAGACATTCATCAAGAGTCAAGAATCGTAAGGTACAACACTTAATGATAGTCATAGGCTACAATAAGCAATCAAATCATACTAGGAAACAGTCCATATAAATTGTAAGGATACAAGCAACAAAGTTCCAGTCATACAGTCACAAGTGGGAGAGGGTGGGTGATAAGGAGCGATGAGAAGATTAATAGTAATAGTAGTGCAGACTTTGTAAATAGTTGGACAGTGTTGAGGGAATTATTTATGTAGCAGAGTGATGGCATTTGGGGAAAAACTGTCCTTGTGTCTAGTTGTTCTGGTGTGCAGGGCTCTATAGCGTCGTTTTGAGGGAAGGAGTTGAAACAGTTTATGTCCAGGATGTGAGGGGTGTGTAGGGATATTTTTACAGCCCTCTTTTTGACTCATGCAGCATGCAGGTCCTCGATTGAAGGCAGGTGGGTGGTAATTGCTTTTTCTGCAGTCCTAATTACTCTCTGAAGTCTGTGTCTGTCCTGTTGGGTTGCAGAACCAAACCAGACAGTTCTAGAGGTGCAGATGGTAATGAAATGATCACAAGCAAACCATCAGGATCAGAGAGCACCAAAGACCTCACAAGTCAACCTGATTCAGATTTTTTTTTTTTTTTTGGGGGGGGGGGAGGTGGACCTAGTCAAAACGAATCACTAATAACATCCTGGAGATGATAATTTTTCACTCTGTCTTCATTGAAAAGGACTACGAATATTAAAGAGGCAAAACTTATGGTGATAATTCAGCATCACTCCTGGATAATTAATAACCTTATTTAAGCTCTGCAATCAAACTTTCTCCACCCTTAAAAAAATAAAAGTACATGGCTTTGGAAACTTGCCACCTGGAATACTTTCCTTAGAAATCTGGTCGAAATGGTTTCCAGAAAAATGACTTTCTAAATCTAATTTTGCTGCCTACAGGAACAGGGAAGTTAACCATCAAAGGCTTGATAATAGCTGGATGATATTCAGTTCTGTGCAGCCATTATCAGATGAATGAAAAATTATTGCTTAAAATTAAAGGGAAACATCTGCTCAAACCTCTGCACAATCATGATTCAGATCAGAGCCTTTCTTGATTTTATGGAGATAATCCTGGTTGAAGCCTTCAATGGAAGAAATCAAATACAATCTTTATTTTGGTTATAGACCAGCATAGTGTGAAGACATTAAAAATTGGATGTGACATCTTACTAGACATGTAATTTGTATATTTTTGTACTTATATTTAAATAGAGTAGGAAAGCGTTATAGAATTTTGGTGTTATTTTAATTGTTTAATTTGTATCTTTTGTGGGTTTTTTTACTTAAGAACAAGAGGTTACTTTATCATATATTTGTATCTATACTGAAAATAATTCCTTCCCCCTGTTTTTTGACACTTTTTAATCTTTTTCTCTTTTTGATGCCCTTCCTGAAATTTTTCCTTTTATGTCATTTTGTATTTTATTTTTTAAAACAATTGAATAAAGTTAATTAAAAAGGGGAAAAATGGATGTGATGTCATGTTATTGGTGTGCCTATACCAAGTAACAAAACAGATCATTTTGAAATCTGGCTGATGCTGCCAAAAAGAGAGTAAGGATATACAGCTTGGAAAGCATGTGGTCGTATTCAATCAAATTATAGCTCTGACTGACAAATGACTAGCTAACCGGACTGGCAAGAGATCACGCCACTCTGAAGTAGCAACCGCACTTGGAATACTGCATCCAGTTCCAGCCACCACAATATCTAAAAAAATGTTAAGGCTTGGAAAGAGTTCAGAGAAGAGCAACAAGAATGAAGAGGTTGCTGGAGGCTAAAACATATGAAGAACGTGACAGAAATAAAAAGGAGGACTAGGGGTGACATGGTAACAGTATTCCACTATTTGAGGGGCTGACACAAAGAAGAGGGGGTCGAATTATTCTCCAAAGCACAAGAAACAATGGTTGGAAACTAACCAAAGAGAGAAGCAAACGAGAACGAAGGAGGAATTTCCTCATGGTGAGAGCAATCAACCAATGAAACAGCTTCCCTCTAAAAGTTGTGAGTGCTGGAGGGTTTCAAAAAGAGACTGGACAACCATTTGTCTGAGATGGTATAAGGAATCCTGCTCCAGAAGAGGGTTGGACTGGAAGACCTCTGATGTCCCTTCCAACTGTATTCCTCTACGTTCTAGAAATTAAAATGCATCTTGGTACCTTTTGTCCAAATTCTCTTTCTAAACTTGAGCTGGTGCACATGGATTCTAGCCCCTGACCTATCATTCATTCTCAAGGCAGGTTTTCTTTTTCTTTTTTTCAAAAACAAGCAATGATAAAGCACCACTTGTGGCCAACGGAAGCCAAAAGTCGGGAGGTTGAATGGATCAGTTTTGTATCTTGGGCATTTGCCATGTGCATTTTTCTAGCTTTCTATATTCTCATTAAACTTGACACAAAGACTGAAGGAAGTATCTGAAAACTTCAGAGGAACAACAAAAGGTTTAGCAGACGATGTCAAATTTCCAATTCCGCATCCCACTCCTCTGAATGAATTTAAACTGATTCCCACTTGCAAATGAATCTAAACTGATCAGTGAAAAGATAAACCCAAGGATTACTTTGAGATTTTGGACTTTTCCATTTGGGTTCTGATCAATTTTACGAGAAAAAAAATACCACCAACATGGAGCACACACAAAGAGAGGAAAACAGAGGTTCGAATGAATATCAGCATTTTTGCAAAAAAAAAAAAATCCCATCCATGACACTCATTTGCTTTGCCCAAAATGTAAAAGTAGAATGGCCAGATGAATACAGCTAGTCCTCAACTTACAGCCATTCATTGAGTGACTGTCTAAGGTTACAATAGCACTGAAAAAAGCGACATGATCGTTTTTCACACTTATGACTATTGTGGCAGGTTTGAAAGAGGGGTCAAAGAAGCCATCTAGGTCAAAACTGAACAGCCCTCCCTCAACAGAGGGGGAGGGATATGACATCATCTATCCTCAGTTTATAGCACAGTCCTTTCAACACTTCCAAGAAGGCTCCACACCAATTTGCAGCTGATCCTGAGGACACAGATAAACCTCCAGGTGGCCTCAACAACTCTCTAAAAGGATGCAAATGACCAGCTGTCTGCAAGGAGTATCAATCCTTCCTTTCCCCACTAGGCAGTCAGAACTAGAGAAGCTTTTGGGAGGAGAAGCGAAACATCTTCAAAGAAAAACCAGAAAGTCCAGTTGCCGATTAAAAAGAAAAAACACCTTTGGGACAACTATGACCTGGAGGATTGAGAATCTCCACAGACAAATTCAAGCACTTGACAACTGGTGCGTATTTATGACGGTTGCAGTGCCCTGGGGTCATGTGATTCCCAAAGCAAAGTCAATGGGGAAGCCCGATTCACTTAACAACCGTGTTACTAACTTATCAACTGCAGTGATTCACTGAACAATCCTGGCAAGAAAGGTCATAAAATGGCATAAAATTTGCTTAGCAACAGAAATTTTGGGTTCAAACGCCAGAACATGCCAGAAACAATGCTCAAAAATGAAAGCTGTTGTGATCAAAATTTCATTAGCGATAAGGGGTAAAACCTGACCTTCAAAACCCGCCTGAGTTAGAGAAAACTACAAAACTGGAAAACTGGGACAGAATTAGGTTAAAAAACCCAGCAAAATGAATGTCATGGTGGTGGTTAAGATGTTGAAACCATGAATATCCTCGCCCCAAGAATGGAAGCAGGGCTTAAGGTTACTCTTAAAAAAAAAAAAAACAGTCTCTGAGAAAAAATAATGTTGGTTTGCTGGTTTGTTTTTTTTCAAGCATGTACCCCTCATCTCCTGTCCCTTGGCAATGTGTTTTGGTCTTCCTTGCCTGGGTGCTGCTGCTGCTGTTTTGTCCATGCTGGAAGCAATGGCCACTTTGCAATGTGTAGAACATGTGTGCAAATAAAATTGCAGCCTTGAGCAAATTGCACATTGCCCTCTCAACTATTTTTCTTCCCCTTCTTCCGCACAGTGTGGCTTTCCCTTCATCAAAATTTGCTAATTCGGTTGCAAAGAGAAGAACCCTGACTAATCGCTGTGGGGCTTAAGCCCGGAATCTTTTCCATAAAGCAGAATGGAGAAGAGATAGCTTGAAAACCTTATTAAGAGTAAAACAGGCGCTAACTGATCATGGTTAACCTTTAATGCCAAGGTAGGGCTATGCCACAGATGGAAGGTAAGGGCAGAAGGGGAGATTTACAGCAGAGGAAGAGGGAAAGAGGGAAAGGAGAGGTGTTCGCCAACTGGCAGGTAGTCAGGCAACGAACCTTGAAAGCTGAATCACTCTGGAGTTGTGCAAGTTGCACAATCCAGTTGTGATCTGAAGTCCATTGTGGCTCATAGATCAGAGCAAGAAGCATCCCGTTCTGGAAGTTACACAAGTTGTCCTCAGCTTACGATCATTCACTTAGCAACTGTTGCAAGTTACAGCGGTGCTGGAAAAAATGACTCATGACCAGTCCTCGCACTTACGATTGTCACAGGTTCCCATAGTCACACGATTGTGATCTGGACACTTGGCATGTATCTATGAGATGTGTAACACCCGTGGATGACATGTGGCCTCAGTGTTTTTGCGGAAAATCCCAGCCGTGACACCCTCCTGCTTTGACCAATATTAAATTGTTAACTTCTGACAAGCAAAGTCAACGGGGGGAAGCCAAATTCACTTAACGACAGTGGCACAAAAGATGTAACTTCAGACACAATCCCATAATGACTCATTGAATGACCACATGGTTTAGCGACAGATCCCAGTTGTGGTTATAAATCTAGGGTTATCTGTATATTCAGCAAAATCTGCTACCCTTAGATAAATTAGGGAAGCAGGTATGCGAATTGAAGTTTTTAAAACAAAATTGAGAAGCAAAACATGTAAAACTTCAGCCTTGCAAGGGCAATTTTATTTACAGAATAATTTATTTTATTTATTTAATAATTTCTTTTATTAAGAAGCATTGTAGGTTCCTCAGATCAGAGCCAGGTTCATAACCATGTCTGAGGAGGAGAGGAATGCGCTAAAATGGAAGAAGAGGATGTTTCTGAGCATAAGTTGAATCTACTGCTCTTTGCTTCAACAAACTAAGGCTGGCCATGCTGCTCTCATTAAAGAAAAAGAAGTCAGAAATGGTGCTCCCTCGACCCACAGTTTCTCTTTGTCCATTTCCCACCTCTCCTGCAGATGGTCAAGCTGGACCTTGCACCTTAAGAAAGGTCCTCCTGGGAGGTCCACTTGATAAATGCCAGGCTGGCTAGTCAAAAATAAATAAATAAAACAGAAACCCAGCAGGCTTGTCTCGAAGAAAATTAAAACCATGCCTTATTTGCACAAAGAATTTGCTTTCCAAAATCAAATATGTCACGGATTAAAAACCCTGCATTCGCTACTGCTGGGAAGAAGGTGGATGGTTAATTCAAGATTAAATGGCAATTATGTCTCATATGCAAGCCAGATGCAGAATGCCCATTTTTCTCACCAAATAGAAGAATAGGGTGCAGGGTTCCTTTGTAAATCAGTGTCCTCCTCCCCACTGGATTGTCACAGCCCCCTCAAGGAAACTCACAAGCACTGGCAGATCACTTCCAGTGCAAAAAATTCTCCCGCTGGCTTAGGACTCTCTTTGAAACCTGCCACAATCTGGAGCTCAGCTTTTTTTTTTTTAATCGGGGGGGGGGGGGGGGGAGGAATTCATCTCCCCTTCTTCCTGAGTCTCCCTTCATGCCAACTTAGCCACACCAAGGCTACTTCCTAAATTTGCAATCCTTTGGAGCGTTTTCTTCCAAAGACTGCACAGCCTAAAAGGGAGCTTCATCTGAGCGTATCGGGTGCTCGCAGCTCAAACCACAGCAAGTCTTGACCCCTTGAAAGTCTCAAAAGCAGAAAACATCTGGGAAAGGCATTTCCTCATTTGGGGCAAGGCACTGAAACTCAGCCTGCTATAGATAAGTGCAGGGAGAATCAGAAACATCAACATTTTTCCAGGATACTCCAAATCCAAAATTCCAATCCAAACAGCTGAGATCATTTTAAAACTATCAGCTCTCCTTGACAGAAAGAAGCTACCCCTCATACGTTTATTTGGCTATGAATCTCTGGAGTTATTTCCGTTCCTGGTTCCCAAATGCCTGAGTTCAAAACAGGACATAACAAAAAAAAAAAAAAAACCCTTCAAGTGATTATAAAAGGAGAAAGGGACCAATCAGACTCTCTTCATTCCCCAGCAGTTTTCAGAATTCCAGGCCAACCATTTGGATCCTTCAGCCTGAAGCTCTGCAACATTTCTCCAAAGTCAACTGATATAGTCAATAGGATTAATCCCCTAAGTGATGCTGCATTCATTGGTGGAGAGAAAAGGTTATCAATTTACTTGCATCAATAGCAACCAGGTTTTGCTCCAAAGCAGGGATGCAAATTCCTTGGGTGTCTCATCACACTTGGCCAAATAAAGTATCCTATTACTTCAATTTAAATACCAAACGCAACACAAATGAAACCATGATATAGGGAAATGAAGCATTTAGAAATCTGCATTCCTGCCCTTTTCTCTTCTTCCCTTGTCTTTCTTCTTTAGTAATGTTCACACTGTCATCTTTTCCCTAACAAGGAACTCAGGTTATTGCTATATTTGATGTGAAAGTACAGTGGGGCTGCCTTCCTCCTCCTCTTCTTCCTCCCTCATCTCTGCCCAAAAGGGAGTTTTCGTTTCTTCTAGATATAACCAAGAACTGGCAGTTAGTAATTACCACAATAACAATTTATGACATTTCCTTCCAAGAGTCTCCATGATGGTTGAAAGCAGAAGCAGCTTCTCTTTGCAAAATAATAATAATAATCTAATATGGCCCAGGTGTTTTTTCTTTCTTTCCAGAAAGCACCCATAGACCCCATGGGGTTACCCGACAGAAGAAGATCAGAGCTGCAAGGAAACACCAGCGCTTCCTCGCACTCACTTCATTAAGGTGCACATCAAAACTCTACTCATCGTCTCATTTCCATCACAATACATGCTCAACAGCCTCACTCATTTTCTTATGATTCTTTTTTTTTTTTAAAAAAAGTACCGAAATGCAAAATTCCATCCTCCAAAACTATGTTCTTGAGTGAGATTTCAGCTTAATTTAACAATTTGGAAATAATTGAGCGAAAGCTCTTCTTCCACCTTGTAAAGGATTTTCAAAGCTTAAACAGACAAGACAGATTTTGAATGAAACTACATAGGAAATGCAACTGCTAACTCAACAATAAACTCTCCTGAACAGCCGTTATTTAGAGGAAGTAGCTTAGTACAGATCCAATCTTAAAAACGCCTAATATGAATTCATATTCTTTTACTACCTTAACATGAAAGCTCTCTAAATCTCACACCTTTTGAATTCAACAATGCAGTTTGGGACTACAATTCATCACCCATTAATCAAAAGTAACCTCTATCTCTCTGTTCAACATATATAAGGAAAGCAAGATGTCCATAAAAGTAGAAGCTGACATTCCCCAAAATAAAAGAAAAAAAAAATCAGAGAAGACAAAAAACCCACAACAGGGCATGCCAAGGCAAAGTCTAAAAGTCAAGATTTGAGAGAGAACCATCAAGAATGAAAATATTTGCCAGTGATTGGTTATCTAGGGGATAAAATTGTTCCTCTTCCCCAAGGAGAAGTTAGGTACCAGAGAAGATTCACCCAAACAGCAAGTCTTCTTCCAATGCTTCCAAGACCATCTATATTTAGGCAACAGCAAATAAATCACTACAGCTCCAGATGCAGGGCAGCATTTCCTTGGAAAGGAGCGCTTGACAAAAAGCCAAACGGATCCACTCTGGCTGAGGTTGGCCACAGAACGTGACACCAATCTCACTAGGGTTCAATGATGGACATTGTTCAAAAGCAGGACCCCCATTGGAAAGTCCTGATGCTTCGCTGCCCACTCCCTCCAACTCCAGTCAGAAAAAGTGAAGGAATTTCTCTCACAATGGAGAAAATTGCTTTAGGCCACCAACCCCTAAAGCTGTTACAAGCTAGCCCCTCCAGAAAAAAAAAAAATATATCCAGCAACAACCCCCAACCATTGAGTAATCCTATAGAAGGAATCCTTACTTTAGCTGATCAGGAGAACTCACCCTTCTATTCCATTTTCCTTGCACAATCAAGATTTGTGGATGGAATACACTGAATTCCTCTCCACCCCACAATTTTCAAACCCAAAGGCATCAAGAGCAAGCCAAGGCCCAGCACCATCCTTCCCTCCCATCACCCTCAAGATCTGCCTCCCTCCCAGAGAGCTGTACCCACAAGGCAAGCCAGGTCACAGAAGCACCTCCAAGCTACCGAGCAGGCAAGCAAGCAAGCATGCCGTGTTCACCCACCGCACAGAGAGAACAGAAGCATCTCCTCTTCCTTTGAATCCAGCACCCCTTACATTGGGCAGATATTGAACAGGCAAAGGAGGCGGTTGGGTGGGGAGACAGGAACAGACAAAAGCCACCCACAGGGCCTTCTACTCATTAAAATAAACATTACTGGATAAAGAAGACTTACATTGATTTGGGGCAATTTTCCTGCTGTCATTATACACAGCAGTCGGGCTGTGTACTGAAGACCAGATCCAAAGAGAAATCAAAGCACATCCTGAACCGAGAAGGAAGAACGTAGGGACAGTAGGAATGCGGCTCTTAAGACCCCTAAGAGGAAAGCGCCTCTCTTAGCTTCCAGTGGACCGATACTCCTCCCCCACCCCAACACGCATGCACACAACCACACACAGAGAGAGAGCCCTTGCAGGCAGAAAGAGTAGGGCAATGTGAAGCCAGCTCTCTACTCACTGCCTGAATCAGGGGATCAGCAGCAAATCCTCGTGGGTTTGGCTTCTCCTCGGCGGCAGAGAGAATTCATTATCTAGCTTAATTTTAATTCCAAAATTATTTTAATTCCAAAATATTGTGGAGACTTCCCATCACTACCACCCTTTGGCATGTGAAATTCAAAACCTAGCTGGTGAGGAGGAGGAGGAGGAGGAGGAGGAGGAGGAGGAGGAGGAGGAGGA
>BLBF01000058.1:22426819-22514547 GCA_015471245.1 Laticauda colubrina
GAGGAGGAGGAGGAGGAGGAGGAGGAGGAGGAGGAGGAGGAGGAGGATGCAGAAGAAAAGACCAGGCAGGACAGGAAAGAGTGATCCGGGAATAGGGATAAGAATAATAAATAAAATTAAAAGAGCAAGGAGTGTCATCTACCCCATCTTCTGAAAAGAGGCAGCTTCAAGCACACCATCTGCGGATTTTGCATCTGCATTTTGCACCAATGATGCAGAAATGGGGAAATGTGACAGGTTATTTTCCTTCCCCTGAAGAACCTGGAGAACTCGGGAGGAAGCAGAGTGTGGTTCTGTGATCTATTAAGGGACCAAGAGTTTAAAAGCATTGGATTGCAGCTAAGGAGAAATGGATTCCTCCTTTCCCCCTCCCCTTTCCTTTCTCCTCTCCCCCCCCCCCCCAAAGCCACACAGTGATACAGAAGTTGCTATGATACACTCAACAGCCTCCTGCTTGAAAATGGCAGCCAATAATTTTAAGGCTGCTTTAAGGAGGCACTCGGGCATTGACGGGTTCCAGCTGCAACATGCAGGCAGTCTTAGTTATTAGCCCGGCTCTTCATCTCTTGCGTTACCGTTATCGGGAGGCAATCTCTGCCAGTTCAGCATCAGGTTCTCTCTTCCCTTCCACAGCCTTTTTACCTCTGACCTGACCGTGGCAGGATGTGGAACAGCTGGGCAGGGGGAAGAATATTGGGGTCCTGGAGTTATCCAAACTGTGCCACAGAGTAAACGTCCAATTTTGGAGCCCTTTCCAGGAGCAGAAAGCAAAAACTGAAGTCTGCAGGAGATTTCAGGGAAGATTTGAGATCCAATGACCTCAAGGGTTAATTTTCATGGTTGTGTTTCCCTGTTGCAATGGGAAAGCAACCAAATCTAGCTCCTTTGGCTTGTAGCTACATCTGGACCACCAAAGATTTACTTTTCCAATTCCAAATGACTAGGTTTGCTCTTCGGTGCTCCTGTAGCCTTTAATGGGCTGTGATTTGGCATCAGCTGCCTTTAAGGAAGCCTCACTGATTTCAGGGATTCTTTCTTTAGGCCAAGGTGAGGATTTGGAGTCTCTTGAGACAGGATGATGTGCAAAATTTCATCCACCCTCAGAGTATTCTGCCATTACTATTAGCCCCAATAGTTAGAGTATGAATACAGAACTACATCTGTCATTGTAAAAGCCAAACATCAACTGTTTTTTTTTACCGTTGTGGCTTTGGGGCTTCTCTAAAACTCAGGTTAAAATTTACAACAGGAGCTGGCAGTTTGCAACAATCTAGAAGCTTTCCATTTGCATGCATTTTATCAGCATATGTAAACCCTGACTTTCTGGATATTTGTGTTGCTTAAAGGATAGGACAAAGGGGGGGGGCAACTGAGGTATAAAAACACACACACAAACACGCACATTTAGTGAATTGCCCACCAACAGGATGCTGATGGTAGCACTGATTCATCACCAAGCACAACCTTAAAACAATATTTTGGGGCAAACATGTTGAGCACTGCTATTATGGACAGAGCTAACATTCTGAGATTCCTTCCTTCTCCCAACTCCGTCAAGCTCTAACCAAATCTCAACTGATCCAAGATCAAAAGAAGAAACATAACCAGCTTTTGCCTAAAAAGAGAAGTCTGAATCTAAAGATCTCCCTAAGGTCTAGCTCATTTGTCTAATTTGCCATTTGTCTGAAATGATCCAGGGTCAGCTGTTTGTGTCGGGGATTGAACTAGAAGACTCTATAATTCCATGTTAAATTCTATGTCTGTATTAATCAGTATAGGGGCAAGAAGAGACCGATCGTATGTAAATATTCTTACAAAGGTCTACAAGAAGTCCAGGTCCTTGGCAATTCAAGCTGTAGCTTCTATTACAATATAACATTTATCAAGTCCTCAAGCAATAACTGTTATTATCAATAGCATTCAGCCATAGACAGGTTGGTGATTCATATCTCTTTAGGTACACAGCTCCTAACCTTCCTTCTGGCTCTAACAGCTTAAGATGCTTATCTGTCTTTTTATTTATTTCTAAACACCCCTTATTTGAAATTGCAGAAAATTCAGGCTGGTCCCGGGGTTTACCACCACCTTCTCAATGCAAAAGCAAGAACAAAAGTTGGAAGTTGAAGTAACCACTTTAAAGAATCTCTCTCTTTTTTTTTTATCATAAAATGTATGATAAATGTATGAACATTAAAATTAAAAATGTTTATTTAAAACCTCCCCTTCCATTTGTGCCCACCACTACGAAACACAGTTCAACAATTTGTACTTTAAACATTGGCAATTGTTGCTAGCTTATATTTAAATCCTTAAAAAACCCGTCTTCCAGATGCTTAAATCTGCCCTGCTCTGTGCTATGTTGTCTATAGGGAAACCATTCCTGATTGTACCTGGTTAGACTTAGCTTTATGGTAGCCCTGATGATTTATGGCAGCAAAGTGATAATTTGGAAATGTTTGATCTGCAGCAACACTAGGGAGATATTTTTGAAATATTTCAAAAGGAAAAGGGAACAGTACCCCAAATTGGAAGAGAGGCATACCACCACCAGTAATGCTTTCACTGCAACCCTGGTGGTTTTCCCTGCTATTCTAAACTCTTTCTCGTGGGGGGTATATTTCTCCTTTTTGGACCACTTTCAACAGAAAAATTAGTGGGCATCTTTTGAGATGCAATTAATCTTTTGCTTATCTGGTAAGGTGCAATTCAAGACTTCTGTTCTGAATGAAGAAATCTGTGTCAATTAAAGTCAGCCCATCCATGCACCAGGTTACTTATGCAGCTGCTCAGGGTTTACATCTTACTCCCTCCCGCCCCTTTCTTTTTATTTTAAAAAGGAATAAAAGGGAAATTGTAAAAAAAAAATAAAAAACCAAACCCCACTATTTTTTTCTACTCATCTGTGAAGGGGGAAACTTGCAAAGTAGCTGGTTGCATTTTCAAGCCTGTTGAGGCGAGTAGCCCCCAAAAGCTTGGAAGGACGTTGGTCGATTGGGGATTCAAGTCACGCTGTCAAGGCAACGGAATCAAACAACGTATACGCACGCTTACACACACACACACAGAGAGAGAGACAGAGAGACAGACAGACACACGCACGCACCACTTGCTCAAGCCCAGTGCCCCAATTGTGACTCGAGCTGTTCACCATTTTCCCTTTCCTTCCGCGCCTCCCAATGCAACCCCTTGTAGCCTTTGCTCCGAAGGCCCTTTGCGGTTAAGTACCATAAGGAACAGCTCCTCTTCAGCCCCAAAGGCTCAGGGAACTGGACACGCAATCCGCGCGCACATGGAGACAAATGCACCGGATGGAGAGTTTCAGTCCCGTTTCCTTGACATCCCATCATGCTGACAGATCTGGCCCTGAAATAATGGAAGAGACGGAAGACGCCGCAAGAGAGCGGGACTGAAACCCTTCCCGATGCAGAGCACGGGGAGACACGCGCCCGCGCCCACCCCCTCCACCCACCCCCCCGGCGACCCCGCCGAAAAGAGAGGCTCAAGGAAGCCCGACCAGGCGCTTCATTCGACGACCGGACCCCCTGTGGCTTCCCGCCTCCTCAACCTGACCGAAAGGGAACTCGCGGGACAACCGCAACCCCCCCCCCCCCCCCCACCCCCCGAGTCAAGGCAGCCCCAGGCTCCGCCAGGCGCCAAGGCAGCTCCCCGGCCCGAGCTCAGCCGGTCTGGCATGCAGCCACGCGCGCACGTCCCTCCGGAGCGATTGTGTGCATGCACGCTCCCGTGTACGCTGCGGCCATGCATGGCGCCCGGGCGGAGGGAGGCTCCCGAAAGCCAGGCAGGAGGGGGACCCGGCCGGCCAGGCAGAAGATACCAGCGTCACAAGCTCACAGCGAGGCCATGTTGGATCGCGCGGCTGCTCCGAGTCCCCGCCGCGAAGCGAGGCCCCGCCGCGGCGGGCCCAGGAGGCTTCCCCTCGGCGGCGGCGGCGGCGGCGGCGGGCGGGGCGGGGCGGGTGCCCGCGGAGGGCACCGGGGCGGAGAGGGGAGACCCGCGCCCCTTCCCGGCTTCAGCGGGTGCCCAGGAAGAACATGAGGATCACGTTGACCAGCAGCAGCAGCACGATGACGGAGAAGACCACCACCGTCTGGACGTCCAGGGTCATGGTGCAGTGCAAGACGCTGTAGTGCTCCAGGTGCGGCGGGGCGGGCAGGCCGGGCGCTGTCAACCGCTGCTCGGCCAGACTGTCCATACAGCCACCATGCTCGACGGCAGCCGGCTGCGAAGAAACGGCCCGCGGCTCTCGCCTCCGCCGCCGCCGCCGCCGCCGAGGGGGAGGCAGGCAGGCAGGCAGGCAAGCAGGGAGGGGGGGGCTGCCGCCGCCGCCGCCGCCGCCGCCGAGGGAGGCAGGGAGGGGGCGGCCGGCGCGCGGCCGGGGCTCGGGAGGGAGCCGCGCACGCGCGCGCGCGCTCCCTGCCCGGCGTGGATCTGATGCCGCCGGGCCACGTCCAGCCGGGGCCGGGAGCGCGCGCCGGGCAGGGAAGCTCCCCGGGCGGGTCTGGGCGCTCTCGCTCGGGACGGAGCCTTTCGGCCACCCCTCGGGAGGAGGCGGCCCGCTCAAAGGGGTGCCGGGCAGCGGGAGAGGAAGCCAAGCGGCTCCTCGCCTTCTCTCTTTCCGGCCTGTTCAGGTCCAAAGCAGCCAAGCCACAAAGCCCCGGGCCGGCCCTCTTCCGTTGCACCCGCAGCCCCACCCGACTCCTCTGCTGGACCATTCAGGATGTCCCTCCTCCATCTCAAATCCGTTTGTCCTTCATCTATCTATCTATCCATCCGTCCATCCGTCCATCCATCCATCCATCCATCCATCCATCCATCCATCCATCCATCTATCTATCTATCTATCCATCTATCTATCCATCTGTCCTTATCCCCCATCTATCATCATCTACCATATCTATCCATCTATGTAGCTACTATCATCATCTGTCTATATTTATCATCATTTGTATCTATTTACCTCTCTAATCAATCTATCTCCTCTCTCTCTCTCTCTCTCTCTCATCTATCTGTCTATCTATCCATCCATCTATCATCTTCCCTGCAAAAAAACTAGGCTTGGAACCAGAAGATGCTATTTTTTTCTATCCACAGGATATTTCTCCTGGGGAGAAAAAGTTTCTGCCCCCACTTGAAGGAACAAAACCACTTCAATTGGGAAGAAGCCCATATGGAAAGCTGTGAAAGAATTGGAAGTCACTCGTTAGCTCACTCTCTAGCATGGATGATGTTACCTAGTTGGGTAATGAAACATCTGCAAGAAAACAACCAAGGTCAGAAAGCACCCAGGAGCTCTCATTTCAACTCTGAGCCACAAATATTCACTTCTCTTAGTCACTCATGGAATAGTGTGACATCTGTGATGTGCCACAGCTGAAACAAAGGCTGCCATCGTCAATGAGATGTCAACCTCAGGATTCTCATGTTGTGTTGTCTTTAGAAGGAAACATGCTTTAAATAACCATAGTTAAAACACACAGATGTTGCCGGACTACCCAAACACGAGGCCCTCACAGATATTTCAAGCTATTTCAGGGAGGAGGGGCGGTGTAGATCTAAAGTATCACATTCTTCAGGGAAAAAAAAATCTTTGTAACTTTCAAACCATCTTGCTTGCCCAATATTTCTTTCTGTGAGTGTTCTAAAATTTAGTCCCCCCATGCTGTTTTGCCTTCATTCCAGCAACAACTAACTTCCATTCATAACTTGTATTAAGTCGTTAATTACAGTCTACAGACCATAATGTTGGATTCATCAATCAAGAAACCACGAAACCCAAATACTGGGTTTCGCCTGGGAATATAAATCACATTATAGAATCATAGGGTTGGAATGGAGCTAGGACTTCTGGCTGCCTATCGCACTGTCCATGACAGGAATTCTCAGAACATCCCACAGAAGTTTTACTTAAAAACTACACATAATGATGGAGCCTCTGTGATTCTAGTAGGCAGACTGTTCCATTGCTTAATGGCTGCACAGTTAGGACCTCCCTTGTTACTCCATGCTTGGATCTGCAGTTTCCACCCATGGTCCTCCAGTTAGGAATTGTTCTGTAATCTATACAGTGGTAGATTTTGTCTTCTGTACAGATGCAAATAAATAAACTCAAAACTTTCATACAAAACTTTCATATTATTGGTTCATCAGGTATCCTCATAACTCACATTTGTGATGAAGTTCTTCTTAATGTCCAATCCTTTGCATATCTGTCTTATAGGTAAAAAGATTGTTATCTCCTTATCCCTTTCCTCCCATCTTGTAGCGGTAGAGGTAGAGCAGCTACCATGAGTCCGTGAGTTCAGGCAAGAGTGAAGAAACCTCCCCCAACCCATCGAGGGTCAATTTAGTGACCAATCAGGATTACAGATGTGGTCACATGACATGGACTACATTTCCCAGGATACCTTAACTACATTTACCATGATGCATTCCCTTAAGGGGACAGCTCACAACTGCTAACTGACTATACCAATTCCCATACATTGGCTGGACAGCACAGGAATCGTGGAGGATAAATGTATTCTGTCTTCTTTGTGGCAGACCTTCAAATCTTAAAAGATTGGTCTCATCTCTCCTATCATCTCTTCCAATATTGGACGTTTTTAAGAAGATACTGCACAACATCTGAAATGCTATAGGATGTCCTGCTTAAGCAGGGGGTTGGGCTAGAAAATATCCAAGATGCCTTCGAACTCTGTTACTTGAAGGGCTGCCACAGGGAAGAGGGCATTGAGTTCTCCATAGCACCCAAGGGTAGGACAAGAAATCATGGGTGGAAGCTTGTCATGGAGATCCAACCTGGAAAATAAGGAGGAATTTCCTGACAGTGAAAACAATCAAGGGAACAGTTTGACTCCTGGACTTTTGGATGCTCCATTGCTGGAGGTTTTCAAGAAGAGACTGGAAAGCCATTTGTCTGAAATGATATAAGAACTCCTGCCTGAAGGAGGTGGATGGACTAGAAGACCTCCAAGGTCCTTTCCAGCCCTATGATTCTATGAAATCTTTTGGTTTCAAACCCTGCTTCACTAAACATGGCTCAGATTAGACCGCTCCTCGTAGATTCATGCATACTATTTCAATTCTCTCCCACCCACAAATGCCATGGCTGTTCCCTCTACAGATCTGACCATTTTTCTGAAAGTGTGCATGACTTTAAATATGGGAGTTGATAAGCTAATTCAAAGGCTTAATCTCATTCCTACTTCACCACTTAAACATACAGCATTAATTCTGTTCTACTTGCCATACATGAAATAGACCAGTGCCCAATGCCAGAGCAAGTGCATTCCCTGTACTGCCCAGGTACAATTCCCAGCCTATCTTAATAGATGGCTTAAAACCCTCCCTTTGGCCATCCCATTGTTAAGTGCAAAAGGGCCACATCATATGAGCAGCTCACATAAACAAACTTTTCCTTTAAAACAAAAGAAAAAAAAAACTCTTT
Organism: Laticauda colubrina; assembly: GCA_015471245.1. NCBI lineage: Eukaryota > Metazoa > Chordata > Lepidosauria > Squamata > Elapidae > Laticauda > Laticauda colubrina. The sequence goes on from BLBF01000058.1 coordinate 22,434,288, forward strand.
TTATCAATCAGGATGTGAAATGTTAGACAAAAATAGCTGGAGAATTTTTATACCTGGTACTGTTTTTAGCCAACCTGGACCAGAAAGATCTTCAAACAAAAGAGACCTCCGCTCACATTTGGTTTCAATGGATGACTCTGAATTCTGTGAGAAAACAACTTTGCTCTAGATACATTTTCCATTATAATATATCACTGCATCTCCCTTTCTCAAATTTCTTTACTCTTCTAATCTCCAATATTGCAGGCTTTGCTCGTAGAAAAACTGCTATAAGCTTCCTAATTATGTCAGTTGCTCTTTTTAGCATATCTCCCCGGCTATGAGATATCCTTTGGAGCTGTAGTGACCAAACTGTAGCATTTCCAACTGTAGCCTCACCTTAATTTTATATAGTGGCATTATTGATTCCATTCAGTTGAATCGCAACCTTTGTTTCACAAGGGAGATGAGTTAATCAGCCGAGACCATCAATAAAAGGGCAACATGGCATCTGAGGTTAAAGATACACAACCTCCCACTAGGTCACCTTTACCCATTCTTCATTAACTGTCAGACACTGTAACGTGTGCGTCTATGACACATCCACCAAAAGCAACTCACTTTGTAACTGTTGGTAAGTTCATCCTAATCAGAAAAATATACAGGCAATTCTCAACTTACAACCATAATTGAGCCCAAAATCTGTTGTTGAGACATTTGTTAAGTGAATTATGCCCCATGTTACAACTTTCTTGCCCCAAGTTAACTGAAACACTGCACTTTAGTAATACTGTTGTTAAGTGAATCTGGCTTGATTTTGCTTGTCAGAAAGTCGTAAAGGAGGATCACCTGATCTTGGAACATTGCAACCGTTGTAAATACGAGTCACTTGCCAAGTGTCTGAATTTTGATCATGTGACTATGAAGATGCTGCAACAATCATCAGTGTGAAAAACTGTCATAAGTCAGTGCTCAGTGCTATTGTATCTTTGAACTATCACTAAATGAATTGCTGTAACCCGAGGACTACTTGTACATGAGCCTGCTTTGAGTGCTGTTTAATTCAGACAATTTTTCAAGATCCTAGAACAAGTCCACAGCAAAAGAAATCTTAACTAAATGCAATAGAAATCATCTGGAGGAATTTAATTTTCAGTGTAAACTGAGCTACTTTGGCTAAGATTTCCTCCCAGAGTTTTCTTGGACAGCAACCATCCCAGTAGGGAGGAGGGATCAAACAGGGAATTAGCATGGATTCATTAGGTAAACACAAGATAGTAAAGCCTGACTGTCTTTGAATGCCATTGAGCCTCATCTAGTCTTTGCCTGGTGAATCTACCAATCTGAGAAGATTCCTGTGAAATAGGCATAGATCAATAAAGTAACTATTTTGAATTCTACACACCTGGGGCCTGGTTCTTCATATCTGTCACCAGTGGATTACATCTGCCCAGACAATTTGAAAACACCATTTGTCTAAAACATTCTTTTCCAGTATGATATCCAGCAAATTTCCATTACTGTGTTCCAGTGCAAAAACAACAACAACACACCATTATCTGAATATCTGCAACTATTCCTTGTGCCCTACCCCTGTAATTTCAGCATGCATTTAAAGACTCTAGGAAGGTGATTCCTCACAACCAGGGTGGATCAGGGCTCACCAAACTAAAGCTCTGCTTCATTCTCCACCTTTTAGGACAAACAGCCTTTAGAAAGTCCATATATCCTAGGGACTTCCAGTTTGCAGGGCTTCGGCGGAAGCAGGAATCCGCGATCGTGCACGGTTTTTGCTTGCGTTCACCGCTGGAGTGCCCTGAGCCAGCTGGCTTCGGGGCTAAAGCCACCCTGTAGAGGTGGCTGAAGATAGGGGAGACCCAGCAGGGCTCGAGAGGAGCCGCATCTCCTCAGCTGTCTTAACTCCCTTTTCCAAAGGCAGTAAGAGCGGTGGTCAGAAATGGCCGCCACAAAGAAGCACTCATCTGGAAAAGAATATGCAGGAGGAAGCTAAGAGGTGAAAGTTTTGGCTGACCGGGATAAGAAACAACATTTAAGACTTCCTGGAATTTAAATTTTTTAAAAAGATACATCACTCCCAAAGAAGATCTAGAGGCAGCAAATGAAAGTGAAAGGGGAAAGTTTGTTTTTTCTCACTCTCCTTCCTTACGGTGACAGCAGATGAATGAGAAATCAGAAAAACCCACTTTGGCATCAGCAGTTAATTAAACTGGAAAATTAAAGTCAAGGGGTCAATAAAGATTTCTGATCACTGAAAAAACTTTTTTTTCTTTGCTGTAAGTGGGAAGGGAGAGGAAAAGAATAAGAGTAAGATTTGGCTGGAGGAGACTGCTTGGAATCTAAAAGATTAAAACTAAATTGTAACAAGACTTTCAAAAGATACATTTTAATTGGAACTTTGTAACTGAACTGCAACCCCAGGAAGAGAAAGTGAAAAAAGAAGAAAGTGTTAAAACAAAACAGCTTGGACTAAGTAGTGACTTTGGGACTCTTGGAAACTATATTTGAAGGATTAAAAACATTTGGGTGGTTGTTTAAAAAATTTCTATAATGGCATCACTGGTGGATGAATTGAAAATGGAATTCAAAAAATATAAAGAAGAGGAACAAGAAGGGAAGGGCTATTTTGGTTCCGTTTTTCATTTTTTAGAAATGGCGATTTCTACTGATGAGCAGCTACAAGAACAAGAAGATTGGGACAAAGAAGAAGCCATCTTTAATGAACAAGTAACTTTATCTGGGGAAGAAAGGGGAAAGGGGGGGAGAGAGAATGGATAATTTAAGACTCAAAAAAACAACCAGAAAAGGGTGAAAATAAGGTGAAATAAGGTGAAAAGTAGATATAATATTAGAAAGCAACAGAAAAGAAGAATACAAAAGAGAGAAATGAAGATGAAGAGACAAGGGGATAAAAAGGATAGAGTGGAGAAGCAAGGGAGGAAGGAAGGGAAGAGAAGCTACAAAGATTTGAAACAAGATGTAAAGAAACAGGACTTATTTAGAGATAATGAGTAAAAATATAACTGAAATTCTGCAAAAGTACATAAGACTGTATTGTATTTGTATTAGAAATAATATTAGAAAATTTGAAACAACATATGATTATAAAATGTGATAAAATATTCAATGTAATTTAATGAAAATCTTTTCTTTTTTTGAAAATAAATGAAATGAAATATGAGAGAACAGAATTAAGAAGGAATGGAAACATGTTAAGTACATAATGTCTTAAAATATAAGTGAAACGGGGGAGAAGTAACTACACAAAATTGATAAGTGTTCCCATAGAAGCATGATACCTTTTTGAAAAGAAATGTATAAAATGTTTAAGATTTAAATGAATATTACAACAACAAGAGGAATATGGAAGAGGAAAATGAAGATGAAGAGACAAGGGGGTAAAAAGGATAGAGTGGAGAAGCAAGGGAGGAAGGAAAGGAAGAGAAGCTATAAAGGTTTGAAATAAGCTGTAAAGAAACAGGACTTAGAGATAATGGGTAAAAATATAACTGAAAAAGAGATTCTGCAAACATACATAAGACTGTATTGTTGTATTTGTACTAGAAATAATGTTAGAAAATTTGGAACAACATATGATAATAAAATGGGATAAAATATTCAATGTAATTTAATGAAAATGTCTTCTTTTTTGAACAAAATAAATGAAATGAAATATGAGAGAATTGATTTAAGAAGGAATGGGAACATTTTAATTACAAAATGTCTTAAAATATAAGTGAAATGGGGGGGGGGAAGTAACTATGCAAAATTTATAAGTCTATAAATTTATAGAATATAAAATTTCCCATAGAAGCATGATATTTATTTGAAAAGGAATGTATAAAATGTTTAAGATTTAAATGAATATTAATTTTAACAATAGAGTTCAATTGGTATGGATTGTTGTTTTAATTATATTATATATTTACAATTTTTTCTTTTTTTTAAATATAATGTGTAGCTTCAGAATGTACCAAGAAGAATCCGATTGAAAATTATGTATTATTTTAAGTGTCAAATTTAGGGGAAAGATATCAAGGCGCCATACTCCAAACAGTTATTACAGGAGAAATTTTGTGTTAATGAGAAAAGATAACAGACAGCTGAAACAGGACAGACAAAGGATATAACTATAATGATTTAAATTGAGATGAAATAAATAAAATAGAATTAAGAGAGTGAAAAGAGGGGAGAAGCTATATAGAAAATGTAGAATGGAAATAAGATATGGAATAGTATATAAAAGTGAGCATGAACTTGAATTTATGTCTGTACAAAGAGATGTAACCCGGGATCAAGCTGCTTTCAAAAAAGATGTTTTATCTTTTTATTTTTTGTGTTTTGTGTTTTGTTTGTATATGTTTGTTTTTTAAAAATCAATAAAATTTTGGAAAAAAAAAAAAAAGAAAGTCCATATATCCTACTGTCCAGGAAATGAGACTGTCCATTCAGGTACAATGTTTCCCTGCCCTCCTCCCAAAATGATTACAATTGAGTCCTCAAATAATGAGTATAATTGAATCCAGAATTACAGTCATAAATTATGGTTACTGTAGCAGGTCACTGTGTGACCACACCCAATTTTATGACCATTTGTGTAGTGGAAACAAAGCAAGTGCCCCACTCATTAAGCAAATGCCGCAGTGGTTGCCCGACCCTAGAAGGAGAGATCTTCAGCCAGTAGGATTTTGGGGAGCAATCCAAGGTCCTGTTTTCTGGTGGTTTTTTTGCCTGCCTTGTCTGAATCTTCTGTTTCGGCTGCCTAAACATAACCAATCAACTTTGGATTTCTCCTTTCAGTTCCATGTTGAGTTCTGGGCATCACATTAGGCAAGATTCAGTGGAATTAGAAAGGGCTCAGAGTATGCAATAAAGATGAAGAGCTCAAAAATATGAGTCTTCTCAAGACTAAGGGAGGAGGTAGTACACTCACCAGAGTCAGCCACAAAAAAGTTTGAGGCCCATTCTTCTCCATTCCAGAAGGCAAGTCATGGACTAAGGTTAGGGCAAGTAGATTCTGACTGAATATTGGGGAAACCTTCAATGGTTCAGCAGTGGCATCATTGACGGGCATAAATGGCAGATTCCCATTGCTGGATGTGTTGAAGTGGAGGCTGGGTACATGAGGCATGAAAACCAACTGGGTGACTTTGGGTCTATCCTTCTGTCCCAGCCAGTCCACCTTACAGGGTTGTTGCTGTGTCAAAAATAGGAAGAGGAAGGTGGGTTGGATGTATTCGCTGCCATGTGCTATTTGTAAAAAATAATAAAGGCAAGATATAAATAAATATGTGGTTTGCCCACTGAGATTTCTATGTGAAGTGCAAACTGATTTCCAATATTATGCAAACAAGAACAGCAAATGGTTGAATTTTATAGCACAAGTACAACAAGAAAGAAATAAAAATAGAGCCAGGTACAGTATTCACTGGGGTTTTTTTAGGCATTCTGTCATCTGGGAATGAAGATGTAATTGTTATGGGACTCCTTAGATTCTAAGGAATTAACTCTCCTTATTCAACACTTCAGATAGGGGTACAACAGCCATAATCTCCAAGCCACAAGATCAATAATAGGATTTGTGTTCCTGCTCACAGGTAAGTTAGAAGAAACAGAATAATTCTAGAAATAGAGGAATAGTTGAAGAGGATTTGGAAGGGGAGAATGAAAGTATCATGTATCTGGTCTGCGAGCAATTTCCATATATTAATAGCAGCCATTTACTCTACTGCGTTGCTGATCAGATTTTTATCTTTCCAGACATTACTGGCCATTCCATTATGTTACGATCTTGAAGCAAAGACTAGAAATCCAGTGCAACTAGCAGATGCAAAAATACCCCAGGGAGAAACTAATATGAATTACCAAAGAGTATACTTTACTGAAAAGAGGTGGAATTTGGAGTCTTTTAAGAACTTCATGAAGGCAAAAAAGGTGCATCAGATTTTAACAGAACATAATTCATCCCATAGCATTTAGACATTATTTTTTTCATTTTGGCAATTCATTCCTCCTGAATTTCTGACAGTAGCAGGAGAATCTTAGATTATTGTCTAAGGAAACCTGGGCCAGAAATCAATTACTCTTTCAAATCTCACCAAATTCTTGAGTGGTTTGGAAAAATACATTTCATTCCAATCCTAATTTTTATTCTCAGTCTTTTTAGACCATCAACACCCACTTGGAATGAATAAGAACCCTCTTAGAAAAGACAGAGAAATGCCAGTCTTCTTATAAAATTTTGCATTAAAATTTCGACAGCAATGATTTACATTATTGATAGCAGTTTCTATACAATGGACAATCATTATATAAAAAGAATATAAGACAGAAGAAAGTGATTTGATCATGGATTTTGCTTGTATAATTGCTGATTACCTGGAATCTATAGATTCTGAAGGTAGATACTTTACAGGTGATCCTTGACTTAACAATCACTTGTTTAGTGACCATTCAAAATTACACCGGCACTGTAAAAAGTGACTTGTGACCAGTTTTCAAGCTTATTACCAGCGCACCATCCCCAGAGTCGCGTGGTCAAAATTCAGATACTTGGCAACTGGCTCAAATTTATGACACTTGCAATGTTTACCTTTTGGGACCTTCTGACAAGCAAAGTCAATGGGGAAGCCAGATTCACTTAACAGCCGTGTTACCAACTTAACATCTGCAAAGATTCACTTAACAACTGTGGCAAGAAAGGTCATAAAATGGGGCAAACCCACTTAACAACTGTCTTGCTTAGTGACAGAAAAATTTGGGCTTAATTGTGGCCATAAGTCAAGAATCATTGGACATGTGAAGAACAGCTAAATCAGCAGCTGCCATCACTTCCTTGATCTCCAGATGGGTTAAATTTATAATCTTGATTGTAGCTTTTGGGGGAATCAAGGAAGTGATGGTTCTGGGTCACAAAGGAAGCTCTGTTATGTAGAGTTTTAAAATAATCAATAGAAACCCCTTGTGTTATCACTTATAGGAAGTCCTTGTCTTCCAACCACAACTGGGGCCAAAATTTCCATTACTAAGCAAAGCAATTGTTAAGTGAGCCACACCTGATTTTATTACCTTGTTTGCAATGGTTGTTAAGTAAACCACTGCAATTGTTAAATGAGTCACTTGGTCATTAAGCAAATCCAGATTCCTCCATTGACTTGCTTGCTGAAAGCCAGCCGAGAAGTTCATAAATGGAGATCACATGACCCTGGAATACAGCAACTGTTGCAAATACACTTGGCCACTTGCCAAGCTCCCAAATTCTGATCATGTGACTGTGGGATCCTGCAACTGTCATAAGTGTGAGGAGTCTTTTTCCAGTGCCATTGTAAGTTTGAATGATCACTAAATGAAGGATTGAAATGAAGGATTACCTACATCCAGGACTCCACACATTCAGGTAGAAATCTGAATCAGGACCATTCAGAACCATTCAGAAACTATATTTTCCTCGTTGTAAAATATAGTTAATTGCCAGTAAAATATTTGGCTTATATGTTCAGTACCACCAATATGTAACAAAAAGTATTGACAATGAAGCTGAACATTTAAAATTTTTAAAAATGAATAGATTCAAAATGAGGGGAAAACATGAAAAAAGCAGTGGATCAAAGTGTCTATTTCCAATTAGCCAGTCAATGCAATCCTAGGCTACATTAATAGAGAAATAGAATCAAGATTATATGAAGTTCTAGTACCACTTTACAAAGCCACAGTAAGATCACACTTTTATATTACATCCAGTTTTGGTCACCGCAACATAAAAAAGATGCTCAGTGTGGAAAAAAAATGCAGAGAAGAGCAACAAGAATGATTAGGGGAGGTGAAAATTAAAACATACAAAGAATGGTTGTAGGAAATGGGTACGTGGGCCCAGAATAACATGATAGCAGGGTTCCACTATTTGAGGAGCTACAACAAAGAAGAGAGGGACAAACTATTTTCCAAAGCACCAAAAGGCTAGAAAACAAAACAAATGGAAACAAACCAAAAAGACAAGCAACCTAGAAATAAGGAGAAATGTCCTAATGATGAAAACAGTCAACCAATGGAATAACTTGCCCTCATAAGTTGGGGAACTCCATCATTGGAGGCTTTCAAAAAGAGACTAGACATCCATTTGTCTGAAATGGTGTAGGGTCTCCTGCTTGAGCAGGGGGCTGGACTAGAAGACCTCCAAGGTCCCATCCAACTCTATTATTATTCTATGTTCTATGCCATTGCTTTCTAGTATATTTAAAAAACCTCTGTCTCTGCAAATTGCATACAGTTTCATCTATTGATCTGATTCCCAGCAGCAATATATTTTGCCTCAAAATGACCTTTAGTCTATTTTAACAATATTTCCCTACTATCTTTACAAAAGTGCTTGCATTTCCTTCCAGGCATTACACAGGATTCTTTGGCTATTTCTGCCTGTTAATCTGCACAACAGTTCACCACAAAATGACCTATCATCCATCTCTCAATAGCCATCCCTAGCCTTCCATAAAAGCTACTTTCTGGCATAGGTGACACCATGCAAAATCCTCTGTTTGCTTATCCCAGCTGGGTGACTGATAATTAAGAGATGATCTGATAGCCATTTTCCACCATTCAAAAGGTTATCCCACAGATGACTGAACAAATTTATTTTCTGTTGCTCCAGAAGATAAAATGTAAGTCTTAGGTTTGTTTCTTAATGTGTTGTGTCTGCCTTTGAATATGCCTGCAGATATTCCTTCCAGCATAAGCTCTACATGTGCTCCAATTTTATTAAAATTTTTATAAACGTGAAATACCCTTGCAAAGCAGCGGCCTCGAGCTTTTTGATTTTCAGGAATGTTTCTCCAATATCCCTTTGGAGATCCTTAAAAATAAAGGAAGTGAGGTTGCTGGTTATGGCAGCTACTTTGAGTGAATGTCTCTATAACATACACTTATACCCTTGAAATTCCAATCGTGTTCACCTGCCCTGATGCAAATCAATGGCCTGGGAATGTCAACTAAATATTAAAAAGGACTTCTGGATAGTGAAGTTTGTCTAGCAGAGGACCGAACTGGGAAGCTCTTCTTGGCTTAGAGGTGTCTTCAGCAGAGGCTGAAGAACACGCCCAAGAACTGCCTTAGCTGAGGAGGTCTTTGAGGTCCAGCCCAAGTCCTTGATTTGAAAGACCCCATCTCTTCTCAGAAACAGCCCATTAGGATCTGCAGAAACCATCTCCTTGGATATGTAATCCTGCAACCCTATGGAAGGAGGGATGGATGGAAGGAAGGAAAAGGAAAACAAAGGGGTGGGGGAGGGAAGGGAGAGGAAAGGGAGGGAGGGAATTGGCTAAAGCATAGGTGGCATTACTGGCATGTGATAATGACCAAACAAGTTTGGTTGAGAATCAGGTATCCCTGTCCCTCTTCATCTCTGTCATGCTGATGAATAAATGAATAAGTAAATAAGTAATTAATGCTATTTCATGGTCTTCAGAGATGGAAAGGGCCAGCCTGTGAAACTGCACCAGTCCTTTAGAGAACAGCAAGACTGGAGGAAAAGCATCTCCAGAAAGTCAAAAGTGAATCTCCTTATCTTCTATTACCACAGGCCCTCCCCACTCCCCAGGGAAGACGATAGAGCTTTCTTTGGGAAGAGCTTTAATTTTTTTTTTTTATGATGCAATCCACTCCTGAAAATGTTACCAGCAAGACACAGCTTGTGTTGCTCCAGCACTGTGTGAGGACATGGTTTGAATATTACATTCATGTTTTGGGGGAGGTGGGTCTGAGAGACGGGCAGATCATGTAGGAGGGGAGGAGTGGGCGAAGGGGATAAAAACAGTGATGGATGAGCACTCGGTGCGCATGCAAATAACACACATAGCTTGCCACTGAAGGATCATGATTCAGATTATAGAATTATCTAATGGATTTGATATTTATTCGGGGAGGGGGGGATGCCAAAGCAAAGAAACTATTCGGCAGAATAGCCTGCGCATGATTTGCACAAAAAGGTCTCAGCTATCAACAAGAGTAAGCAAACTACCAGTAATTTCTCCCAGGTTATGAATCAGAGATTTACAAGAGATCCCCAAAGATCCCCCTAAGGGAAAGTGAGGCATACTCATGTGTCAAAAATGTTTTTTTGAAAACAGGAGGGGAAGGGGGAGGAGGAGCAGGAGAAGGAGGAATGGTATGAGGATGGTATGTGAGATGGAAGGATAGTTACTGACATTTGAGATTAGTTGGTGGGGGAGGGGAATGAGAGGTTCTGACAAGATGGTGGGGGGAATGCAGAGACTGTGTTTTTTCTTTGCAGTCAATTGGTCTAAATACTCTCTGAGAGCCATTGTGGTTACTTGGGGTTTTACCTGTGACCTCAGGGTCACCTGAATAAGATGTGTGTAATCTTATTTCGAAAAGCCAAAATTGGGGATACGTGGTGGCGAATTCCTCTCCCCCTATTTTTCTTCTTCTTCCACAAAAAGAAACATTTTATTTTGTGTTTCAAAAATAAAAACCAGTGTTAATACAGCTATGACCTGGATGACTGAGAATCTTCTTAGATGCGAGGCATAATGTTATCTCAGCTACAAAAATCTAACATATCACTCCTAATCACAGGGGGGGGGGGGGAAGGGAGGGAGATGCTCTTCCCTGACCTGTCATATCCTGTAAGGCCAAGTGGATAAGGTAGGATCCTAACAGAGCTCTAATGTTTATTCAGGTTAATGAATTCAACCTTCCTGCCACTCAAGGGAGTTTATATTCACATCCAGGGTTTGGGATGGGATCTACAGATTCAGCCCACAATTCCCAGAACTACCATGTCTGCTCCACAAAATGTATTTATTAGTTTCTTTGTTTATAACATTTATGTAGCCACCCATCTTTCAACCAACTCTGGGAGGCTTTATAAATAGTTTAAATAAATAAATAAATAAATTGTATTCACAGATATCACACTGATCTGGAGGCCACTTACTGTATATCTGAGGTTTGCATTGGAAATGTGACAACTTGCCATAGCCAACTTGCCGCAGGAAAACTCACCGTGGGACACTTTACCAGTTCTATTTAATTATTTAAAATAAGTAAAAATTGTTTTAATTTTTGCCGTTTACATTTCAATCTGTCCCTCCTTTTGCATCCTTTCTTTAATGATTCTATTCCACCAATTCTTTGGCATTAGTGTAACTCTTGTCCCATGGCAAGTTGGCCGTGGCAAGTTAGCCATGGTGAGTTGGCTGTGGCGAGTCGCCATAGACTCATTTCCATCATAGGACATGACAGAGAATTGTACATTTTTTGCAAAAGCTGCTGAATCTCAAACTGGGAAGTCAGGGATGCAAAGGTGCAAGGAATTGGGGTGGAGGGGCAGGTTCCCCTTTCGTGGATTGAAACCAGCAGGTAGATACTGAAGACATCACTTGTCAAGAGAGCATCTCTTGGGAAACTGCCTTCCTGTCAATTACTTTGCAAAGCTCCTCTTTTATGGAACCCCTTCCCACTGCAGCAGCTCTGCTGTGATTCCCTCACCCCATATCTTTCCTCCCCCCACCTTTTTTTTTTTTTTACTTTAAGCATGATTCTCACAGTTGCCTGAGAAAGGATACCATCTTCCCCACAAAGTGGCAACTTCCAAAGATGTCCCTCCCCCCAAATCTCCTCCTCCCGCTGGCCTGAGGGAAATTAGAAGAAAGCCATGAAATGGCCAAATGCATGAGGGGGAAAGGGTTCTCAGAGACCCAGGGGAAGGGGAAAGGAAAGGGGAAAGAAAAGGAGGGGAAAGAGGGAGGGAGTGGGGAAGGGAGGAAAGCTGCCTGAACTCACCAAGTCAGATGGGAGGAATTCTAGTGCTGAAGGGGAAATGCCACCCAGCCAGCAGTTACTGAAAAAGCCCAGAGAAACTCTGCTTTATTTCCTCCTCCCCCCACCATTAATCCCCCCTTCCCTGGTCCATTGTCCCAGAAGAGGAGGAAGCTGCTTCCCTTCTGCTTCTTAAATTTGGCACCTTCCTCGGAAACCTAACCCACCATCTCCCTCCCACTTCCATGCAAACCCACCCACCTCATGCTTTGGAAATGAGCAAAAGCAGAAGCCAGCAAAGGCAAGAGAGTATTGGACCAATAATCCTCAGCCCCATCAGAACCATAACTCTGCCTTCCCAATCTCAGAACCCCCCCCCCCCCACAAACACACACACACATTTCTCCATGCAGGTTCTCCTCCCTCCCCCTTATTTCTGGCCTGGAGACCTTCTGATGTGCAGAGTCAGCAACTAGGCCTCTCCTTGGAAAACTGCCTTTTCAACTTGCCAGCAAGTAGTAGTTTTACTACTTCCTTTTCTCTCCATCTGTTAGCAGAATATCCTACTCTCGGTTCCCTGAAATCCTCCCTCCAGAGGCTCAAGGAAGCTTACTCTGTTTCACACACATACACACACACAACCTTGCTCCTCATCTTTTCAAGCTTTGGTTGCATTTCCCTACCATAAACCTTTTTTTTTTGACCAGATCACAATATGAACAGAAAGTTATGCAAGAGATTTCCTATATGCAAAAAGTAAAGATGAGTAAAGGGAAAGATAGGAGTGTTGAAAGGACAGAAGGATGGGAGAATTGGAGGGATGGAAGGTTGTGTGGAGCAATGGAGGGATGGAGAAAGGGATTGAGGGATGGATGGATAAGGGAGAGAGGGAGGGGAGTTGGATGGATGGGTGGGTGGAGGGTGGGAAGGAGAGCAGAGGAGGGAAGGATTGAGGGAGAGATGAACAGGCAGATGGATGAATAGATGGATGGAAAAAAAGAAGCAGGGAGAGGTTGCAGGATGGTTGGATGGCTGGTTGGTTGAGTGGATGTAAGTAGGTATGTATAGATGGAGGAATGGAAGATGGAAGGAGGGAGGGAGGGAAGATTGGAGAGTTGGTTGAATGATGAATACAGAAAACTGCTCTGCTCCTCTGCTTTTTACTTAAGATGAAAGGGCAGGTAGAACCACTGCAAAGGAAGTTGATCAAAATCTGAACACTTGGCAACGGGTCCCTATTTATGACAGTCGCCGTGTCCTGGGGTCATGGGATCACCTCTTGGGACCTACGGACAAGCGAAGTCAATACCAGACTCACCTAACAACTGTGGCAATAAAGGTTTTTAAATGGGGCCAACCTCGCTTAACAAAATGTCTCACTTAGCAACAGAAATTTGGGACTCAGTTGCAGTCATAAGTCAAGGACTACTTGCCCTTTATATGCAGAATTGACAGACTGCGATGGAAGCTAAGCTGACATCAGAAAGAAGGCACAGACATCCTGCAGTCACCAGGCAAATAAGATCATTACATCATGGACTTGCATGATGATGTCATGGTCTGTGAGTTGTTTCTCACAGACCCCAACAATGACAGGAAGCAGAACTAATTTTGTTCTCATGAGATTAAAATATCCTTCAAGCCTTTTCCCACTCCAGTCCCCTCCGAAGACATTGAGAACTCAAATTCTCTTCTTTGAGAATCTCAAAACATTCACCAAAAAAGTGAATAATAGCAGAATAACAGAGTTGGAAGGGACCTTGGAGGTCTTCTAGTCCAACCCCTGCTCAAGAAGGAGACCTTATCCCGTTTCAGACAAGTGACTGTCCAGTCTCTTCTTAAAAACCTCCAGTTTGGAGCACCCACAATTCCTGAGCCTTTCCACTGGTCAATTGTTCTCACTGTCAGGACGTTTCTCCTCAATTCCAGGTCACTTCTCTCCTGGATTAGTTTCCATCCATTGTTTTGGAAAATAGGTGAGAACCACTATGGGGAAAACACACAAACCAGAGATATTTTCTGCTTTGCAATCACTTCAGATCTTCCTGGCCTTGTCTTCAAGCATGGTCTTGTTTTCCCAGGTTCTTAGATTTGACCAGCTGTCTGCACTGACAGGCTACTTAGCCTGGGGGACTACCCAGCAAGCCCACGTCCTGAGGACAAAGTCTCTTTTTTGCATTTTCACATGTTGGTGAGACGGCAACAGGGAAAGCCACAGAAAAAAGTGAGGAGTTAGGAGACACCTTTGACTGTTTTTTTCAACATCAGATGAGTCTTGTATTGAATGGGTGGGGGCTTCTACACAGCTGCACCTCCCTGCTAACTCTCCTCAGCCTAATTTGATTTGCTAATATTCTTTGAGGAATCCTCGGCACCTCTGCACACACACAAACACATTACAAGCTTGCCAGGTTTGACGTGTTGTTCAGTCCTGTTACCAGGACATACAATTGATTGCCCGAACCTACTTATTCAGGAAGTGAGAATTAATAACCATCAGGCAAATTAAACTCACCGTGTTATGCTCAGCAGAGAAAAGGGCACATGCCTTAGTCTGCAGCCATAACGTCTGAGAGGGTGCAAGCCTCTCTTGGGCATGTGCACGGCAATAATAATCACCATGATAAGGAAAAGCTGCATTATAGCAATTCCACCATCGTCTCCTTTGTGCAAAGCAGATATATTTCTTTCCAATGCTCAAGAAAGAAGAGAGAGAAATGTTTTAGTCTAGGGTGGGGGTTGTAGCAAGGAAGGTGAGTCCATTGTGGCAACCAAATCTTCTAAAATTCCACTGTTTGAATTCACAGAAGATGAATTAGGAGAGATGGGTCTTAGATCTTAGAGGTCTTCTAGTCCAAGGCTCCCAAACCGCTGGTCTGTTGTGGTTAGCCAGCAGCAGGTGCAGATGGCTGAGGAAAGTGAGGACTCTGATGAAGGGCCAGGACCATCAGGGAGTAGACTGTGGGGGCTGGCAGCAGTGATGAGGAGGTTCCCGAGGAGCCTGTGCCAAATGCACGTGCACGTGCACAAAGGACTGCTTGGAGGAAAGAACAATTACAGCAGCATAGGCGACTTGGGAGTAAGGCTGCAAGGTAATGGGCCCTCCCTCAAGAGGATAAAAGCAGGGGTGGGATTCAAATTTTTGAATAACCGGTTCTGTGGGCGTGGCTTTGTTGGTAGGCATGGCTTGGTGGTCATGTTATTGGCTGTGCCAACTCAATATCACTCGCATCGAGGCATGCATCTCGTCACCTGGCCTCTCATGACTGTGGGGATGCTGCAACAGTCGTAAGTGTGAAAAATGTTCATAAGTCACTTTTTTCATTGCCATTGTAACTTTGAAGGGTCACTCCACACAAGCAAGGTACCAGCAAAGGAGGGAAAAGAACTCCAGAGAAGTTCCAGAGACAGGAAGTCTAGTCCTGCCAAGAATTTAATAAGGGTTAATGGAAAGGCAGTTTCTGTAAGCAACACCAGAATGTTTCCTTCCTGCTTCCCTTACAGGATTAGGCCAGTAATTTCTTCTAACAGCCAGTTCTCTGAACTGCTTAGAAGGTTAACAACCGGTTCTGGCGAATAAGTGCAAACTGGTAGAATCCCACCCCTGGATAAAAGCCAGGTTTGGAAAAGTGTTCTTTGCAGACAGCAAAGAAACTCTGAAGTTCAACTTGTGGACATCTTAATTGCGTTTGGAGAATCTTGTAAATTAGTTCTTATCTCTGGGTTTTTGGTAGCTTTGTAGCATCCCCATGATCATGTGATCAAAATTCAGATGTTTGGCAACTGGTTCATACTTAAGACCGTTGCAGTAGCTCAGGGTCACATGCGATTCCCTTTTGTGACCTTCTGACAAGCGAAGTCAACGGTGACTTTTCTCAGTCACTCTGAGTCATGTCCATGGTCTCAGCTGTTAAGCGGGCAGGGACTGTGGAGGTGGCTGTGGCTTGAGTGTTGGTCTGAGGCAGCATTGGGATGCTTGGCCCCGAGGGTACAACAGGTGGTGGTGTGTTCAGGAAGCCAGATTCCCTAAACAAGCAGGTTACTAACTTATCAACTGCAGTGATTCACTTAACAACTGTGGCAAAAAAAGGTTGTAAAATGGGGTGAAAGTAACTTCAAAATGCCTCACTAAACAACAGAAACTTGGGGCTCACTTGTAAGTCCAGGACTACCTGTACTGTATTCTAGCCACTGCACCAGTGGCTCTGAATTTGAGATGATCAGTCTAAATTTATTCTGAGGACATAGTCTCACTTTTAGAATCCATGTAGCAAAATTAGAATTAAGATACCTTTTTGGTTTTTTAATAAAATTTTATTTGGGTTTTCACAAAAACAAAATACAAACAAAACATCTTTTTTGAAAATAGCATGGTCCCAGGTTATCACTTCTTCATACATACACCAAACTCATGCTCATTTTTATATTCTATTCCATATCTTATTACTGATTTATATTTTCTACAGTTTTTCCCCTCTTTTAATTTTCTCAACTTTATTTTAATTATCTCATCTCAATTCAAATCATTATAATTATACTTTTGTCTGTCCTGTTTCAATTTCATATCATCTTTTCTTATTAAACAAATTTTTCTGTATAGTTACCAATTGGAATATGACACCTTTATATGTTTTAATTTTATCCATTCAAACTCTTGTTTAAGCTTCAATGTATAACTTTAAGATTATAGCATTCAATATAATACATAACTTCCAATCAAATTCTGCTTGGTACAGCTTCCCTCGGGTATTATCCCATGTCATTGTAGTGCAGTTAAAGTTGTAGCAACGTTTAAGCAGAATCTCATCTGCCATCATCAGGCTTCTGTATGGATGTGGGTCTCACATCCTCTGGTTTCAAATTCGAGGCTGGCCTATTCTGATTGGCTGGGAGTCTAGGTCTGTGTTCACTGGACTTGGAGTTTGATTGATTGGTGTTTCTGGTTTCTTCTGTCTGTTTTGTGGCTTTGATTGGCTGGCAACACTCTGTTCCTGTGTTGGAGGCTTTCAGTGCAGTTTGGCTTCGTGTGAAAGGATGGCTGTTATCTATCAGGAAGCCAGGTTTCATCTGGGTGCCTGGTGGGGGGGTGTTTGAGCTGGAGGCATCAGAGGGAGTCTGTTTGTGCTCAGGTGTTTGCCTGGCTTGTGGTGTGGAGATTTTTCTATTTGAGAGTGCAGGCTTCCAAATGATTGACAGTCTGCTGGAATAATCTCTTCTATTCATGCTTTCAGGTCTTTTTTCAATCTCTATGGCTTCTCTGGTGATTCTGTGGCTGGGGTTTTCTATAGTGGCTAGGGTTTTGGTGCCATTGAAGTTGATGTTGTGACCTGTAATTTTCATGTGTTGGACTAGTGAGGAGGTGTGTTCCAGCTTTTTTACTGCATTTTTGTGTTCATCCAGGCGGGTACTTATTCTTCTATTGGTCTGTCCAATGTATGTGGCCGGACATGATGCACAGGGAACTTCGTAAAGAACCAAGGAATATAACCAACACATATTTCATGTACAAAGGACAAAGATACAAGCAAATTGAAGGAGCCCCTATGGGATCACCACTGTCACCCGTCATTGCAAACCTGTTCATGGAAGAATTCGAATCCAGAGCCCTGGTTAATGCCACCCACAAACCCAAACTATGGCTAAGATACATCGATGACACATTTGTGATTTGGCCCCATGGAAAAGAAAACCTAAACAATTTCCTAACATACCTAAACAGCACACACCCCAAAATCAAGATCACCATGGAAACGGAAATAAACAAACAACTACCATTCCTAGATGTACTAATCTACAAAAGAACAGATGGCACACTGGGACACACCATATACCAGAAGAAAACACACACCAACCGCTACCTCAACGCCCAATCCCACCACCACCCAGCACAGATAAACTCCGTGGCTAAAACACTAATTACCAGAACCAAACGCCTGGCAGACAAGACACATATAAAGACTGAACTAGGCACCCTGACTGAAGTATTGACAGCCAATGGCTTCCACAAAAACAAATTCATCAACTTGATCCACAAAAACACACCAAGACATAACAGAGACCTAGAAGACCAACAGACCTATGGAACAGCTGTCTTGCCCTACATAAGAGGTACTACAGATAAAATCAGTAAGATACTACACAGGCATCACATCAAGACTGCCTTCAAAACAGACAAAAAATAGCAGCCATCCTGAGGAACCCCAAAGACAAAATTGACCTGGAAAACCAAGGCATATACGAAATTCCCTGTACATCATGCACGGCCACATACATTGGACAGACCAATAGAAGAATAAGTACCCGCCTGGATGAACACAAAAATGCAGTAAAAAAGCTGGAACACACCTCCTCACTAGTCCAACACATGAAAACCACAGGTCACAACATCAACTTCAATGGCACTAAAACCCTAGCCACTATAGAAAACCCCAACCACAGAATCATCAGAGAAGCCATAGAGATTGAAAAAAGACCTGAAAGCATGAATAGAAGAGATTATTCCAGCAGACTGTCAATCATTTGGAAGCCTGCACTCTCAAATAGAAAGATCTCCACACCACAAACCAGGCAAACACCTGAGCACAAACAGACTCCCTCTGATGCCTCCAACTCGAACACCCCCCCACCAGGCACCCAGGTGAAACCTGGCTTCCTAATGGATAGCAGCCGTCCTTTCACATGAAGCCAAGGTGCACTGAAAGCCTCCAACACAGGAACAGAGTGTTGCCAAAGCCACAAAACAGACAGAAGAAACCAGAAACACCAATCAATCAAACTCCAAGTCCAGTGAACACAGACCAAAACTCCCAGCCAATCAGAATAGGCCAGCCTCAAATTTGAAACCAAAAGCTGTGAGACCCACATCCATACAGAAACCTGATGATGGCAGATGAGATTCTGCTGAAACGTTGCTACAACTTTGAAAGCACTACAATGACGTGGGATAATACCCGAAGGAAGCTAAACAGCACACACACACACACACACACACACACACACACACACATATATATATATATATCACATTCCATTTCAATTCAATTCTATCATTAATATGCATTCAAATCTTAACATCTTTAACATTTCTTTTCCATTAAATATCACACTTCCTTGGGGACACTTATAAACTTTCCATAGTTAATTCTTTTTTTTCCTGATTTCTCACTTATATTTTTATAAATCATAACTAATAATTAAAAATGTTCCCATTTAATTCTCTCAATCTTTTTAATCATTTATTTATTACCAAACATTCAACTACCTTACAGTAAATATTTTATCCATCATTTTATCCATCACTTCCAATTTGAGCTTCTTCGGCGACAGACTGAAACTTCATCTCTCTGAGGCTTCGATCCATGCTCGCCGCTGGAGCAGCCCGAGCCGACTGGTTTTGGGGCTAAGCCACCCCGTAGAGGGGGTGAAGAAGGGGGAGACTGCCAGCAGGGTTGAGGAGAGCCGCATCTCTCCTCCCCAGCTGGCCATTACTTCCTTTCCCGAAGGCGGTTGCAGCGGTGGTCAGAAATGGCCACCACAAAGAAGAACTCGACCGGGAAAGAATGTGCAGGAGGAAGATCAGAAGAGAAAGTTTGGGTTGACCGGGTCAAACAGCAAAAGCAACAAATAAGGTACCCTGGAATTTAAATTTAATAACATTGTTCCCAAAGAAGATTTTGAAGCTGCGAAGGAAAGAGAGAAGGGAAAGGACTAGATTTTTTTTTCTTACCTTCCTTATACTGACAGCTATAAGAGACTTAAGCAAGAAATTGAAAAAAATCCACTTTGATATTAATAGGCATCTAAAGCTGAAAATAAAAGTCAAAGGGAGAATAAAGATTTCTGGATATTTAAAAGCTTTTAAAAAGCAGGAAAGGAGAAAAAAAAAGAATAAAAGGGCAGGATCTCGAAAAATGGAGGAGACTGCCTCGAACTAAGGAATGAAATTATCACTAAAAGGAACTTACAGTGAAATGTTAACAAGATTCCTCAAAGATACATTTTAATTGAAACTTGGTAACAAAATAATAAAACCCCAGGAAGAGAAAGTGGAAAAAAGAAGCAAGAAGAAACAGCCTTGGTGTCAGCCTTCAAGATCTTCTCCTATCGCTTTGCATCTTTCGGCTGTCATAAGTAACGGGGGGAGGAGGGGAGTCTGGGAAGCGAGCTGGAGGTGTCACATTCTACTGTTGTATAAAATGAGGAGGGGGAAGCATACATCAGGGTTAGGTTTCTATTTCTCGCTTAGCTTTCTTTTCTCTGCACAGCTGCAACCCGTTATCAAATTATGCCATGGTCAACGGACAGAGGCCTCATCATCACCTGAAGATGCCACATGATCATATCCACAACTTCTAATTGGAAGTGTCATCTGAACTATTGGGGGTGGGAACATTTCCATCACTTTCTATATGTGAATTGCGCGCCTAATTTCTCAGATTCAGAATTCTTTGGTTGCTACCACTTCACTTTCAGTAAAAGATGTCTTTTCTCTAAACTAAAGAGTCTAAGTATTTCTTTCTTGAATTTTGAATGGAGCACCAGCTGACACTTGGATTATTTGGATTACTTGGTGATTTTTGGTTTTTGCATCTGGATGACTAAAATTAACTGGGTGATTGTTTTTAAAGTTTTTAAAATGGTATCACTCTTAGAAGAACTGAAAATGGAACTTAAAAAATGGAAAGAAGGTGCACAAGAAGGGAGAAGTTCTTTTGGCTTCGTGTTTCAATTCTTAGAAATGGAGATATGTAACTATGAGAAGCAACAAAAAACACTTGCAGAACAAGAAGATTGGGACAAAGAAGAAGCCATCTTTAATGATCAAATAATTTTAAGTGGGAGGAAAAAAGAAAAGGGGGGAAAGAGAGTGAAAGGTTTAAGACTAGAAAAAACAACCAAAAAGAAGAAGAAGAATTTGAAAGATAAGTATAATATTAGAAAGCAACAGAAGGGATTACAGATGGGAGAGTTAGAAGGAGAGAGACGAGGGGGTAAAAAGGGGAGGGAGAAGAAGGGGGGGAAGAAGGCAAAAAAAAAAAGAAGCTGTAAAAGACAGAAACAAGAAATGGAGAAACAGGGAAAAGATATAAGGATTGTAACCATAAGCTTGTTTTGAGATAATGGGTGAAAATTTAATTGCAAAAGAGATTCTGCAAAGGTACATAAGAGAGCATTGTTATATTACAAACAGAAATAATTTTAGAAAATATAAGAAGTAAGATACCTTGAGCAGGCATTTTCCAACTATATAGCGATTCTTGCAATAACCCACTCTTGGCTAACACACTGAATATATGTTTCTGCATGTTTGATGGGATTCATTTGCATTTTTGATGGGATGCATTTGCATTTTTATCTTTTTTTTACTTTTTTCATGTTGTCAGCTGTTGAGAATCAGCATATGATTGTGGCAGGATAGAAATGTGTAAATCAACAACCTGTTAAAAAATAACAGGAATGCTGACATCTCAATTTCAGCATCTTGTTTTCTTCTAAACTGGGTTGAAGTCAAGACAAACAAGACGTATACATTAAAAATCATCCCAGGACATTTGTTATATTGCAGGACACAAAGAAAGCACTCGGTGTGTATGTGTGGGAAGGAGGGGTTTTTCTGTTTGGAGGAACAGTTTTTATAATATTCCAGTTTCATTGTGAGCCACTCCATTGTGCAAAGTGCTACATGTAAGACTCAAAATCCAGATTGATGAAGCCCAGAGTCAGGAGGAGGTTCTGGTCTCCTCCCCCAAAAGTTAAAAAAAGATGTTGAGACTCTAGAAATTGTGCAGAGAAGAGCAACAAACATGATTAGGAGTCTGGAGACTAAAACCAGAGATGGAATTCAATTTTTTTAACAACTGGTTCTGTGGGTGTGGCTTAGGTGGTGGGCATGGCTTGGTGGTCATGTGACTGGCTAGGCTTGGCCAACTCAACATCACTCACATCGAGGCATGCATCTCCTTGCCTGTCTTCTCATGACTGTGAGGATGTTGCAACAGTCGTAAGTGTGAGAAATGGTCATAAGTCACTTTTTTCAGTGCCACTGTAACTTTGAAGGGTCACTACACACAAGCAAAGTACCAGCAAAGGAGGGGGAAAAACCTCCAGAGAAGTTCCTGAGACAGGAAGTCTCGTCCTGCCAAAAATGTAGTAAGGGTCAACAGAGAGGCAGTTTCTGTAAGCAACACCAGAATGTTTCCTTCCTGCCTTCCTTACAGGATTAGGACGGTAATTTCTTCTAACATCCGGTTCTCCGAACTGCTTGGAATGTTAACAGCCGGTTCTAGAGAATAGGTGTGAACTGGTAGAATCCCACCCCTGACTAAAACATATGATGAATGGTTGCAATAATAGGGTATGTCTATTTGAATGAAGAGAACGACCAAGGGTGACATGATAGCAGTCTTCCAATATTTGAGAGACCACTATAGAGAAGAAAGGATCAAACTATTCTTCAAAGCAATCGAGGGCAGAACAAGAAACAATGGATGGAAACTAATTAAGCAGAGAAGCCGTTTCCTAACTGTGAAGACAATTAAGCAATGAAACAACTTGCCACCAGAAGTTGTAGGTGCTCCATCACTGGAGGTCTTTAAGAAGATACTGGACAGCCATTTGTCTGGAATGGAATAAGACCTCATGCTTTTGCACAGGGTTGGAAGGTCAATTCCAACTCTGTTATTCTGCATTATGTACATCTAAACATTTGGGATTCCAACTTACATCAGCCTAAGCTAACCTGATCAATAGCAAAGGATCATAAGAACTGCCATCCCAAACATTGGAAAGTGACCAGTTTAGAATAGAATAGAGCTGGAAGGGACCTTGGAGGTCTTCTAGTCCAGCCCCCTGCTCATGCAGGAGAACCTTTTCCATTTTGGATAAGTGACTATCTTAGTCTCTTCTTAAAAGCCTCCAGTGATGGAGCACCCACGATTTCTGGAGGGAAGCTGTTCCACTATTAACTGTCCTCACTGTTAGGCAGTTTCTCCTTAATTCCAGGTTGCTTCTCTCCTGGATTAGTTTCCATCCATTGCTTCCTGTCCTGCACTCAGCTGCTTTGGAAAATAATTTGACCCCCTTTTCTTTCTGGCAGCCCCTCAAATTCTGAAATATTGCTATCATGTCACACTAGTCCTTCTTTTCTTTAGACTAGCCAAACCTATATGGTTTAATCTCCAGGCCTTTGATCATCTTAGTTACTCTTCTCTGAACTTTTTCCTAACTTTTTTCCTATTTTCATACCATTCCGGACAAATGACTCTCCAATCTCATCTCCAGTGATGAAGAAATCTCCCTTCAAATATTGGAAAACTGTTTTCATGTCACCCCTGGTCCTTCTGTTCACTGGATTACACTTCGCTTGCTTAAAAGAAGATGAGTTAGAAGCTCACAGAGCTTTCAGACTCTGGCTTGATTAAGGCAGACTAGTAAACCAAGGAGCTCCTTCAGAATAAATGCCCAGTTTCAAAATCTTTGCTCATTACATTTTATACAGCCATATTCTGAAAAGACTCATTTTTAAAAATGTATCAAAATCAGTGTATCACAGATCTGCTGATCCAGGGACAAGTACAACTGGAACGGAAGACAAATGTGTGCAAAGGTTCTCCTATGCCACAATTGCCACCTGCTCCTCAAGCAAGAGTTGTGGGGCCCAGATTGCACCCTGTATCTTGTCCAGGGTAGTGCAATGCCAATCAGCACCCAAAGTCCTGGAGCCAGTGGGCCCCGAAATCCAGAGCCACTCAGTCTTGCTAAAATTGTGGCTTCGGGCACTTTGTGAACTCAGCCAGAATGTACCAGGGGACTCTAACCACAGCAGGAGCAGAAAAACGAGGGAGCTGAAATTGCCAAGACATGAGACAACATGGCATCTCTTTCTTTCCTCTTTCCAAAACAGCCTGGTCTCAAATTTAAATCTGTGGAGGAGGGGCAGGCTCTGCTAAAAGAGAATGCCATAGTGACAGAAGGCAATCAGGATCCATTTGTTTCCGAGGCTCCAGTGCAGAGGGCAGCTCGGCTGTTTCATCTCAAACTAAGAGAAGATTCAACCCTCTCTTCCTAAAATAAACCTGAGCCTAACATGATGCATGAAGCAGAGTCATCTTGACCTCGTTCACACAAAACGAACAAGCATACATAGGGCTTTTGTTGGGGAGAACTGAAGGGGAAGCAGTGTTCCTGGAGTAGTTCTTTGGAGGGAAGGAGAGCAAGGTGATTTTATCTTTTCCACCTCCGTTGCCATTGCATAAAAGAGGCCTCCACATCTGCAAATACAGCTGCCAACGCACCCGTTGCTGGCTCCAGGCCAAAGTCTCTAGGTTAGTATAATTGCCACTTGGCTGATTCCAAGCCAGGAAAGAGCAGAGCTTCAGCAAGAATTTTCAGCTGGAGCTATAAATACAGGAGATATGCAGAGAAGCGACTCAGCCAATTGGGCCTTGACACTGGCTGAAGAAGGCAAGGTGGAGGTAGGTGATGGCATTGCTTTAAATATTTAATCCCCAATTAAAACATGAAAGCCTTTCTATTTTTAATTATTTAATCACTTCTGAAAGATCGCTGAAGCCCGCACTCTCTAACATTTGATATTAGGCTGTGTCCCAATTAAATAGCACATCCTCCTACAATGCAATAAAACACAAGTGCTGTGCACACTTTGGAAACCATTTGGTGACAGTGTGCTGGACTTCACACCAGGATGGTACTCTCTGCTTTATATTCAGTCGCCTCACCTCACCCCTGACCTTTTCCTTTTTGCTTCTGCACAAAATTGGGAACAAAGGTAGGGCTGCTTTAAGAGTCACGTTAACTGCCGCAAGTTCTTGAAAGCAGCAGCATCTTCGCTCAGGCTCACAGTGAAGGTTGAAAAAAAATGGGCTGCTTCAATGTGTGGTGTGTGGTACTCCCACAATCTTCAAAGCAGCTCCCAATTTAAAGGTATGCACTCCCTCCATCTTGAGATGGACAAAAATTGGGATCAGAAATCACTTGAAGCCAGAATACAGGCAGTCCTCGACTTACAATCACAACTGAGCCCAGAATTTATGTTGCTAAGTGAGAAATTTGTCAATGGGAGTCTTGCCCCATTTTATGACTTTTTTGCCACATTTGTTAAGTTGATCACTGCAGTTGTTAAATTAGTAACCTGGTTGTTAAGTGAATCTGTCTTCCCCCATTGACTTGGCTTGTCAAAATATCACAACAGATCATACGACCCTGGGACATGGCAACCGTCATAAATATGAACCAACTGTCAAGCAACTGAATGTAAATCACAAGTGTGAAAAATGGTCCTAAGTCACTTTTTTCAGTGCCGTTGTAAATTTGAACAGTCACTAAGTGAACTGTTGTAAGTCAAGGACTACCTGTATAGCACCATGTGCCATGAGCCAGCTAACTGGAGCTGTTGATGGTCAACTCTGGTGAAGCAAACTCCAGCTTATCCTAGTGTGGAAACCCAGCCGTCGCTAGGGATGAGGAGAAAGCAGGCGAGATTATGGAAGGGAAGGGAAGGGAAGGGAAGGGAAGGGAAGGGAAGGGAAGGGAAGAGAGAGGTGCTAAACAACAGCTCTGCCCTGGGGAAGAAGAGAGCACCAGAAAGACAAACTGCCTTAGTTTAGTTTGGAATAAGAGAGGGAGGTTTCCAGGCTTTCAAAATCTTGTTTTTATAGCCTTCAGCAATAAAGTCCAGTTGTGCAGAGGACAAGCAGTTCTTGACTTAGAACCATGTGCTTAGTCACTGTTCAAAGTTGCAATGGCACTGAACAAAGTCACCTACAACTATTCCTCACATTTATGACCACTGCAGCAGCATTCCCCAGTTATGTGATAATAAATTGGGCACTTGGCTACCGGTACGTATTTACAAGGGTTGCCTTGTCCCAAGATCACCTGAACACCATCTGCAACCTTCTCATCTGGCTTCCGACAAGCAAAGTCACTGGAGAAAGCTGGATTCACTTAACAACCTCATGATTCACTTAACCCCATGATTCACTTAACAACCATGGCAAACAAAGATCATAAAATCAGGCACAACTTGCTTAACACTTTGCTTAGGAATGCAGTTCTCGTCCCAACTATGGTCATAAGTTGAGGACTAGAAGACAGCATAGTTTCATTGGGAATGAAATGGGAAAAATCATCATCATGTTTGTAAGGCTTTCAACATACTTTTTCAATAATTCTTTTCTCCACCCTAGAACAATAAAGTTAGGTTGCACATGGGATAAAGAGGAGAGAGGGAAGCAATGTCAGAAGTCCACAATTCGGTTGTTATACCCTCTTATAAAGAAAGCAGAATTCCAGCATTTCTGCACCATAGAAAATAGAATAATAGGATTCTAAGAGACCTTCAAGGTCTTCTAGTCCTCTAGTTGATCTAGAATAGATCAACCCTCTTTTCTCTGCAAACAGCTCCTCAAGTACTGGAAGACTGCTATGACCGTATGTCATCCCAGACCTTCTCTTCGTTAAACGAGACGTATCTAGTTCCCTCAATCGTTCATGATACGGTTAAACCTCCAGACCCCTTGCCATCTTTGGTGTCCTTCTCTGCACTCTTACTAGGGTCTCAAAATCTTTTTTGTATCACAGTGACCAGAATTGGATACTATATTTCTCACTAGTTCGAGGAATATGACTATTATTGAGTGTTGTACCTGAAGATTCCTGACGAATGTATCTTTTCTTTTATGGACACTGAGAGCATTTGCACCAAGACAAGTTCCTTGTGGGTCCAATCACGCTTAGCCAATAAAGAATTCAATTTTATTCTGTTCTCTTCTAGCGCAACCCGTCTTTTATCTCGGAAAAAGCTGCCAGCTCTCCACCACCTGGAAATTGCTCCTGATCCTTTCACACAACCTCAATCAGCAGGGGAAGATTTTGACAATCTTGTGGTAAACAGGAACCCACATAAACAGGCACAGCGAGAATAAGAGCAGCTGTTCATGTTTCTAGGAAAGATTATTTGTGCCTTAAGCACAAGGAGCTCACTGGCAAGAGATTCAGTCAAAATGCTGTCCTCACAGTGGAGTTGGCCATTCTCCGGAGAACAGCAATTATCACCCTGGGTCATTTCCATCAACATCATAACTGGACTCTGAGAAACAAGAAAAGATGAGGAGAAAAACAGATGCCACTGTAATTCCCTAGGATTGTCAAGCAGACTGCCCTACAATTTTTCAGGGACTGATGTGTTCATAAGATACGTGTCACTGTGACAAGGAAAGTATTTACAGACTGGCAAGGGCTTAAGCCCCTGTCACACTGCACCAACGGATGCAAAGAGGATGTAAAAGGGACAAAAAACCTTGCCATCCATTGGAAAACGCGATGTACTCACTGCCTCCGTTTTGCTTCCTCTCTATCCGTCCAGCATCCGTTTATTGACGTTTCATCTGCTCCAAAAGTTTTGGGCTGCCTAAAACTTTTGCGTGGAAAATGTATCCAATTCGTCCGTTCTGCATCTGCTACGCATCCGCTAGGCATCCGCTGTGCATCCGCGCAACTCCATCCGCCCGGACGCAGGGAGGCGGAACGGACGCAGAACGGATGCAGAACGGATGCAGAATGGATGCAGCATGGAAACAAAGCGTTCAAAACGGAAAAAACGTCCGCAGAGGGGACCTATCTCGGATATTAAGGATGTCTACAGGATGCCTAGAGGATGCCTAGAGGATGCAAAGGGACACCTATACTGCCTATAAAAAGGGGGAGCAACTCGCCTGCTTCGCACTTTCAGACCAGCAGACCAGCTGTGCAGACCTCTGCAGCCTTCATCTGACTCTTCTTCTTCCACAGCATCCAGTCATGTCCACCGTGGATTGCGACAAAATCCTTTTGGCAGCCAACATCCTTCTGAAACACTGCGAAACCATCTACAGTCTCTGTGAACTCTACTACGGGAAGAAAAGGAGGCACCCCAAAAAAGTCTGGGTCCAAAGATGGTTAGCCAGAAGAGCACAGTACGAACTTTACGACAAGCTGATGGTGGAGCTCAGGAGCGAAAACACTCGGGCGTTCCAGAACTTCATGAGGATGCCTCCAGCCATGTTTGACGAAGTTGTGCAGCACCTGACACCCAGGTTGACCAAGACAAACACCAACTTCCGGCCCAGCCTGGAACCTGGGCTCAAGGTGGCACTCACTCTGCGCCACCTGGCCTCAGGGACCACCTACAGGAGCATACAGTATGGCTGGAGGGTGCCACCCAGCACCATCAGCTTTGTGGTCAGAGAAGTGGTGCAGGCCATCATCGAAGAATACAAGGAGGAGCTCCTCCAGTGCCCCTCCACTGAAGAAGGATGGAAGAAAGTTGCAGAGCAGTGGTATCAGAGGTGGAACTTCCCCCACACCGTTGGAGCCATCGATGGGAAGCACGTGGCCTGCAAAGCGCCAGCCAAGTCGGGGTCCACTTATCACAACTATAAGGACTTCTTCAGCATCATCCTCTTTGCCATGGTCGATGCTGACTACAAGTTCATGTACATCGATGTTTCAGGCAACGGCTCATCTTCAGATGCCCAGGTATACAACGACAGTCACCTCAAGGAGGGGCTGGAAAGCAACCTCATGGTGGGCTTCCCAGATCCATACCCGCTGCCCAACGACACGCAAGATGTGCCCTACTTCATCGTGGGGGATGACGCCTTCTCCCTCACAACCTACCTCATGAAGCCCTACACCTCCAAATACCTCACCCGTGAAGAGAGGATCTTCAACTACAGGCTGTCCAGGGCAAGGCGGGTGGTGGAGAACGCCTTTCGCATCCTGGCCAACAGGTTCCAGGTACTTCTCACCAACATGCAGCATCGCCCACAGACCATGAGGAGGATCGTGGAAGCTTCCTGCATCCGGCACAATCTCATGCGCACCCGCTACCCAGTCTTGCAGAACAGGCTCGTGAACCTCCAGCAAGGCAATGGGGACATGGAGCCTGGGGAATGGAGGCAAGGGCAAAACCTGATAGACACTGAGGATGTGCAAGGCCCCAACAGAGCCTCACATGAGGCGAAGAAGCAGCGCAACCTCCTGAAACACTGGTGCAACTCCCCAGCTGGAGCGGTGGAGTGGCAAGACAGGATGGTAGATGCTTAATGGATGCTTCCTTCAGCCTGTCTCATCACACTGATGAGATTGTCCCATGTATGTTGGGTGTGCCTACAATGAACAGGGCATTTAATAAAGAGTTGTGTTTATGTTGACATGTGTGGATCAATGCTTACATTGTAATTGATAATGAAGGGCCATGGGGTGGCACCTGGGAGGGTGGACCATACAGTCCCACTATGCTTGCACTGGAGGTTTATCTATCCCACAACTATTACCCATCCCATAGGTATCCCTGCCCATCCCACAGGTATCCCTTCCCATCCCACAAGTATTCCTTCCCATCCCACAGGTATCCCTTCCCATCCCACAGCTATCTTAACCCATCCCAAAGGTATCACTGCCCATCCCACTGCTATCTTTACCCATCCCACAAGCATGCAAAGGCTAAACCATTTTTAAAAGTTTCCACCCAGACTTTACAGAAAAAAATTAATGAAGCAAGTGTGTGAAACAAAGATAAACTTTATTAATAACAAGCTGTAAAATAAACATGACCCAAGTCAAGTGTCCAAATAAAGTCCACAAATATCCAGGCAGCCAGTCTCTGGCACTCCTCTTGGTCACTCGGAGGTGTGTGCCCAGTCTAAGGTGTTAGGGTGCAGGTGCTGTGGAGGTGGGTGCTGCTGCAGTGCTGGTCTGAGGTGTTGTTGGAGTGCCTGGCCCCGAGAAGACAACAGGGGACGGTGTGTTGAGGAAGGTGTCGGACAGCTGGCTCAGCCCCGTGATGCTGAGAGGTCCTTCCTCCATGCCATGGGGTGTCAGCCCCAGTACTGAGGACAGATGTACTGAGGCCGGGCTTGGCTGTGGGATGGAGGAAGGAGCAGTGTAGTGGGGCTGCCTGGTCTGCAGCGGGGTGAGGACTGGCGTGGGTGGCATCATTGTCGTGGCTGGCATTGCTGTCGTGGGTGGCATTATTGTCGTGGTTGGCATCGCTGTCGTGGGTGGCATTATTGTCGTGGTTGGCATCGGTGGCATCATTGGAACCGGTGGCAACGGTGTTGCCCGATGACTCTGTGCCTGCATTTGGAAGGGCTGCTGTATGTGCTGCTGGACCTCCGAGTAGCTGTAGCCCTGGTAGGTGAGGGGCTGTGGGAAGCCTGAGTATGGGAGGGACATCACCTGGGGTGGAGGAGCAGACCTGGACTGGGTGGGAGCAGGTGCCTCTGGGTCTGGAGGGTTGTTAAGCAGCGTGATCCTCTCCTTCACCACCTGGTACTGGGGATCCGCCATCTCCTTGAGGGTCTGGTTGACATAATTGAGGAAGGGCTTGCGGTTGGAGGAGGAGGAGTCAATGGGGACCAGCTGAGAGAGGAGACCTATGCTGGTGCGGATGGTGTCCCTGATCTCCACCAGGACCTTGTGGCTCTGCCCCTCCTGCGGTCTGGCTCTCTGCCTTACTGTGGAGGCGGAGGTGTCGGTGGATGCGACTTCGGCAGCGGTGGACTCGATGTCTCCTTTCTCCCACCGCACCAGGGAGTCCTCCTCGCTCTCCACCACGCTTTCAACACCTGCCCGGGGGTTCTCCACCGTGGCGCGCTCCACAGATACCTGCATGGAGACTCTCGGCCGCCAGAGGACTGGGTCGCAGCAGGCTGCCGGAGAGAAAGGGTAGACAGAGGGGCTCCTGGTGCTCCTCGGTGGCGGATCTCACCCTCCAGGAAGCTGCACCTGGCCATGACATAGGTCTCTCTGTCCGTCAGCTTAACCCTGGCCTGGCCAGATTTTTTGAGGTGCAGCTTCCCGTACCAGGTGTGCATGTGCTTCCACCAGTCGAGGAGCACATCCGATGTGTAGCCCATACTCTCCGCCCTCTCTCTCCAAGCAGCCTGCTTCCGCTTGGTGTCCCTGTACAGCCGGTGTCCCTTCCGCCACAGATAGTCGTTCTCTCTCAGCCACTCCAGCACCTCATCCTCATGCGCTTCCTCAATGTAGTACTGCCTCCTCTCCCGTTGTTGCATATGCCTCTTCCTCCCTTTGGCAGGACCAGATAGGCCCTCATCAGAGGGGCTTCCAGGTTGTAGGGGCTGCTCCTCCACACCAACAGCAGCAGCAGCAGCAGCAGCATCACCAGCAGGATCATAATCAGCAGCAGCAGCAGGATCAGCAGCAGCAGCAAGACCAGGATCAGCAGCAGCAGAGTAAGCACCAGCAGCAGGGTCAGCAAGACCAGGAGCACGAGCAGAACGAGCAGGACCAGCAGGACCAGGAGCAGCTTCAGCAGAGTACGCAGCAGAAGCACCACTGCCAGGAGCAGCTACAGCAGAAGCTCCAGCAACAGAAGAGCGAGCCCAAGCAGCAGAAGCCCCAGCAGAAGATGAGTCAGGGACATGGGGCGGGAGGGTGGCCCTGTCCCTCTTGCCAGGGATGGCGGCAGGTTGCTGAGACTTTCGCTTCTTCCCCATGGTTGTGGGGTTGCTGGCTGGCAGGAAGGCTTGCAGGGAGGCTGGCAGGCACCAAGGCTGGCAGGAAGCCTGGCAGGAAGCCTGTTAGGAAGGCTGGCAGGAAGGCAGGCACCAAGGCTGGCAGACAGACTGGCTGGCAGGGAGGCTGGAAGGCAGGCTGGCAGCAAGGCTGGCAGGGAGGCTGGAAGGCAGGCTGGCAGCAAGGCTGGCAGGGAGGCTGGAAGGCAGGCTGCCAGCAAGGCTGGAAGGGAGGCTGGAAGGCAGGCTGCCAGCAAGGCTGGAAGGGAGGCTGCCCAGGAGGCTGGGAGGCAGGCTTGGAGGCAGGCTGGCAGCAAGGCTTGCAGGCAGACATGCATGCAAGAACTCGAGGTATCCAGCAGCAGGTCTTTCCTCCAAATGCTGGCCACGTGCGAGCTGCTTCCCTTTATATCCGCGTGGCTTGCGCAATGCATCCCCCCCGCATGCGCAATTAACACCAGGCATCCGTTAGGCTTCCGCTGTGCATCCGCTAGGCTTCCGCTGTGCATTCGCTTCATCTGCTGTGCATCCGTTCTGCATCCGTTGTTTCCGTTCCACGTCCGCTTTGCCCCCGGAAGCCCTGCGGTTGCGCCATCCGCTTCCATCCGCTGGGCTTCCGTTCCGCATCCGCTTTGCATCCACCCTGCATCCTCCCCGCATCCGTGTTATCCGCTCCAATTATGCAAATTTTCACCCCTTTTGAGCGCGGATACAATGGATGTAACATTTTTCTCTTCCGTTGTGTCCTTTTTGCATCCGTTGGCCAGTGTGACACGGGCTTAACGTGCATATTACATGCAGCCCAAAAGAATAAGACCCATATAATGGGATCCTTGTTACTGCAGACTAAGGTACAGATAGTCCTCAATTTACAATTTACAGCCATAATGGAGCCTAAAATTTCCATTGCAATACAGCTGATCAGTGAATTTTCCTCCATTTTATGGCCTTTTTTGCCACAGTTAAGCGAATCTAAGTCATGTTTCTTCTTTGCCAATTGTGATCAGCATTTGTCACTCCTCTCATCTCATGCAAGAATTGTGTTGAAAACCAAGTCACTTTTTTCAGCGTTGTTATAAGAATGGTCACTAACAAATGGTTATAAGTCAAGGACTCCCTGTACCTAGAGCCTTTTTTTTTTTTTTTTTTTGAGATTCAGGACTGGCACCCTGAATCATGAGGCCAGCACTAACACATCTGAGTTGATTTGTGTTTCCACTCCTATTTGGCAGCTGAAGCAAGAAAGCTCATATTCCAGGAATACCTCTGCATCTATAAATAGATTTCACAGGATGAATGCAAACATCGGCTGTCAAAGTGTTTTAAGAAGAGGTGGCAGCACTGGCTGTTTGCTTCTTATGAGTTTATCTGTGGGGGGGAGGCATCTGGTGTCAAATGCCTCTTATCAAATGTTCAGGGGTGTCCAACCTTGGCAACTTTAAAACTTGTGGACTTCAGCTCCCATCATTCCCTTGCTGACTAGGGAATTCTGGGAGTGAAAAATGCACAAGTCTTAAAGTTACTGGCTGGGGGGTTCTGGGAGCTGAAGTTCACAGTCTTAAAGTTGCCAAGGCTGGATAATGCTGATCCATGTTACTGTTCTCCTTGATAAATGCCTCTGAATAAATCCTTTGTGTGATGTGTAAGGGTTTGGCTAGAGAACAGTGTCTTTGGCCTCTGTCAGCCCCTTAAATCTCTCACACCTGGTGGCACCTGCTGTATAAAGGAGAAGTGAGCCTTGAGATTTAAGGTCGTGAAGTAGAACATTGAAAGGGTGTGGGCATGAATGCACAGAGGTGGAGAGAGAAGGAGAGATAGAAAGGGGGGAATTCATACAAGAGAGGGGGAAACACCCAGTTGTCACCACAGAGTCTTCCCCTATTTTAATTACAGGTAATCCTCAACTTATGACCAGAAATGGTTTAGTGACCATTTGAACTTATAGCTGGTCGTTGCACATAACAATTGTTGCACCATCTCCACATCAGGATGCTTGGCAACCGGCATGTGCTTTCAATGGTTGCAGTGCCTGAGGGTCATGTGGTCACCATACATGACCTTCCCAAGCTGGCTTCCAACAAGCAGTCAATGGGGGAATATGGCTTCATTTAACAACTGCATGGTTCACTTTACATCCATGGCATAAAAGGTCGTAAAATCAAGCACTTCACTATTACTTTGCTTAATGACGGAAATTCTGGTGCCAATTATGGTTGTAAGTCAAGGTCTACTAGGAAAAAACTGAACTTAGAAAAAAAAGGCCATTTCCTTGCAGTGTTCAAACTCTTTTTGTCAAGCTCAGCAACTTTAAGACAGGTGAATTTCAATTCCCAGAATTCCCCAGCCAGCATGTTAGAAGGAGAAACAACACTCTAAATTCTGCTGGAAACTTGGAAGTGAAGGAAGTAGACATAAATATATTGCAAGCTTTTGCCTTCAATCCTGTTTATCATATTTTAAAAGTTCCTAGACTTTCAATCAAAAGATGACAGCTGCTGGATTTGGGTTCCAAAAAGTTGTGCCATCATAAGATGGCAGAAAATAGCTAAGAGTTTGTAGTCCAGGCAGTCCTTGACTTACAAACATTGAGTGACCGTTCAAAGTTACAATGGCACCTTAAAAAGTGACGTTAACACAACCATTGGATATCCCCATGGTCACATGATCAAAATTTGCCTGCTTGGCCACATGTTTATATTTGTGACAGTTGCAGCATCTCAGGGCGCATTTTGCAATCTTTTGACAAAGTCAGTGGGGAAGCCAGATTCACTTAACAACCAAGTTACTAACTTTGCAACTGCACTTCTTTTCTGTGGCAAGAAATGTTGTAAAATGGGGCAAAACTCACTTAATAACTGTCCCATTTAGCAATAGAAATTTTGGCCTATGCTGTGGTCATAAGTCAAGGATTGCCTATATTTCTACAGCCATCTCATAACCATCCTCACTTCTACAGGTCAGATCTACTAAGTCTACGAAAATAAAAAACCTTCCTCCCTATGGGCAAGATAATTGATACCTAAAATTTATTTAAATACAGGGGTATGGAACTCTCACCTTGATCTGAAGAGGACAATCAAGGACACAAATAAGCATTGGAAGCATTGGTTTAGACACCTGCATTCTAGAGTCAACCCTGGACTCTGTTGGACATGAACTCGGTTTATATTTATAAATCGGGGTGCATTGTTTTTAAACGGGGCTATCATTCATGTATGTATGTATGTACGTATGTATGTATGTATGTATGTATGTTGAATTTATTTTATGCCCATTTCACTATCAAAGGACGTTTGTGACATATTGACTTGTCACATCCAGATTCTAAGAAAGAACATCATGTTATTCTCCATTCAGAAACTCCTACCAATGCCATGTCTATTCTGGATTGTTTAAACTGGTGCCATCCAGATGTTAGAAGGTAACTGGATGGGGAATTTTAGCAACTGAATCCCCACACCTGAATATTGCTGAGGCTGAGAAACACTGGCCTAGAGCATCAGTTTCCTGGGGATTTAATTTTTTCATTGTTCAGATGCAAAGTCATGTTTGTCTCTTTGCGAAGCCAATGGTCCCCCTGATCTCCACTGTTTCCCAGAATTTGCCCAAATTTCTATTCACTGCATCTATGACGCTATCTAATCATCTCCAACTTGGCGGTCCCCTTCTCCTTTTGCTTTCCATTTTTCCCAACATCAGGGTCTTCTCCAAGGAGTCCTCTCTTCTCATTAGGTGGCTAAAGGATCTGAGCTTCAGCTTCAGCATCTGACCTGCCAAAGGACAGTCAGGGTTGAACAGGTATATATTATATTATGTGTTATTAATGATTGTGACTATGATTTATGGTCTAGGACCTATTACGATGTTGTTGTATATGTGTACACTGACACCTTATACACCATTCACCTTATACTCCATTCCACTCCATACACCTTATTCTCCATTCCATCCTACCATATCCCATCCCTTCCCTGAGATTCAAGATTTGCAAGAGAACAAAAAATGTGAGAAGGCTTTTAATATTTGCCCAACAAATCTGTCTACCCTCATCCCATCTCATTCATATATACCTTTGATTGTATTTCATTAAGAAAGTGCATGCAGTAAATCCTTTTTTTTTCACAACAGGCTTTTATGGTAAGTGAAAAAATCAGTCTAGTATGGTTTAATGGAGATTTGAATCCAGTTTGCAGGCGGTCATAATGTAACCTTGCAACATGGGGCCCCTCAAAAAGTCGCAATACCATAACCCCTAAAACAATGAATTATTTTGTGCAACCAACCATAGGAACAAAACTAAATGATGAATAAACTAATAACCAAGTAACTAAATGATCAAGGCAATTACTCTGTCTGGCAGAAGGTTCTGGCAGATGGCTCGACCCATCTGGCATTTAGCCATCTCTCAAAACTGGCAAGCTACAACACTCATGTGTGCAAACTGGGACACCAAGTCATTTTTGGGTTTTGCTACAGATTAGCTCAGGCCAACTAATAGTGAGTTTTAGCGATGCTTGGGGTTTGTGTGTACAAACCTTAGCAGCAGCTCACAATTCGAGACTCTTGCTTGCTACTGTAACTAGTTGACCATACTAGGGGCTGGAGTGGGGTTTTAAGGGGGGGGGTTATTATACCGTGGGGTTTTTTAAATGTAAGCCACCCAGAATCACCTATATATGGATTGGGTGGCTATATAAACCTGCTTACTATAACTGAATAAAAATAAACTAGGAACAAGCTTTGACTGCTCTCCAGTTTTTGTTGCTTATGTGCAAATGAGAACACTGTCAAAACTCACTTTAGCTTTGCAAAATAATGTTGACACCACCACCTCCTTCTAGGTGGCTCACCCGCGTAGACACATCCATGTACATGGGTTTTGCGACTGACACTTTGAAAATCTTTGCTGTAACATCACACTAGGCTGGTAAATTGCTCATGGCACTGTGTTTCTTCACCTCCTAACCAACGTAGCCCTAGGAGGCATTTGCTAGAAGGGAAGAGAACCAGTAAAGGCAGGAAGACATCTTCTAACACTCGGAGAGATCCTCTTCCTAGGCTTGCTGTTCTCTTCTTGATGCCTCCTTGGCAAAATGCACACTTGCAAACCAGCTTTCATCAAGGCATCATCTCCACTGACAATGGATGGTTGTTGAGGGAGGGAGAGGGAGGGAGGGAAGGAGAGAGGGAGGGAGGGAGGGAGGGATCTACTGCCAGCTCTGCAATTTTCACAGTGCACATTTCTGCTATCACAGCCTCTGGAAACCAAAGCCTCCCACATCTCCTGTCAAGACAGAGGAGTTAAACTGGTCTCAAGCCACTGAGCCTTCTGAATCACGATTTTTCTTCTCAGCAACTTCACTCCTTGTTCTCTGCTCCTCCACAAAAGCTCAAAATATAATCAATGGCAGCTACTAAGCATGTGGTCCCGATCATAAGCAAGTTCCAAAATTTCAGGATAGATGGCAGGCTGGTGAAATGGTACCTAGTTAGGTTGCGAAACGTCTGCAACAAAACAACCAAAATCAGGGAGCAGCAGGGACCCCGGGGGGGGGGAGGGGGGAGTCCACTCTGACCTACAAATATTCTCTTCTACTGAGACTAGTGAAAGTACGAATAAGTGCCAGTGCTTGGAAACTGTTCCTGTTTTGCATTGAGACGCCAGAAAATTATTTTCCAGCAAGAACAGCAGAAGATATACTCCAAGTTGCTTCACATACATTATGACGAGAATTTCCTAGAGATATGGTTTCCAGCTTTTCTATGAGCACATGCACTGAATCATTTAACAACATTTTGGTCAAACAGTGAGGGTTTGATGCTCCAAGATTAACAGACGGAGGAGAATCTCTGAACTTGGTTGTTTTTCCCCAGATGTTTCATTACCCATCATCAGTGCTAGAAGGGGGGAAAGTTTGCAGAAAGGAGGAGGAGGAGGAGGAGGAGGAGGAGGAGGAGGAGGAGGAGGAGGAGGAGGACGACGACTGTGAGGTCCTGGGTGCTCTCTGAGCTTGGTTGTTTCCTTCCAAATGTTTCATTATCCAAGTTAGGTAGGTAATGCTGATGATGTTACTAGTTTGGGTAATGAAACATCTGCAAGAAAACAACCAAACTCAGAGGGCACCCAGGACCCTTCACCCCAGGTACAAAACACCTATCCAGATCCTCTGGTAGTAAGTGGTGTGATGTGGGTCAGTATGCTATATTGTTTTTTATTTTATGTCGATTGTAGCTTTCACTTGAAGTATAGCCCACGCAGATGCTGTTGGCTGATTTCAGAAACCTAAGCAGGATCATCCCTAGATTAGGGATAGGAGATGATTATCAAGCCCAAGGCCTGCAGGCTAAAAAGCGAAGTGGGAAAAGCCATCAGGAGGCAGGACTGTCAAATCCCTTTCAGATTTCCAGAGCAAACTACATGGAGTCTCCAAGAGTCCTTGGGAGTCTGGCTCAGCCCAAGGGAGATTTACATCATCAGCATCACATCCAACAGTGGCACCAGCAGTGATGCCTTCTTTCCTGAGAGTGATTCCAAAACAGAAAAGCAAAAACTTAAGGGAAGAACAAGGAGAGGAAAACAATACTTTTCTCCCCAGCTTGCGGTTTCCCAGGTTTTTCCTAATTATAGAAAGAGGGGAAAGGAAGCAGAGATCGAGAGCTGGAAAGCAAGGAAGGATGTCAGAAGAAAACTGGTTTCTTCAAATCCAATCCAATCCAATCAAACCTTTATTGCCAATGCACAACATGTGTACAATGAAATTGAATGAGCCTCCCTTGGTGCAACCCTGCCCCTGAAACACAACGTACATCTCATTAACTCAAGAAATGAAAGAAATAGAATCCTTAAACCCAAATAAGTAATAACTAACACACATTCCCATATAGCTATGTGAATGTAACATTATATTATATTACACTAGTATGAACTGTTGCCCGTTGCACTGGCCCTTCTTCTCCTTGCAGTTCACCCCAGCCTGGGAGCAAATGGCAAGATGGTGCCGCTGTTAGGTTTTGAAGAACCTGCACACACAAATCAAAAGGATGCAATCTTTCACCCACCTCCATCTAATGAGGCCACTGCTAAAAGTGGAAGAGGTATCCATGGAGACCACTTGTTCAAAGCCAGACTTGCAAAAATCTCTCTTCTGAGCACAAGTTACACATCACTCCAAAGGGGCCAGTGAAGAAAAATGCCTACCGTGTTCTTAGGTCTGATATTTATAATTTATTTAGAAGATTTCTGCGGCCATCCTTCTTGAGAAACACACCTCTGGCTGTCTCGCAACTGTTGCATAAAACCAAATATCATCAAAGATAATAAACTCCAAAAATAATCAGAATTAACATGTTGGCCTCGTAACTTATTTCCTTTGATGCAACCAATGCCACAACTGGCCAGCTCCAATCTCTCCCTACCCCAGCCCTGGAGTGGGTCAGCAGGGGGCACTGCAGAGTACGGCCAAAAGAGTTAAGCTGGTTGCTGCACTGTGCAGGCAAAGCTCCTTGTCATGCTCCTGTTAGAATCTGACTCCGAGGGAGAGGAGGAACAGCTGACAGGGAGTGGGAATGTGGCTCCAGAGGTTGTTCAGGAAACTGGGGAAGGGCACAAGCCGGCTAGGCATTCGGAGGAAGACTCAGGCCCATCCCCTCTTCATCCTAGGGCATGCAGGGTGGAGCGGATAAGGGAGAAATGTGAATGGCATGGTCTACAGGGGAGGAAAGGGCCTTGATCCCCTTCATGGGCTGCAGCTGCAAGGACTGTTTAAAAGGACAAACTGTGCATGGGCCAGTGCTGGAAGCAAAGCGTGAAAATATTTCTGTTTTGTCACTTCTTATCTGAGTTTTGGCATCCTTCCCAGTGTGTGTATTTCGATATCTGTGGACATCTTCAAGCGCTTATCCTGCCCGGTCTCCTTAATTGCTTCAGTGTGGTTTGTGTTGGTTTTTTTCCTATTTATCATTTATATGCATTTTGAGTTTGAACAGAAGTTCTTCCTTTTCGCAACTGTTTGTGGGGGAGTTTTTTCTCCGGTCAATGATAATTGAGCCTTTGAAGCCAAGTTGAAGGAATTAAAGGGACTTCACCTATTTTTATAACTTTGTTGCTTTTGTATCCCATCCTGGGTCAGCACACTCCTCCTGCTTTTATTTTAAAATGTGCATTGTGTGTCCTTTGATTGCATCATCACAATTGCCATCTTGACCTTTTTTTTTAACCAGCAGGTATTCTTCAGGAAGAGGTCTGCAAATATTGACTCCCCCCTTGCTTATCCATCCATACATCCGTTAAAAGCAGTACCTATATAGGACTTGTTCCCTACTGCTTCCTATAAAGGTAGTCCTCAACCTACGACCACGATTAAGCCCAACATTTCTGTTGCTAAGTGAGATGGCTGTTAAGTGAATTTTCCCCCATTGTACATCTTTTCTTAAGTGAATTACTGCAAGTGAATTACTGCAATTGAATTAAGTGAATTACTGCAATTGTTATTAGTAACATGGTTTTTAAGCGAATCTGGCTTCCCCATTGACTTTGCTTAACAGAAGGTCGCAAAAGGGGATCACATGTGACCCTAAGCACTGCAACCGTCATAAATATGAGTCAATTGCCAAGCACTGGAATTTTGATCACAGGACCACAGGGATCCTGCAACTGTCATAAGTGGGGGAAATGGTCTTAAGTCACTTTTTTGGTGCTGTTGTAATTTTCGACAGTCAGTAAATTGACTGTTGTAACCCAAGGACCACTTGTACATTATCATCTTAAAGAGGGTTGCAATTAAAATGATTAACAAACATTACAGGTAATCCTCAATTTACAATAGGGACCAGAATTTCCTTTGCTAAACAAGGTAAATGAGTCGCACCCAATTTCTTTTTGCCACAGTTGTTAAGTGAATCCAGCTTCCCCTGTTGGTTTTGCCTGTCAGAGGCTGGCTGGGAAGGTCGCAAATGGCGATTACATGAGCCCGGATGCTGCAACCTTTATAGCTGCAGGCCAGTTGCCAAGCACCCAACTTCTGATGATGTGGCCACGGAGAGGCCACAATGGTTGTAACTCTGAGGCCTGTTGTAAATAACTTTTCTTCAATGCCACCAAACTTTGAACAATCACTAAACAAATGGTTATAAGTCAGGAACTGCCTTTATTCCATATTTAGATGCTATTCAAGGCTTATTTCAGTCTACAACATACAATGTAAGAACTGCAATAACCACTACTGTATGTGGCACAAACAGGCAGGAAAACTGGAGAAAAACATCCACAAACACCAACTGACAGTGAGAAGACATGACAAAAATGCTTTAATTTCACAGCATATGGACAGATTTAACCCTAGTTTCAATTGGGAAAATGGGACCCTCCAAGACCAGGCCAAGTCCAAAAATGCCAGGGAATTTCTAGAAGCCTGGCACTCTGACAAATCAGCTGCCAATAGACACAGAGACATTAACAACCTCTATAGACTGGGCAAAAGAGACGTTCAACTAGCCCAAAAGAGAACAAAAGGACTCCAGCACCTCCCACCAGGAATCAGTACCCAGATCAGCATAGATTAACTCCACTGAAACTTCACAGGACCATCAAGTAAGCAACTCCCCAACTAAAAAAACTGCCAAAGAGCCATCAGTAAACAGCCTAACCAAACAATCCCAAAGTCTGCCCCCTCCCACACAGACTGGCGAGACACCAGAAGAGAAGCAAACAGCACTCCTTACTTGCACTGATAATGCTAACTAGTTTGGGTAATGAAATGTTTGCAAGAACATCAGACAGCACCAAGGATCTCGCTTATTTCAATGCTTGCACAATGTGATGGCATCTGTAATGTGGCTTCTTAACCCGATTCTGGCAAGAACAAATTGAACAACTGAAAGACAGAAAGAGTACCCACTTGTGTGACTTTATAGCCCCTTTTAAACCAGGGCCTGAGAAATATTTGTTAAAAGGATCTGTGGCTCATCAAGGATAAAGAGAAGCGATTCGCCTGGCTTGGGATCTCTCCTAACCCAGGCAATTCCTAAAGCCCATGTCACACTGAACCAACGGATGCAAAGAGGATGTAAAACGGACAAAAAACCTTGCCATCCGTTCGAAAACGCGATGTACTCACTTGCCTCCGTTTGGCTTCCTCTCTATCTGTCCAGCATCCGTTTATGGACGTTTCATCCGCTCCGAAAGTTTTGGGCTGCCTAAAACTTTTGCGCGGAAAATGTATCCAGTTTGTCCGTTCTGCATCCGCTACGTATCCGCTACACATCCGTTACACATCCGCTATATCCGCTTGGCGTCCGCTGCGCATCCGCGCAACTCGCATCCGCCCGGAAGCAGGGAGGAAGCGGAACGGACGCGGAACAGATGCAGAACGGATGCAGAACGGGTGCAGCACGGAAACAAAGTGTTTAAAGTGGAAAAAACGTTCGCAGAGGGGACCTATCTCGGATATTAAGGATGTCTAGAGGATGCCTAGAGGATGCCTAGAGGATGCAAAGGGACACCTATACTGCCTATAAAAAGGGGGAGCAACTCGCCTGCATCTCACTTTCAGAAGAGCAGCCCACCTGTGCAGACCTCTGCAGCCTTCATCTGACTCTTCCTCTTCCACAGCATCCAGTCATGTCCACCGTGGATCGTACCACAGTCCTTTTGGCAGCCACCATCCTTCTGCAACAGTGCGAAGCCATCTACAGGCTCTGTGAACTCTACTATGGGAAGAAAAAGAGGCGACCAAGAAGCATCTGGGTGCGAAGATGGATCGGGAGAAGAGCAGAGTACGGACTGTATAACAAGCTGATGGTGGAGGTCAAGAACGAAGACACTCGGGCGTTCCAGAACTTCATGAGGATGCCTCCAGCCATGTTTGACTAAGTTGTGCAGCGGCTGACACCCAAGTTGACCAAGGCAAACACCAACTTCCGGCCCAGCCTGGAACCTGGGCTCAAGGTGGCACACACTCTGCGCCACCTGGCCTCAGGGACCACCTAAAAAAGCATGCAGTACGGCTGGAGGATGCCACACAACACCATCAGCATTGTGGTCAGAGAAGTGGTGCAGGCCATCATCGAAGAATACAAGGAGGAGCTCCTCCAGTGCCCCTCCACTGAAGAAGGATGGAAGAAAGTTGCAGAGCAGTGGTATCAGAGGTGGAACTTCCCACACACCGTTGGAGCCATAGATGGCAAGCACGCGGCCTGCAAAGCTCCAGCCAAGTCGGGGTCCACTTATTTCAACTACAAGGGCTTCTTCAGCATCGTCCTCTTCGCCATGGTCGATGCTGACTACAAATTCATGTACATCGATGCTTCAGGCAACGGCTCATCTTCAGATGCCCAGGTATACAACGCCAGTCACCTCGAGGAGGGGCTGGAAGGCAACCTCATTGTGGGCTTCCCAGATCCAGACCCCCTGCCCAACGACACGCAAGATGTGCCCTACTTCATCGTGGGGGATGATGCCTTCTCCCTCAGAACCTATCTCATGAAGCCATACACTTCCAGACTCCTGACCCGTGAAGAGAGGATCTTCAACTACAGGCTGTCCAGGGCAAGGCATCCTGGCCAACAGGTTCCAGGTACTTCTAACCACCATGCAGCATCGCCCAGAAACTGTGAGGAGGATCATGGAAGCTTGCTTCATCCTGCACAATCTCATGCGCACCCGCTACCCAGTCTTGCAGAACAGGCTCATGGACCGTCAACAAGGCAATGGGGACATGGAGCCTGGGGAATGGAGGTAAGGGCGAAACCTGATCGACACTCAGGATGTGCAAGGCCACAACAGAGCCTCACGGGAAGGGAAGAAGCAGCGCAACCTCCTGAAACACTGGTGCAACTCCCCAGCTGGAGCGGTGGAGTGGCAAGACAGGATGGTAGATGCTTAATGGATGCTTCCTTCAGCCTGTCTCATCACACGGATGAGATTGGGCCATGTATGTTGGGTGGGCCTACAATAAACAGGGCGTTTAATAAAGAGTTGTGTTTATGTTGACATGTGTGGATGATTGATGACATTATTATTGATAATAAAGGGCCATAGGTGTGGCACCTGGGAGGGTGGACCATACAGTCCCACTATGCTTGCACTGGAGGTTTATCTATCCCACAGCTATTAGCCATCCCAAAGGTATCCCTGCTCATTCCACAGGTATCCCTGCCCACCCCATTGTTATCTTAACCCATCCCACAAGCATGCAAAGGCTTAAGCCAATTCTAAAAGTTTCCACCAAGAATTTTTCAAAAAAAACAAATGAAGCAAGTGTGTGAATCAAAGATAAACTTTATTGAACAACAAGCTGAAAAAATTTTTTTACCCAAGTCAAGTGTCCAAATAAAGTCCACAGGTAGCCCGCTACCCAGTCTCTGGCACTCTTCTTGGTCACTCGGAGGTGTGCCCAGACTCAGGGGTGAAGGGTCCAGGTGCTGTGGTGGTGGGTGGTGCTGGAGTGCCTGGTCTCAAGAGGACAGCAGGGGACGGTGTGTTGAGAAAGCTCTCGGACAGCTGGATCAGCCCCGTGATGCTGAGAGGTCCTTCCTCCATGCCATGGGGTGTCAGCCCCAGTACTGATGACAGATGTACTGAGGCCGGGCTTGGCTGTGGGGTGGAGGAAGGAGTAGTGTAGTGGGGCTGTCTGCTCTGCAGCTGGGTGAGGATTGGCGTGGGTGGCATCACTGTCGTTGGTGGCATCATTGGCGGGGGTGGCATCGCTG
This sequence comes from Laticauda colubrina, assembly GCA_015471245.1. Classification (NCBI taxonomy): domain Eukaryota; kingdom Metazoa; phylum Chordata; class Lepidosauria; order Squamata; family Elapidae; genus Laticauda; species Laticauda colubrina. Next base: position 22,478,306 of record BLBF01000058.1, read on the forward strand.
TCATCAGTGGCATCATTGGCGTGGGTGGCATTGGTGGCATCAGTGAAACAGGTGGCAACGGTGTCGCCCGATGACTCTGTGCCTGGATTGGGAATGGCTGCTGCCTGTGCTGCTGAACCTCCTGGTAGCCGTAGCCCTGGTAGGTGAGGGGCTGTGGGAAGCCTTGGAATGGGAGGGACATCACCTGGGGTGGAGGAGCAGGCCTGGACTGGGTGGGAGCAGGTTCCTCTGGGTCTGGAGGGTTGTGAAGCAGCTTGGTGATCCGGTCCTTCACCAGCTGGTACTGTGGATCCGCCATTTCCTTGAGGGTCTGGTTGACATAGGTGAGGAAGGGCTTGCGGTTGGAGGATGAGGAGTCGGTGTGGACCAGCTGAGAGAGGAGATCTATGTGGTGCGGATGGTGTCCCTGATCTCCAGCAGGACATTGTGGCTCTGCCCCTCCAGCTGTCCAGCTCTCTGCCTTTCTGCGGAGGCGGAGCTGGGGGGTGGTGGATGCAGCTAGGAGTGTGGTGCACTTGATGTCTACTTTCTCCCACAGCACCAGGGAGTCCTCTACGCATTCCACCACGCTTACCACATCTGTCCGCGGGTTCTCTGCCGTGGCACGCTCCACAGAAACCTGCCTGGAGACAGGGACTGACTCTCGGCCGGAAGAGGACTGGGTGGCAGCAGGCTGCCGAAGAGAGAGGGTTGTGATAGGGGCTGCTGGTGCTCCTCGGTGGCGGACCTCACCCTCCAGGAAGTTGCACCTGGCCATGACGTAGGTCTCTCTGTCTGTCAGCTTCACAGTGGCCTGGCCAGATTTCTTCAGGTGCAGCTTCCCGTACCAGGTGTGCATGTGCTTCCATCAGCCGAGGAGCACCTCCGAAGTGTAACCCATACTCTCCGCCCTCTCTCTCCAAGCAGCCTGCTTCCGCTTGGTGTCCCTGTACAGCCAGTGTCCCTTCCGCCACAGATAGTCGTTCTCTCTCAGCCACTCCAGCACCTCATCCTCGTGCGCCTCCTCAATGGAGTATTGCCTCCTCTCCCATTGTCGCATACGCCTCTTCCTCCCTTTGACTGGACCAGATGGGCCCTCATCAGAGGGGCTCCCAGGTAGTAGGGGCTGCTCCTCCACACCAGCATCATCATTATCATCATCATCATCATCCTCACCAGCAGGATCATAATCAGCATCATCATCCTCACCAGCAGGATCATAATCAGCATCATCAGCATCATCAGCAGCAGCAGCAGGAACAGCAGGACCAGGATCAGCAGCAGGAGAGTAAGCACCAGCAGGGCCAGCAAGTCCAGGAGCACGAGCAGGACCAGGAGCACGAGCAGGACGAGCAAGACCAGGAGCACGAGCAGGACGAGCAAGTCCAGGAGCACGAGCAGGTCGAGCAGGACTAGGAGCAGCTTCAACAGAGTAAGCACCAGCAGAAGCACCAGCACCAGCAGAAGCCCCACCACCAGGAGCAGCTTCAGCAGAAGCCCCAGCAGAAGCAGAGTCAGGGGCAAGGGGCGGGAGATTGGCCCTGTCCCTCTTGCCAGGGATGGCGGCAGGTTGCTGAGGCTTTCGCTTCCTCCCCATGGTTGTGGGGTTGCTGACTGGCAGGGAGGCTGGCAGGCACCAAGGCTGGCAGGAAGCTGGCAGGAAGCCAGGCATGAAGGCTGGCAGGCAGGCACCAAGGCTGGAAGGAAGCCTGGCAGGAAGCCTGGCAGGTAGGCTGACAGGAAGCCTGGCAGGAAGGCTGGCAGAAAGCCTGGCAGGAAGCCTTGCAGGAAGCCTGGCAGGAAGGCAGGCAGGAAGGCACCAAGGCTGGCTGGAAGGCAGGCTGGCAGGGCAGGGCAGGCAAGGAACTCAAAGTGTCCAGCAGCAGGTCTTTCCTTGGAATGCTGGCCACGTGCGAGCTGCTTCCCTTTATATCCGGGGGGCTTACGTAATACTTCCCCCCACATGTGCAATTAACGCTCGGCATCCGTTCCGCTTCCACTGTGCATCCGCTAGGCTTCCGTTGTGCATCCGCTTTATCCGCTAGGCTTCTGCTGCGCATCCGCTTCATCCGTTCGGCGTCCGCTCTGCATCCGCTGTATCCGTTCCGCATCTGCTTTGCTGAGGCCCCCCGGATGCGCAATCCGCTCCCATCCGCTTCCATCCGCTGTGCTTCCGTTCTGCATCCTCTTTGCATCCACCCTGCGTCCTCCTCGCGTCCGTGTTATCCGCTCCGGTTATGCAATTTTTTGCCCCTTTTTAGAGCAGATAACAACGGATGGAACATTTTGCTCGTCCGCTGTGTCCTTTTTGCATCCATTGGCCAGTGTGACATGGGCTTAAGGCCCTTGGTGTTCTGCAACAGGTACAGCTCCAATTGTGGCTGCCATCTTGGCATTCGTTACCACTCTTAGTAGACACCCTGGCAGACTCTAGAGGCTTATGTGACTCTTTCGTGTAGGTGAATGGTTGCATGGTTAAGTGTTCTTCTAGGCAAAAAGGCTATTTTGCACAAACAATAGTTCTTATTACAGTTTTTGTGGCATTTCTTTATCTTATTTCTCAGCGAAGTGCTTACAATCTGTTTTGCCTGAAACCTGTGTTTGCCTTTTCTCCGTTCTCCCTTGTCTCATCCCAGATTAAATCATTTATCAGAGAAGCTTTGCTCCATTGAAGTCAGCCATGGTTCAGGAAAGCTTCTGCCTTTTAATAAAAAATTATTAGTCTGTAAAGCTGCTACTAGACTCCTTCTGATTTTCTGGCTACTGTTATACCGTGGCTCTCTTCCAGGTTGAGCAGGATGGAGTGTCACTTCAAGACACTGGCACAGATAGAAAGAGACATCTTTTTAACCAAATGCAGACAACAAGCCATCATCCCTAAAGGACTGAAAGTCCTCAACGATCCACAGACTACAGGGTCATTCCATGTCAAGTGGTCTAGTGGTCCCTGCTTGGCCATCATGGATTTTGATGAAATTTTATGAGAACATGCACACATGTCCCCAATGAACATTGGTGAAGTATTACGTTTGCCGATGCGATCCTTGCGGAGACATAGTGATTTGTTTGACCCCATACCGCAGCCTTCTACAGTATGACTCTGAGGTTTCAGCACCTTTGAGGTATAGTATCTCCAGCAATATTTTGTTAAAACAAAACTTGGCCATCTTGTACAACTTTTTCATGCTCTATTAAACAAAATAATAAAAACATTCTGATGAGCAATCTCTATCTAGATAATGTGGAACAAAGTTAGCCTGAAAACATTGCAGCTTGAAAAAAAGGGTAAAGTTTGGCTTTTTATATCTCTGGAAGGAAAGGTATGATAAATGTGAAACTTTACACGTAATAACTTCGCAACACAAGGTTTTCAAATATAAAATTTCATTCTCCTACTGCTTTCCAATAGTGTGCAAATTGAGAGTAAAGTTGACATTTTTGTAAAAATTCCAAAAAGAGGGTATTTTCAGCTCGCTTTTACAAAAAAAGACCTTCTGGACACTCTGTTAAATCATTCTCATTCGAAAGAGCATGATTCAAACCCCCTAAAAAAGTAGGGTTGGTTTTTCATCGCTGACGTATAAAGCTGTAAAAATAGGGACAAAGTTGAGGACGTTGCTATGCCAACGTCACATGCATTCTATTATTTTTTCATCTTGTATATTTTATATAGGCCTCATTACTACTATTATATTACGTTGGTCCATGGTGACATTGTCACTACCAGTTCAGGCACTTGAACCAACAGCCCCATCGCCATAGGGGGCACTTCCGATAGCCGTGCAATACCAGCCATGGGTGGATTTCTTGGTTCAGGATCCCAAGCCTGGAGCTTGGTTTCTTCCTCAAGGTTCCCAAGCCTTGTGCGAGTATCTGTCCAGTTCCCAAGCTGATGATTGGGCAGCTTATCCTAGGTTCCCAAGCCTAAAGTGGGCGGATTATATGGTTCCCAAGCCTCAGGTACACATTCTGTCTGCATCTGCACCATTCATCAAAATGTTAAAGTTAGGCTACAGCAGGGGTTGCCACCCTTTTAGACCTCAGGGATCACTAAACTCATAATTTTAAATCCTGGGGACCACTAATATGAATTTTGACTGACAGTAGGTTGCTGACATTGGTGGGGGATAGAGAGAGAGATTTGATCTAATCTCTCTCTCTCTCTTTCTCTCTCTCTCTCACACACACACACACACAAACTCAGAGAAGCAAGGGTGGGATTCAAAGTTATTAACAACTGGTTCTGTGGACGTGGCCTAATTTGTGGGTGTGGCTCGGTGGTCATGTGACTTGCATGGCTTGTATGTAAATATTATAAATATTTGTGCTGTTTAGCTTCCTTCGGGTATTATCCCACGTCATTGTAGTTCTGTTAAAGTTGTAGCAACGTTTCAGCAGAATCTCATTTGCCATCCTCTGCTGAAACGTTGCTACAACTTTAACAGAACTACAATGACGTGGGATAATACCCAAAGGAAGCTAAATAGCACACATGTAAGTACCCGCAAAAGCCTAAGAAAACATTATAAATATTTATGTAAATATTGAATTTTTTATAAAAAAGAGCAACTTTTACCCAAAATCAGGCAAAGCAGGCAGGCAGATTGAGTTGTTAATTGTTCTTACTTTTAGGAAATTTCTCCTTAGTTCTAGGTTGCTTGTTTAGTTTCCATCCACTATTTCTTGTCTTGCTTTGACTCCTTCTTTATGCAGCCCCTCCAATCCTGGAAGTCTGCTGTCATGTCACCTCAAGTGCTCCTTTTCACTAGAGTAGACATACCCAATTCCTGCAACTGTTCTACATGTATGTTCACCTCCAGGCCTTTAATCATCTCAGTTGCTTTTTTCTGTACTCTTCCTAGAGTCTCAACATCTTTTTTATAATAATGTTGACCAGAACTTTGACACAGTATTCTATGTGTGAAATCAAGTGTGTAAGAAGTCAAGAGGATATGAAAAAAGGACCAAAAGCCGAAAGAGGCAGAAACTATTGTCAGGATACTGCAACAGTTGTAAGTGCAAGGACCAGTTGTAATTCACTTTGAATGCTCCCTAAGCAAAGGGTTGTAAGTTGAGGACTATCTTATCATTCCAAACAATGAATTCTTCTCCATCCTCTAGCTGTTCTTTCTTCCATTATAATGTGGTTGCTTCTGCTTTCCTCAGCAATTGTTGTAATAAACCTATCAGCCTGGCAGGAGTTCAAAACGTATCTCCAAATTGGTATTGAAAGTGAGTAATTCAATATCTGTGTTATTGAGGGAGGGGAAGCTGAGGGGGGGAGGAAGCTTCATTAAAGGCTCTACCAGAGACTGGGCTTTGCTGTCACTGCTGTTATTTTTCCCATCACCATGCAGAAAGAACCCTGGAGACCTTATTCCAACTGGCAGGTCAATAAATCAGTGCATGCTACTTTTTTCTTCTTATAGGTCATTATGCAGCTGATTCTCAAATAGGGTTAGCTTCTTGACTGGGGATATTGGCATAGATCAGGGCTGCCAGGAGGGGGAAGTCTTATTTGGCCAACTTGACAAGATTTAGTGAATCCCTGTCCATATGTCAAGAATAACTCAATCATTCTTGGCCAAAAGTATCTAAAAAGGATTAAGATCATGGCAAATTTTGGTGCAGTTGCTGTGATTTTGACCTTTCTTAGATACTGGTCCAAGTCCATGAAGCTCTAGCTCAGATGGCCAAAGTGCAGTCCAGACCATCTTGGTTTAAATCAGGGGTATCCAATCTTGGCAACTTTCAGACACATGAACATGTCTGGTTCTGGAATTCTGGGAGTTGAAGTCCCCAGGTCTTAAAGTTGCCAAGACTGGATACTCTAATTTAAATAATCAAGACTGCTAAACAGTAGAAGACACATCTACAAGCCAGAGTAAAGGGACTTCTTGTTGGTCATGCAAACAAGATCTATGTCAATCTGTAATTAGATTTAAGTCAAATAGATGGGGACTTCAAAGGCAATCCCCCCAAAAGCAGCGACGGAAGTAAAGAAAACACCCCCTCCTCATGCTATCTATCTCCTTGATTCTAGTTCTCGTATAGTGTTATAATTGTAACTATAATCTTAATTTTTCCTATATTTATCTTTTTACTAATAAAGAATATTTGTAGCTCAGGGTAGAAATAGGGGGTTCTTGGTGCTCTCTGAGCTTGGTATTTTTTTGCAGACGTTTCATTAACCAGCTAGGTACCATCATCAGTGTCAATGTGATGATGTTAGCACCGATTATGTTAAACAGTTTGACGAATGAAATGTCTGCAAGAAAACCATCAAACTCAGAGAACACCAAGGACCCCTCATATCTTTTTACTATTTGTCAGCTGCCTAGAGTAACCTGATCTGTGAGGGGCAGCATATAAATTTAAAAAATGAATAAAAACACTCTTTTCCTTGCTCCAAACAACCTGACCCAAAGTAACATCCCAGAACTGCCACTACACGGTCAAACTGCACAAAACCATAATGGGCAGCCTTCATTTCATAGGTCCATTTTCCCACAAGGAAAACAGTTCTTCCATATCCCAGCCAGTTTCATCTGACTCCCAAATTCCCACCTCTTTTTCTTTAAAACATACAGACCGGTTTTCTTACACTTGCAAAATTTGACAATTTTACAGTGAAGAAATAATATCTTGATCTTCCACAGCACAAGATGAGGGGCCATTGTTTTTCCACCCTGGCACAATAAGTAAGGAACCACACAGCATCTCAACATTATCCTGTCATGTCTGGAGGACCAGAATGATGGAGTGCTGCAGGAATCTAGTGGGGACAGAACATCCTATATGTTTCCCAATTTTCTCAAGTCCTCATGAGTTCTAGCTAGATGACCTACCACTTCACACTAGAAGTGATAAATTTATCCACAGGGAATTGAAGCAGCAAATTGACTTTCTTCCAAGGTCCATTCAAACCTTGAAGCAGAAGCTGGAAGAGCTGGAAGAGCTGGAAGAGGCTTTGGCTTATAGGTGACCAAGGCAAGAAGCTTTTTTTTGATGGAAGCCTTGAAGTTTAGGAGGGGGGGCATTGGGCGCTTTCCTCTGTGAATCAATCAGAATAGAGTAGGAAGAGACCTTCAAGGTCTTCTGCTCAAGCAGGAGATCCTATGCCATTCCAGACAAGTGACTGTCCAGTCTCTTCTTGAAAACCTCCAATGATGAAGCATCTACAATTTCTGGAGGCCAGCTGTTCCACTGGTTAATTGTCCTCACTGTTAGGAAGTTTTTCCTTAATTCCAGGTTGCTTAGTTTCCATCCTTCGTTTCTTGTCCTGCCCTCTGGTGCTTTGGAAAATCAGTTGATCACCATCCCCCTTCGTGGCAACCTCTCAAATACTGGAAGACTGCTATCCTTTCACCCCAATTCTTCTTTCCTCTAGACTAGACATACCCAACTCCTGCAACTATTCTTCATATGTTTTAGTCTCCAGGCCCTTAATTAACATCTTTTTTGTTATGTGGTGACCAAATCTGGATGCGGTATTCCAGCTGTGACCTTACTAAGGTGGTAGAAATATTTCATGTGATTTTGTGATTTTGATTCTGTTCCTCTATTTATACAAAGGTTTGTATTAGCTTTTTTCCTTAGATCCCTACAGCACTTTCCAGAATAGAGTGACATGTGGTTATTTATTCTTTCTATCAGGAAACAACCTCCCTTGCTAGCTACGCCAAACACAAGATGCAAATGTACTTGCTGACTCTTTAAGTTTTATCTCCAACACATCATCTGTTATTACATCCTTCAACAAAGGCTGCCAGACCATAGAAAGCCCCTCTGACTCCTCAACTCTTTAACCACTGGATGCTCGACATCTTGACCACCTCCATACCATCACCATTGCAAAATGTCATAACTGCCTAATAATTTGCTCATCTTTCTTCCCGGTATTTGGCTAGGCAGGTATGAGCTGAAGAGAAGCCAACATTTTGCCCTTGAGCAAAAATAGAATATAGCCATAAATACAGAACTGTCGTGGGAGGTTGGAACGTATCCTGAATAAAATAGAGATTATCAAAACCAGATATCTGGCTTGGTGCAATTTAAAACTAGCTTTAGAAGAGTGTAAATCACAGGGGGCAGAAATCTACACCAACTGTATTAATGGGACAGTATCTAGCACTTTGCTTACTTTTTCTTTTATTCAGTAAAAAAAACCGACTTGTCAAGACTCTTGCCTCTCTTGGAATATGGAGCCTCTTTTGATACAATTTGTAAAAGAAATGGTCCAAGAATCATATTATGATTCTGCTGCCTCTGTTCTTCAACTTACAAACTCTTAACTTAATGCATTTGTACTTTATAATGTACTTCATTCTTTTATCTACATTTCTGGTTTTTTTTAAAACAAATTTTATTGATTTTACAATTAAAAAAAAACCACAACAACATAATAACACGTACATAATTGAAGGGTAGGAAAAAAAAAAAGGAAAAAAGGGGATGGGAAAAGAGGACCGGAAAAACAGAAAAAAAAAAAAAAGAAAAAAAATACAGAAAAGAGATTTGTAAAAAATATTCTTACTTTCGACAATTTGTGAGATCTTTTCTTCCTTTGGTTTTACTATCTCTAAACACTTTATCTTTACAAGAATTTATACATCACTCATATAAATTTATCTTATTCTTTCTATCCTATATTATAAAATTCTTTTTTGTTCTAACCACTTATACCAATAATTCCAGCTATTATAATACATTGAAGTTTCTTTGTTTTTTAGAGCTAATGTTAATCTGTCCATTTCTGCGCAGTTTGAAATATTTTGGATAATCATCTCCTTTGTAGGTATCTGTGGATGCTTCCAACACTGAGCAAAAGCCAACCTAGCTGCTGTTAATATAAGTGTCGTAATATATTTTGTCTTTTTTGATATTTGTTTGTCAAAAATCCCTAGTTAGAAAAGACTCTGGTTTATATTCGATCTGTTCTTGGCCATGTCACACTGCCCAACGGATGCAAAAAGGACACAACGGATGAGCAAAATGTCCCATCCGTTGTTATCCGCTCTCAAAAGGGGCAAAAATTTGCATAAGCAGAGCGGATAACACGGAAAGGAACGGACGTGGGGAGGACGCAGAGCGGATGTATAGAGGATGCAGAGCGGATGTATAGAGGATGCGTAGAGGATGCAGAGCGGATGCAGAGCGGATGAGCTGCATCCGCTTTCATCCTTTCTCCATCCGTGCTACTAATGCTGCGCGTCCATTCCGCTTCCTCCCTGCGTCCGTTTACCGCTGGAACAGATTTGAGTTGTGCGGATGCACAGCGGATGCCTAGCGGATATAGCAGATGCGTAATGGATGCAGAATGGATGTCCCCCGTATCTCTAGAGGATGCAGAACGGATGCATTGGATACATTTTCCGCTCAAAAGTTTTGGGCAGCTCAAAACTTTCTGAGCGGATGAAACGTCAATAAACGGATGCTGGACAGATAGAGAGGAAGCAAAACGGAGGCAGTGAGTACATCGTGTTAACCAACGGATGGCAAGCTTTTTTGTCCGTTTTACATCCTCTTTGCATCCGTTGGTGCAGTGTGACATGGGCTTTAGTAATAGCTTCTAGCCAATTTCTTATTATCTTCCAATATTTTTGGGCTTCTATACATGACCACCACATGTGGAAAAAAGTTCCCTCTTTCTTTTTACATTTCCAACATTTTGAACTCATTTTGGGGCACATTTTCGCCAATCTCGAAGGAGGAAGGTGCCATCTATAAAACAGTTTGTGTGCATTTTCTTTGTATTCTGCCGATTTTGTAATCTTATTATTACTTCCCCAGACTTTTTCCCATTCATTTAAAGTGATATTATGTCCTACATTCCTACTCCAAGCAATCATATTTCCTTTTACTGTTTTAAAGGAAGAAAGAAAAACAGCATCACAGTTGATACACAATTTCCAGCAATTTGCCTCCTTTTGAGATTGTGTTATACATGGTTTAAAAAAAAAAAAACAAGAAAGGAGAATGTGAACCAGTCTTGTTTTGATACAAGCAGTCATATTGCAGTGAAAGGCAATGAAAGTGGAACTAATTTCTATCACTGGACCACAGGGCTAGTAAACTCGATGAACGCTTTTGACAGACTTTACACAGATACTCCTTGATTTACGACCACAATTTGGACCAGAATTTCCATTGTTAAGCAAGGTAGTTTTTAAGTGAATCACACCCAATTCTAGGACCTTTTTGCTACCTTTTTTGTGTAATAATCACCACAGTTATTAAGTGAATCACATGATTGTTAAGTGAATCCGGCTTCCCTCACTGACTTTGCTTGCCAGAAACCCTGGGAGGCTGCAATGGTCATAAAAACATCCCAGTTGCCAAGCTCCTGAAATTTGTTCATGTAACTATGAGGGTGATGCAAGTGTCACAAGTCACTTTTTTCAATGCTGTTGCAACTCCAAATAGTTGTAAATCGAGGACTACGTATATTACGACATGGCATTCTGTTGCTTCATTCCTCTTCCTTGGGCTAAAGCAAGGGAGATGGGTGGACTTTGTGGCTGGTTGAGAAACTCTGGGAGCTGAAGTCCGCACCTCATCAAAGTGCCGAGTTCAGCTGAAGTGCCTTTGGCAATCATCTGCCTAATTACCGAACAATTACTGCACTGAAGTCCTTAATTCAAGCTATGTCTGCAGCAGCCAAATTGTGATTCCATCCACTTTTTACATCTTCGTGCCATCCGAAGCCTTTGGCTCTCCATTTTTTGCTTTTTGCTGAGATTTTTTTTGCACATTAATGTCAATGGGATCAAATATATCTGCAGCACGCCAAAAGCCTCTCATAAGGGACTGCTCCCAACTTTAGCCTGGACTCCACAGGAGTAGAGTCCACAAAACACTCCCTGAGACTAGTTGCACACTGAAAAATGGATGCTCAGTCACTATGAAGGAGAAGTCCGATGTTAACATGATCTGTGCGAGCAAAGCAGCTGCACCTGATACAAGCGTCAAACTATGTGGAATGCAACACAGGTAATGCTTGCTTTTATGCATCTGGTGTTCGGATTAAACTGGCCTTTAAAAGAAGCCCATCATCTGATGGTATGATTTTGTCTAAGTTGACTCCACTTATTTAAATGGAGTCTTTATCGATGTGTCTGTCTGTGTCAGGGCTCCAACAAATCCACCCTCATTCAAATCAAAAGTCTCTAGCTGTATATCAGATAAAAGTAAATTGATTTATTAGGAGTTGCCATGTTGGCGTAAGCTGGATGTAGCCGATACTAAATTACATCATATGCTTTCCCCTTGACCCTGGTCTTTCCCCCACCCCCTGGATGTGACTTCTCCAATGGGACACATCTATTCCCAAGAGTCATCAATCATGGTTTCCAGTAACCTTCTTATGCGCCAACAACTTTGGGTTACTGTGATTATCTAGGCGTTTAAGGAATGCCTTGTTTTCCCCCACTCCCTTTTTCTGGCAGCTAAAAAGACCAAAGGAGTATCTTCTTAGTTGACAGTCTATCTTCATCCATCCATCTACCTATATCTGTCTGTCTGTCTCTCTGTCTGTCTAGCAATCTACCTTTCTCTAATCTATCTATTTACCTATCCAAATCTTCATCCATCCACCCACCTACCTATCTACCCATGTGGCTGGCTAGGGAATTCTGGGAGTCAAAGTCCACACATCTTCAAGCTGCCAAAGTTGAGAAACCTTGATCTAGTATCTTCCTGGTCCCCATGCAGAGGAGAGAATTATGGGGCCATTTTAAAAACAGCAAGCAAGAAACAGAAATTAAGACAGAGAATGATTCACCCTCTGAAGAAAATTCTCAGTCGGCGCCCCAAGACAGTGCAAAATAAATGGCCTCTTACGCTTGTGCAGGATGCCCTTCCATCCTTGACCTTCTGCTTCTCTAAAATTGGGAAATAAAGGGGTCAAAGGATCCTACTGTTGCGTCCCTGGAGAAAAGAGCATCTACAACCTTTCCTTTATGGAAGTTTGCTTCATCAGCTCTTCCCCCAGAAAGGCAGAGGAGGACTAATGGCCTGGCTCCCGAGGGATCCTTCCCCATTCAGTCATCAGAAATAGGCCAGGAGGCTTAGAGAGATCTGGGCACCCTTGGTGAATGTTAAATAACTTTGCTCTGCGGCAGACCTGCCTTTTTTGATTGCTATTAGCATAGAGCGCTTTTTAAAAAGCCACCTTTTGCAGATCCAGAATTTGTGTGTGCATGTCAAATGGAAGGAAATGATTCTGATGAGGCAAATAACAAAATGTTCACAGGAGGCAGGCAGGGAAACAGATCAATCTCAGCCTGGAAAGGAGGTGTCCCACAGGGCCACCTTGCTTGTCCCAGACCTCTTTGATGACAGTGCCCTGCAAAAATAAAAATAAAAATAAAATGTCCTCGTTTCCTCCTCCCTCTGGCCCTCCTTCAAAAGACAAAAAACAAATTGCTTTCAGAATTTCTTTCAGAGAAGTAAAGAAAAGCTCTCCATTGGAATTCTTGCACTTAGTTGTGTGATTACAGGATCCAGCCCTCTGATTTGGGAATTTTATCCCTGTTTCACAAGAATTTATTGGCTGAAAAGTTACGGTGCATGCCATTCAGTGACTACTAGCATGTAATGTACCCAAAAATTAGAGGATCAGGGAAATGCTGTGGACATAATATCCTTGGACTTCAGGAAGGCACAGGGCTCCAACCCCCAGGCTGCAGCCTGATATCGGGCTATGGCCCATTTGGAACCAGGCCATGCAAGTGGTGGGCAAGTGTTCAAGCATGCACTGCTCCACTTGTACCCACTGCGTGCACAGAACCTTTCCCTCCCTTCCACCCATCACTGGTCCACAAAACCAGAAGGGTTTGCATTTGACAAAGAAAACCACAATCTACTTTGGGTAAGGTAGAACAATGTGGGATAGATGGCATCGCCATCAGATGGATTCGCAATTGGGTGACCAATTGCATTTGGCGTGTAGCCTTTAATGGAACTACAGCTACATGGGGAGGAGAGAAGCACACAATGGGGTACCTCAAAGTTTTAACTTGGACCCAGTGCTCTTCAACAGCTTCATAAATGATCTAGATCAGTGGTCACCAACCAGTGGGCCAGGGACCACTGATGGTCCACAAGAAAATTTTGGTGTTCCACAGAGAAATGTCTCTCCCAAAGCAATTAACCCCCCCAAAAGCAATTAATCCAGGCTGCATGGGGACACAAGGCTGCACCGCCCATTTGGCCCACAGGAACTCAAGGCTTGCGTCCCTTGCATTGCTAACAACACAAGGTATTGAGGGGAGGGGGGAAGGGGGGGGAACTTGCCCCACTCGCCCCATGCGCCTGGCCTGGCCACTGGGCTACTTCTGTCTTCTTCTGCTTTTAGCTGCGCAAGAAAAGCAACCCCAACTCCACCAAAAATGAGTCTTTGGGACCCTGCAAAACATCCTGCTCCAAGAGGCTGCGCCAGCACAAGTCTCACAAAGACTCATTTTTGGTGGAATTTGGGAGAGAGAAAGAAAGTGTCATGCCCCTGGTGGAGACTGACTCTGAGGAAGAGGAGGAACAGCCAACAGGGAGTGGAAGTGTGGCTCCAGAGGTGGTGGAGGCCGGCTGAGCAGAGGGCAGGGAAGGGCAGAGGCCGGCTGAGCAGTCAGAGGAGGACCCAGGCCCATCCCTTCTCCATCCTAGGACACACAGGGAGGAGAGGATCAGGGTAAAAAGTGGTCTACTTGGGAGGAAAGGACCATGATCCTCTTCATGGGTTGCAGGTGTGAGATCTGCATAAAAGGTTGGACCTACGTGCTAACAGATGCTGGAGACAAATTAGTGTTTTATTCCTAAAGAAAGTTTATCTTGGTTGGCGTTCTTCCAATGGACTGTACCTGGTTATCTTCCTGAAGTTGGCAATTATCTATCCTGGTCTGTCAAGGAACTTTATTTAGTGTGGTTTGGTTTTGGTTTTTGCTTCATTATCGGCTCTTTGAATGTGAACTGTGTTTCTTGCCTTTGAAATGTTATTTTGAAAATGGATTACTCCTCCACTGTGAACAATTAAACAGTGAAGCTAAGTTGAAGGCATTAGAGGACTTTTATTAACGTTTTGGTTTTTGTTATATTTCTGAGATACTCTGAGTCATCACAGAAAGACTTCTGCTGCTTCTGCTGCTTTCCTTGCATGAAGCCAAAAGTCTCTCTCCCCCTCCTCCTCAGAACAGAGCTGGAGACGGTATCCTGCGATCCCAAATAAAGAATGATCAAATCGGTAGGAAAATGAGGTAGGAAATTTTCCTGCAGACTTTTTTAGGGATTTCCCCAGGGTCTTTGGTCCATGGGATTTAAAATTGTGAGTTTGGTGGTCCCTAAGGTCCAAAAGGTTAGCGATTCCTATTCTAGATGAGGGAGAGTTGTGATTCAGTGGTGAATCACAAGAACAGACTGCACAGCCTTTTGACCAGGATGGTATAAGGTCTCCTGCTTTGATCAGGACTAGAAGGCCTCTGAGGTTCCTTCCTGCCCATGGAGTATGTGTTCTATATTCTAACTGAAGCCCATCCTATACTTGTCTTTGCACATGTGACATATAGGCAGGCACAGCTCCCATCCCAGCCTTGTGGAGAACATCTTGACATTTTTTGACCACACTCTGAAGACACTCTTGACTTCCAACAGGATTAGAGAGGGAGGGGGAGAAGAATTGAAATAAATTCTCAAGTTTCTGTGGAATAAGAAAAACAAAAACAAAAAACAGAAGCTTCCTTTTCATTGCTCAGATGTTGGCAATTGGCAGCAACTGGCTTCATGTCTCTGATGAATGTAAACCTTCTGCAGAAAAGGATACTTACTTCTTTAAAAAAAAGATATACACTGCTGGATAACAGCTCCCTTTATAGCACAAAATTAAAACAGTGCAATGCAGTCCTCATCAGAGTAAGACAGGCATGGTGTATAGGAGCACTTGTTGGAGACATAGTGTCACTTTAAATACTTTCAAGCAGGGACACTTTTCTGAAGATTCTTCTGATGAAAAGGAAGATTCTTCTTTCCACGGCAGCGCGAGCAATGTTAGAAGGCAAAGGCCTCTTTGACAGGGGAGGAAACCTTTTCAGAAAGGGAGGGGCAGGTTTGGGCACAGCGGTAGCTTCATTTTTAATTTCTTCCAAAGAACTCAGTGCAGAGCAGGTATGAGTTCACCCACCTTAATTTGAACTCCTAATTATCCATTTCTCTCCCCTCTTCCATTTATAGGGCTTATTTTCGTTTTGTTCTTGCATGCCTTCATTTAGAACAGGTCAAACATGGGATGTTTAAACAATCCAAACTCTGTGAATGATACAGTCATCAGATGCTGAACTCCAATAAAACTCAGAACTTGATTATCCTGCTCAAACCTCCCAGTGCCATTCTTGGCTGAAATAGATCTCTGTTCAGATCCAGCTCATGCTACAGGTGGTCCTCAACTTGAGACCACAACTGAGCCCAATATTTCTGTTGCTAAGTGAAACATTTGTTGAATGAATCTTGCCCCACTTTACAACCTTTCTTGCCACAGTTAAGTGAGTCACTGCAGTTGTCAAGTCAGTCACACAATTGGGTGAATCTGGCTTTCCCATTGAGTTTGCTTGTCAGAAGGTCACATGACACTGCGAGCGTCATAATTATGAACCTGTTGCCAAGCATCTGGAATTGATTGTGTGGCCGTGAGGATGCTGCAACAGCTGTGTGAAAATCAGAGTCCAGACCAGGAAACCAAATGTATGAATACAAAAACTACTTTTATTATAAGGACACAAACAACAGAATCTTGCAACTCAATGTCTCTCCCCCTCCCGTCTTTATCCTAAAGAGAATTGGGGAAGATCAAATTTGAGGCACTTTCTCCAATTACAATTCTGTTTTGGACTCCAATTTTTCTTATCTGAACAATTCTCATTTGCAGCTCTCTTCCTCTCCCTCAAAGTTATTCTCAGAGCCTGTTATGGTGCACAAGGTACACAGAATCCCACATCTACAAAAATTCATTCCTAATGACATTTACTTGAGCGTAATTTCTCCTGTTTTTAAAACAGACTGAAACTATGATCTTGAATAGCTATGATTTAGATGAGGGGTGTCAAACTTGATTTTACTGAGGGTCGCATCAGAGTTGTCTTTGATCTGTGTGGTGTGGCTAGGGTGACGTCAACAGGGGGGGATTCAAATGTTTTAACAACTGGTTCTGTGGGCGTGGCTTAGGTGGTGGGCATGGCTTGGTGGTCATGTGACTGGCTGGATGTGGCCAACTCAACATCACTCACATCGAGGCACGCATCTCCTCGCCTGGCCTCTCATGACTGTGGGGATGCTGCAGCAGTCGTAAGTGTGAAAAATGGTCATAAGTCACTTTTTTCAGTGCTATTGTAACTTTGTAGGGTCACTCACTCCACACAAGCAAAGTACCAGCAAAGGAGGGGAAAAAACTCCAGAGAAGTTCCAGAGACAGGAAGTCTAGTCCTGCCAAGAATGTAATAAGGGTTAACAGAGAGGCAGTTTCTGTAAGCAACACCAGAATGTTTCCTTCCTGCCTTCCTTACAGGATTAGCCCAGTAATTTCTTCTAACAACCGGTTCTCCGAACTGCTTGGAATGTTAACAGCCGGTTCTAGCGAATAGGTGCGAACCGGCAGAATCCCACCCCTGGCGGTGCTCATGTTTCGCGAGCAAAAGTGTGTTCCCAAGCTCCATTTTCAGCTGCAACAGCCTCCTGCAATCCTGTGCCAGTGAAAACGCAGCCCTCCTGAGGTCCATTTTCACTGGCAGAGGCACCGCAGGCCAGTCCTTTGTCATTTTCAGGTTGGCCCTGTGGGCCATATCCAGCCCACATGCCTTGAGTTTAATACTCCTGATTTAGATTATCCCCAGCATCCATTCCAAAAAAAAATCTTTTCAGCCATCAAGCTAGACTGATTGTAGGCTGTACTTCATAGAACAGATTCACGGAATTCTCTGCGGCCAACTCAACGTGACCAACTCACAACGGGACAACTCGCTACAGGGCAATTCAACAATTCAATCTAATTTTTAAAAATAAATAAATATTTTAACGTCATTCACATTTCATTCTGTCCCTCTTTTTCCATCCTTTCTTTAATGATTCCTTCCTACCATTTCTTTGATGTTAGTGTAATTCTTGTTCTGCAGTGAGTTATCCTATGAAATTGGACATGGTGAGCTGGCCATGGCAAATTGTCATAGGCCCCGTCATACATTCATGCAAAACCTTTTGCATCTTTAACATGGAAGGGGTGACTTCAAACCCCTAGAAAACTTAGGAATAAAGGTTCTGCCCAACACAATCTCCAGCAGCAAAAAAGGAGGATTGATTGATTGATTTTTATATCCCACCTTTATAATTTTTACAAAAAACTCCAGGTGGGAAACATATCCAACATGCCTATTTTCCACACAACAACAATCCTGTGAGGTGGGTTGGGTAGGGAGAGAGGGACTGGCCCAAGGTCATCCAGCTGCCTAAAGGGGTGACTAAAACTCACCATCTCCTGGTGATTGGCCCAAAGTCACCCAGCCAACTTTTTTGGCTAAGGCAGACTAGAACTGACAAGGCTGCAGCTTTCTAACCTGGTGCCTTAACCATAAGGCCAAAGAGGGTAGTACCAAGTTCAGGAGTTTTAAATCAATGGCTATTAGATGGTCTTGTAGAAATAGATGTGAGAAATGATACATTGGACTACAGTTAACTAGCTGCCCTCAAATTTTGTGAGGCACCCAAATAAAATCTTGCTCTTCATTCCCACTCCTTTTGCTAAGCTGTGAATTTTTTTCCCCTGGCTGGTTACATACATTAAAATTAGTTGGGTTCACACAAAAGAGCGTACAGATAGTCCTCAACTAACAACCATTCATTTAGTGACTGTTCAAAGTTATAACGTCACTGGAAAAAGTGACTTACAACCATTTGCATACTTATGTGCCTTGCAGCATCCCCAAGGTCACTTGATCAAAATTCACACGCCTGGCAACTGACTCATATTTATAACAGTCCCAGGATCTCATGGTCACCTTTTGCGACCTGTTGACAAGCCCAATCACGGGGGAAGTCAGACTCATTTAGCAACCATGTTACTAACTTAACAACTTCAATGATTAACTTAACAACTGTGGCAAGAAAGTTCATAAGATGGGACAAAACTCACTTAACAAATGGCTCACTTAGCAACAGAAATTTGGACTCAATTGTGGTCGTAAATCAAGGACTAACTGTATGTCATACTGCGAGTCATATCAGATTAGCATAGTATGTCTTTAGGCCACAACTAACATAGTGTCATGCCCCTGTTGGAGTCTGATTCTGAGGGGGAGATTGAGCAACTGACAGGGAGTGGGAGTGTGGCTCCAGTGGCTGTGGAGGAAACAGGGGAAGGGCACAGTCTGGATGGGCATTCAGAGGAAGACCCAGGGCCCCCCCTTCTTCATCCTAGGGCATGCAGGGAGGAACGGAGGAGGGAGCAATGTGGCTTGCGAGAGAGAGAAAGGCCCTGATTCCTTTCATTAGTTGCAGCTGGGAGAACAGGATATAAGTAGGACGTTTGCACTCACGGCTCCTTGCGGGAAGCAAAGTGTGGATTATCTTGTCGAGGCTTATCAGGGTTTTGGCTTCCTCCCAAATGTGGGTGTGCATTATCCTTTGAAAGTCTGCAATTTATCATCCTGGACTGCTGTGTTAATTATTTCAGTGTGTTTTGTGTTGGTTTTTTTATTTCTAATTATCTTTACTTTGGGTTTGGACTGCATTTCTGTCCTTCATAGACTGTTTTTTGAAGAGTTTGTTATCCAGCCAAGGATAATTGGACATTGGGGACCAAATTGGAAGTATTAAAGGGAATTTATTCTCTTTTTGTCACTTTGTTATTTTTGTGTCACGCCCCGGTTCATCACATATATGGGTTAATACTGTACAATGTTTACATTGAAATTCAGGTAGTTCTCAACTTATGACCATTCATTTGTCAACTGTTCAAAGTTACGACAGTGATGAAAAAGGTGACTTGCATCTGGCCCATTTGTTTGGGATGGTATAAGGACTCCTACCTTGAGTAGGGGGTTGGTGTTGTGGCAGGTCAACTGCCAGCAGAGTTGGTGGCAGACTTGGACGATGAGGAGGTTGGGGAGGAACCTGGAGTCTGGGGAAGACTCTGATGGATGTTCTGCATCAGAAGCAGAGATAAGGCCAGAGGCATCTGACATTTCCCAGCTGCCTTTGGAGTCAGAGATAAGTGGGGAAGAAGAACAGCTGGAGCCTGTTCCAGATATGTGCATGCGCAGAGCTGTCAGGGGAGGAGAACAACTGAGGAACAGGGGCTGACTCAGGAGGGGGGGCACACATGAATGCTGAATGGCCCCTCCCTGGGGAATAAATAGAAGCAGAAGGGGAGTGGTGGTTTCAGGAGACAACAGTTCACTTATTATTATGAAGATTTCCTTATTATGATTCAGTAATTAATTTACAGCTTTGCAACCGGAAGCTCTAGCAATTATCCAGATAAGGCCTATTCTTGCAGTTAATCCTTGGAAGGATTATTGATGGGACTTTTCTGTGTGTGAATGCCATGAATTCTCAGTAACTAAATAAAGAAGGGGTTTTCAGGACAAGGAGTCTGTTCTTTAGTTCTGCTAAGCCTGGGTCAGAACAGTTGACCTAGAAGACACCCCCAAGGCACATTCCAGCCCTATGAGCCTATGCTTCAGTGTTACTCCTATTTTTCATTCATTCTTTTTGCAATTCTTCATTTGCATCTGTTTTAGAGTCTCTTCTGCTCCTCTTAAACACCTCAAATGTAGTGATGTCAAGCCAGAGCAGTGGCAGTACCTGACCTGCTGACTCCAAGAACTAGAAAGCCACATTAGCCTGATTATTACTTGAAGACCCCGGGAAAATGCAGAGCAGGAGGCTCTTCTGCAGAGTTGAGAAAACCATTTGTGAGATGATAGTGGCAAACCACATATAAATAGAGAAGAAATTTTATGGGGTTTCTTTTTGTCTTTTAAACGTGTTAATTTTTTCCCTATCTTGATCCCCTCTGAAGGGGGGAGGGCATGGCCATTTTAAAAGGAGAAAGCTAGAAACCTTCATATAAATCTTTTGTCAACCACATCCCAAACCACAAAGGATTGTTCAGCCTTGGACTGTTTTCACTGAAAAAAATCAACTCAAGTTAATTGCAGTTTTCTCTTCCGTTTTCGTTCTGCAAAACCCCAATTAAAAAAAACCTTCCATTTCATCCATCCCCGGGATGCAGTGGGAAAGACTGAGAGAGTAATGATCCTCAAGAGAAGGTGCTCCTGCTCCAAAAGTGTGCTTCATCTGACCACAAGGCCAACAAGCCACAGAGTAAATTGGTTAATTTATAGTAGGTTTGGCTGTACATGACTGGAGAGCAAAAGGTTTTGATTTATTAAATGTGACTGATCGGAGACAGACCGCATTGCTCCAGTTCCTCCAAATGGTAACATTATGTCACTATATAATGATAGCATCCCCAGATAATGGCTTAAGCCCATGTCACGCTGCACCAATGGATGCAAAGAGGATGTAAAATGGACAAAAAAGCTTGCCATCCGTTGGTTAACGCGATGTACTCACTGCCTCCATTTTGCTTCCTCTCTATCTGTCCAGCATCCGTTTATTAACGTTTCATCCGCTCAAAAAGTTTTGAGCTGCCCAAAACTTTTGCGTGGAAAATGTATCCAATTCATCCGTGATGCATCCGCTACGCATCCGCTACGCATCCGTTCTCCATCCGTTACGCATCCGCTATATCCGCTAGGCATCCGTTCCACATCCGCGCAACTTGCTTCCGCTTGGATGCAGGGAGGAAGGAGAACGGACGCAGAACGCATGCAGAACGGATGCACAATGGATGCAGCACAGAAACAAAGCGTTTAAAATGGAAAAAACATTCGCAGAGGGGACCTATCTCGGATATTAAGGATGCCTAGAGGATGCAAAGGGACACCTATACTGCCTATAAAAAGGGGGAGCAACTCATCTGGATCTCACTTTCAGAACAGCAGCCCTGTGGTGCAGACCTCTGCAGCCTTCATCTGACTCTTCCTCTTCCACAGCATCCAGTCATGTCCACCGTGGATCGTAACACAGTCCTTTTGGCAGCCACCATCCTTCTGCAACAGTGCGAAGCCATCTACAGGCTCTGTGAACTCTACTACGGGAAAAAAAGGAGGTGGCCAAGAAGCATCTGGGTCCAAAGATGGATCGGGAGAAGAGCAGAGTACGGACTGTACAACAAGCTGATAGTGGAGCTCAGGAACGAAGACACTCGGGCATTCCAGAACTTCATGAGGATGCCTCCAGCCATGTTTGATGAAATTGTTCAGCGGCTGACACCCAGGTTGACCAAGGCAAACACCAACTTCCGGCCCAGCCTGGAACCTGGGCTCAAGGTGGCACTGACTCTGCGCCACCTGGCCTCAGGGACCACCTACAAGAGCATGCAGTACGGCTGGAGGGTGCCACACAACACCATCAGCATTGTGGTCAGAGAAGTGGTGCAGGCCATCATCGAAGAATACAAGGAGGAGCTCCTCCAGTGCCCCTCTACTGAAGAAGGATGGAAGAAAGTTGCAGAGCAATGGTATCAGAGGTGGAACTTCCCACACACCGTTGGAGCCATAGATGGCAAGCACGTGGTCTGCAAAGCACCACCCAAGTCGGGCTCCACTTATTTCAACTACAAGGGCTTCTTCAGCATCGTCCTCTTCACCATGGTCGATGCTGACTACAAGTTCATGCACATCGATGCTTCAGGCAGTGGCTCATGTTCAGATGCCCAGGTATACAACACCAGTGACCTCAAGGAGGGGCTGGAACGCAACCTCATCATGGGCTTTCCAGATCCAGACCCCCTGTCCAACGACACGCAAGATGTGCCCTACTTCATCGTGGGGGATGACGCCTTCTCCCTCACAACCTACCTCATGAAGCCCTACACTTCAAGACACCTCACCCGTGAAGAGAGGATCTTCAACTACAGGCTGTCCAGAGCAAGGCGGGTGGTGGAGAACACCTTTGGCATCCTGGCCAACAGGTTCCAGGTACTTCTCACCAACATGAAGCATCGCCCAGAGACCGTGAGGAGGATCATGGAAGCTTGCTGCATCCTGCACAATCTCATGCGCACCTGCTACCTGGTCTTGCAGAACAGGCTCGTGGACCTCCAACAAGGCAATGGGGGACATGGAGCCTGGGGAATGGAGGCAAGGGTGAAACCTGATAGACACTCAGGATGTGCAAGGCCCCAACAGAGCCTCATGTGAAGGGAAGAAGCAGCGCAACCTCCTGAGACACTGGTGCAACTCCCCAGCTGGAGCAGTGGAGTGGCAAGACAGGATGATAGATGATTAATGAGTGCTTCCTTCAGCCTGTCTCATCACACGGATGAGATTGGGCCATGTATGTTGGGTGGCCCTACAATGAACAGGGCATTTAATAAAGAGTTGTGTTTATGTTGACATGTGTGGATGATTATTACATTATTATTGATAATAAAGGGCCATAGGTGTGGCACCAGGGAGGGTGGACCATACAGTCCCACTATGCTTGCACTGGAGGCTTATCTATCCCACTGCTATCCTTACCCATCCCACAGCTATTACCCATTCCAAAGGTATCCCTGCCCATCCCACAGCTATTACCCATCCCATAGGTATCCCTGCCCATCCCACAGCTATCTTAACCCATCCCACAAGCATGCAAAGGCTTAAACCATTTCTAAAAGATTCCACCAAGACTTTATGAAAAAAAAGAAATGAAGCAAGTGTGTGAATCAAAGATAAACTTTATTGAACAACAAGCTATAAAACAAAAATGACCCAAGTCAAGTGTCCAAATAAACTCTACAGGTAGCCAGCTACCCAGTCTCTGGCACTCTTATTGGTCACTCGGAGGTGTGCCCAGTCTCAGGGGTGAAGGGTCCAGGTGCTGTGGAGGTGGGGTGGTGCTGGAGTGCTGGTCTGTATCGTCATTGGGGTGCCTAGCCCCGAGAGGACAACAGGGGACGGTGTGTTGAGGAAGCTCTCAGACAGCTGGCTCAGACCCGCGATGCTGAGAGGTCCTTCCTCCATGCCATAGGGTGTCAGCCCCAGAACTGATGAGGGATGTACTGAGGCCAGACTTGGCTGTGAGGTGGAGGAAGGAGTAGTGTAGTGGGGCTGTCTGGTCTCCAGCTGGGTGAGGACTGGCGTGGGTGGCATCGCTGTCATCGGTGGAACCGGTGGCAACGGTGTCACCCGATGACTCTGTGCCTGGGCTGGGAAGGGCTGCTGCCTGTGCTGCTGGACCTCCTGGTAGCCGTAGCCCTGGTAGGTGAGGGCCTGTAGAAAGCCTTGGAATGGGAGGGACATCACCTGGGGTGGAGGAGCAGACCTGGACTGGGTGGGAGCAGGTTCCTCTGGGTCTGGAGGGTTGTGAAGCAGCTCGGTGATCCGGTCCTTCACCACCTGGTACTGGGGTTCCGCCATGTTCTTGAGGGTCTGGTTGACATAGGTGAGGAAGGGCTTGCGGTTGGAGGATGAGGAGTCGGTGCTGACCAGCTGAGAGAGGAGGTCTATACTGGTGCGGATGGTGTCCCTGATCTCCAGCAGGACAGTGTGGCTCTGCCCCTCCTGCTGTCTGGCTCTCTGCCTTTCTGTGGAGGCGGAGCTGGGGGTGGTGGATGCGGCTACGACTGTGGTGGACTCGATGTCTCCTCTCTCCCACCGCACCAGGAAGTCCTCCACGCGCTCCACCACGGTGACAACAGCTGTCCGCGGGTTCTCCGCCATGGCATGCTCCACAGAAACCTGCCTGGAGACAGGGACTGACTCTCGGCCGGAAGAGGACTGGGTCTCAGCAGGCTGCTGGAGAGAGAGGGTAGACAGAGGGGCTCCTGGTGCTCCTCGGTGGTGGATCTCACTCTCCAGGAAGCTGCACCTGGCCATGACATAGGTCTCTCTGTCCATCAGCTTTACTGTGGCCTGGCCAGATTTCTTCAGGTGCAGCTTCCCATACCAAGTGTGCATATGTTTCCACCAGCCGAGGAGCACCTCTGAAGTGTAACCCATACTCTCCGCCCTCTCTCTCCTAGCAGCCTGCTTCCGCTTGGTGTCCCTGTACAGACGGTGTCCTTTCCACCACAGATAGTCATTCTCTCTCAGCCACTCCAGCACCTCATCCTCATGTTCCTCCTCAATGAAGTATTGCCTCCTCTCCCGTCCCCGCATACACCTCTTCCTCCCTTTGCCAGGACCAGATGGGCCCTCATCAGAGGGGCTCCCAGGTGGTAGGGGCTGCTCCTCCACACCACCAGCAGCAGCAGCACCAGCAGAATCATCATCATCATCATCATCACCAGCAGGATCATAATCAGCATCATCATCATCAGCAGCAGCAGCAGGATCATCATCAGCAGCAGCAGAAGCAGCAGCAGGATCAGCAGGACCAGGATCAGCAGCAGCAGAGTAATCACCAGGAGCCCCAGCAGCACCAGCACCAGCAGCACCAGCAGGACCAGGAGCACGAGCAGGACCAGGAGCACGAGCAGGACGAGCAAGACCAGGAGCACGAGCAGGACGAGCAAGTCCAGGAGCATGAGCAGGACGAGCAGGACCAGCAGCAGCTTCAGCAGAGTACGCAGCAGAAGCACCACTGCCAGGAGCAGCTTCAGCAGAAGCCCCAGCAGAAGCAGAGTCAGGGACAGGGGGCAGGAGGGTGGCCCTGTCCCTCTTGCCAGGGATGGCGGCAGGTTGCTGAGACTTTCGCTTCTTCCCCATGGTTGTGGGGTTGCTGGCTGGCAGGGAGGCTGGCAGGCACCAAGGCTGGCAGGAAGCCTGGCAGGCACCAAGGCTGGCAGGAAGTCTGGCACCAAGGCTGGCAGGAAGCCTGGCAGGAAGCCTGGCACGAAGCCTGGCAGGAAGGCAGGCAGGCAGGCAGGCAGCAAGGCTGGCAAGCAGGCAGGCAGCAAGGCTGGCAGGCAGACTGGCTGGCAGGGAGGCTGGAAGGCAGGCTGGCAGCAAGGCTTGGCAGGCAGGCAGAGAGCAAGGCTGGCAGGGAGGCTGGCCAGGAGGCTTGGAGGCAGGCTGGCAGGAAGGCTGGCAGCAAGGCTTGCAGGCAGGCATGCAGGCAGAGCAGGCAAGGACTCGATGTATCCTGCAGCAGGTCTTTCCTCTGAATGCTGGCCACGTGCGAGCTGCTTCCCTTTATATCCGGGGGGCTTACGCAATGCATCCCCCCCGCATGCGCAATTAACGCCAGGCATCTGTTAGGCTTCCGCTGTGCATCCACTAGGCTTCCGCTCTGCATCCGCTTCATCCGCTGTGCATCCACTCTGCATCCACTTCATCCATTCCGCGTCCGCTTTGCTGAGGCCCCCCGGAAGCCCTGCGGATGTGCCATCCGCTCCCATCCGCTAGGCTTCTGTTCTGCATTCATTTTCCATCCGCTCTGCATCCTCCCCGCATCCGTGTTATCCGCTCTGGTTATGCAAATTTTTGCCCCTTTTGAGAGCAGATAACAATGGATGGAACATTTTGCTCGTCCGTTGTGTCCGTTTTGCATCCGTTGGGCAGTGTGACAGGGCCTTTATATACCCTACAAGAAGATAAGCTGTTTAACATCATTTCTTCTCTGAGTGAACAAAACTGTTATTTTTTTTGTTTAGATTTTTGCTATTCCCTGCATATTCAACTATTTCTTACACTGGGTGCATCTCTCATGTCAGCTGGAAGGTAGCAGGTAAAGGAAGAGCATAAAAAGTCAATCAGGTTGAATGACAATAACGAGCCTCTTGCAGGCAGTCCTTGACTCACAACCACAAGGAAGCCTGGAATTTTGGCCATTAAGTTGCTGTGGTCACAAGTCGAGATGCCACATGACCAGGTTTGATTTTACAGCCATTTTTATGATGGTCATAAAGCAGGTCACCATAATTGTAAAGCAAACCATGCATTCATTAAAGGAATCAGCTTCTCTAATGCCAGAAAGCAGCAAAATATGCAAGAACATGGCCAAAAAAGAAGTCACAAATTGCAGTCACATGATCGTGGGACACTACAACTGATCATGAATACAAGCCAGCTGCCAAGCACCTGAGATGTGAGCACATGGTATGTGTGTGAGAGAGAGCATACATGCTTGCACAACAATACAGATAGTCCTCGACTTATGGCCACAATTGAGCTCAAAATTTCTGTTGTCAAGTGTTGTGGTTCGCTGGCAGCCGGTACGGAAGGGAACCAGTCAGGGAGTCTGGCAAGGACTTGGACGAGGGTCTTGAATCCAATGCAGGGATGGGGCCAGGACCATCTGAGAGTGGGGTGCTGCCTTCGGAGCTTGTGGAGTCCGGCAGCAGCAAGGCAGAGGACCCCGGGGAGCCTGTGCCCAGTATGTGTGTGCACAGAGCTGCTAGAAGCGAGAGCAGCTGAGGCAGCAGGAGCGACTTGGGAGTAAGACTGGGAGGTGATTGCCCCTCCCATCAGGGATAAAAGCCAGCCCTCAATGATGTGCTCTTTGCAGGAAGTAAAGAAGTTCATTAGATTCTGATTCCTCATTGAAGCCCTGCGGACTCTGGTTTGTCTTTACTGGAACTTCTGTTGGTTTATCTGCTAATTAAGTGAACGTCTGTTTCTTGGCAGCCTTTTACAACCCCAAAAGCCATGCTCTTATTTCAGACAATTGTGTTTCATGAGTTTTGGCTGGGAATGTAAATAATTCCCAGCATCGCATTAAAAAAGGTTTGCTTTTACACACAGCATGTATTGTCTTAATTTGAATTGAAGCCTGGATCAGAACACCAAGTGAGACATTTGTTAAGTGAGTTTTGCCCCATTTTACAACCTTTCTTGTCACAGTCGTTGAATGAATTACTACAATCGATAAGTGAATCTGGCTTCCCCATTGACTTTACTTGCCAGAAGGTCACAAAAGGTGATCATATGACCCCCCTGGGACACTGGAACCATAACAAATATGAACCAGTTGCCAAACATCTGAATTTTGATCCCATTATCATGGGGATGTTGCAAAGGTTGTAACGGTGAAAAATGGTCATAAGTCCAATTTGTCAGTCACAGGGTAACTTTGAACAGCCCTAAATGAACTGCTGTAAGTCAAGGCTTACCTATAGTAACTTTGAGGATGGGTCGTAGTCCATGGTAACTTTGAATGGTTGTTAAACAATCAGTCGTAAGTCAAGGATTACCTGTAATTCTGCAGAAGATCATCTGAAGCCAACCATGACTGTGCACCCAAATCAAGCAAAGCTTCACACACCCAGGATACTGGAGGAGGGGGGTGGAGGAGGAGAAAGAACTGCAGAATTTGAGATGAACCCCTTGCTGGCCTGATACAGGAGCTCAAGGAAGGAGCCAGGATTTAGAACTCAGAAAACATTTGATCAACAATCTGCCACTGCTTGTTTGTTGTCACCAGAACACAAAAAATCTTTGTTTCCCTGCTCAGCCAAGCCATTCATTCTCCTTGCTGGAATTTTATTGCACTGGTAAAAACCACATGATGTCCCAGAGGTGGTTTGGGACTTTCTTGGTTTTTTCTTTGAAAACAGTTAGCCTTTCACCCAAGATCTTTCTTCAGAATTGACGAGAACTGAAGCATTTTCTAAGAAAGAACCAAGAAAGTCCAAGTTGCCTTTTGGAAAAAAAATACCTTTGGGACAACTGTGACCTGTAGGATTGAGACTCTCCATAGATGAAGCCAAGGATGTTTATGGAGAAAGCTGCATGTTTCTTCCCAGGCACTTCGCTGTATATCTCTTGTACTCCTAACAATCTGAGTATCCCTCAATCTAAGATCCAGCCTTTATGCCTATATTTTGATCCACTCATCCAAGTCAAGAAGGCCCGACAATTCCACCAAATAAAGTGTTATAGACCATTGTCTGCCTTGGCTTTCATTTGTCAGATCTTCCTCCTTAACCTAGTGTCCTTCCAATCAGTCCTCAGAGACACAGATGTGGAAAATGGAGAAGACCTCTGGACACAGATTTGAAACACAAATCTGGAATATAGAGAAGTCTTCAGACTCAGTTCTGGAACATTGGGGAAATCTCTTGAACAAACAAAACAGCCCAGGAGGATCCAGGAGGACCTGTACATTGATTACTGTGCAGACTGTATCAAAAGAAAGTCACACAACCCACAACTCAGCATCCAACCCTACTTCAACCAATCCACCATCACCCAAGACTAGGCACGCACGCCCTCAACTACCTCAATTCAAACTACAACTGGCCTTAAATGCAAGCTACTCAATGCAAGAAGCCTTGTAAATAAAATACCTGAATTTCTCCTCTTATTAAATATGGCTAAATTCAACATAATGTTTGTTTGTGAAACATGGCTCAATACACCTTTCCCTGACTCCATTACTTGAGTAAGAGACTATCATGTTTACCGATCTGATCGTGAAATCCGTAGAGGAGGTGGTGTTGCGATCTTCTATAAAAAGTCCTGACATCTAAAAACATCCAAATTACCCAGGAGCTTGCTCTTCCTGAGACTATTATCTGTGAACTGACCTTAAATATCACATTTTGGTTCTTACTATGTTACAGAGCCCCTGATTATGACACTGAACATGTAAACAAGCTAAATACACAACTAATATGGGCAGCATCCTGCCCACATGCTTTTATCTTTCTTGGTGACTTCAATCTACCTCACATTAACTGGACCCTAAACGAATGTAAAACGGAATCCATACATGCAACCTTCTACAATGCTGTAACAAATCTGGGACAGGAACAACTAGTAACCAACAATACCAGGCTTAACTGCCTCGATATAATCTTCTGCAATAGTTTGAATTCAGTTTATGGAATACAAATTAAAGAACTTTTCCAACAGTGCCCACAACATGATTTACTTTTGACTCAACATATGTCCACACAAAAATCATCACAACAACGAAATCTCCAATTATAACTTCAAAAAAGGCAACTATGATCTTATAATCAACGATCTCTCTTCCCTTGATTGGCAGTTTCTATTCACTGGATGCAATACTGTTGAAGACCATTACAACATATTCTTACTAGAAATCATAAGAGCCATCAAACTATATGTACCAATAACAACTCCCAAAACCAGGAAAAACAGATTACCTGTAACAATAAGGAAGCTTCAATCCAAAAAGAGATCACTTTGGCGAAAAAACAAATCTGGTCACGTTGCCAACTTCAAAAGCCAATACAAAAATCTATGCCACCAGAAAAAAACTGAATGCACTAATTATCATATTAAACAAGAGGAAAAACCTTCTACGCACAAATTCCACCCATGCTTTCTACGATTTTGTAAACAACAAACTAAAAGACTCAAGGTCCATCCCACCCCTGAAAGGACCTAATGGCAAAGACTACAACAACGACACCATCAAAGCAAACCTCTTTAACGCATTCTTTTGCACAGTATTTGTAAACAGCAATGGATCAAGCCCAGTACTTCCTAGTCAAACCACAGACAACTACAATGATCTAATACATATTGATTTTACAGAAGACAATGTTGAAAAATCACTGCACAATCTAAAACCATCCCGATCTATTGGGCCGGACAGAATATGTGCCTACTTCTTAAAAAAAACTATCCACGACCACAGCTGAACCTCTAAGCATAATCTTCAAAAAATCTTTCAGGACCAGCTCCTTGCCAAAACAATGGTCACAAGCCACGGTCATCCCCATCTTCAAAAAGGGAGACCCCAGCCAAACTGAAAATTACAGACCAATCTCCTTATGCTGCATCACCTGTAAAGTCATGGAATCGATTATTAACCAATCCATTATCCTTCATTAGAGACAAACAACCTACTCTGTAATAAACAATTTGGTTTCAGAAAAAAACTATCCTGTAATCTGCAACTCTTACACTGCAAAAACATATGGACTACATGACTCGATCAGGGAAAAACAATAGACGCAATCTACATAGACTTCTGTAAAGCTTTTGATTCAGTGGTACATGACAAACTCCTCCTAAAACTAAAATATTATTGTATCTCTGGACACCTACATAATTGGATAGAAACATTCCTGTCAAACAGACAACAAATAGTCAAAATTGGGAGTGTACTATCAAATTCTGGACCTGTCAACAGTGGTGTCCCCCAAGGCAGTGTGTTAGGACCAACTCTCTTCATACGCTACATAAATGACCTCTGTGATCATATTAAGAGCAACTGCGTTCTTTTCACTGATGATGTAAAGCTATTCAACACCACAGACAATACTACTACCCTCCAAAAAGACCTTGACTATGTATCAGAATGGTCAATCAAATGGCAACTTCAAATCTCAACAAATAAATGCTCAGTCTTACATATTGGCAAAAAAAAATCAGAAAATAAAATACAAGCTAAATAATCAAGACCTTTTTGAGGATCCAAACTTTGTCAAGGACCTTGGAGTACTCATCTCTAATGATCTAAGTGCTAGATCCCACTAACTACATAGCCAAAAAGGCATCAAGAGTTGTTAACCTAATCCTTTGTAGCTTCTTCTCTGATAATATCACAGAACTAACTAGAGCATACAAACATTTGCCAGACCAATACTTAATACAGCTCATCAGTCTGAAACCCACATTACGTATTTGATATTAACACAGTTGAGAAAGTCCAGAAATATTTCACAAGAAGAGTTCTCCACTCCTCTAACTCGTTGCAGAATACCTTATGCCACCAGACTTGAAATTCTAGACCTAGAAAACCTAGAACTATAACGCCTCCGGTCCGATCTAAATACAGTATATAAAATCATACATTGCAATGTCCTACCTGTCAATGAATATTTCAGCTTCAACCATAACAACACAAGAGCACACAATAGACACAAACTCAAGGTTAATCTTACCAAACTTGATTGCAGGAAATACGATTTCATCTGGAATACTCTACCTGACTCTGTGATTTCTTCCCCAAACCCCAAAAACTTTAACCTTAGACTTTCTACTATTGACCTCATCCCTTTCCTAAGAGGTCTGTAGGGGGCGTGCATAAGAGCACCATCGTGCCTACTGTCCCTGTCCTACTGTTTCTTTTTATTTTTTCTTATAAATATCTCTCTCATGTATTCAAAACTATGTTTATTCTTATACCTGTATCTTGTAAGCGATTGACAAATCAAATAAATACTAAATACTAAATTTGGAGCACAGAGAAGACCTCTAGAAGGAGCCTTGTGGAGAAAGTGGGCCTCGATAAAACAAAATATAAGCATGGTCCAATTTGGCTAACTCCAAACACAATGGATCTTAGTTTCAGTCCTGAAAGATTTACCAGATCAAGAAAACAAAGCCATATAAATCTGTATTTTTACTGGAACGGATATAGTGACAGAATTTTACAAATCTGAATGTGCCTCCTCTGTGAACTTGGAATAGCATGTCTGAGGCATTTAATCACACTACTTTCTTGCCCTGGATTCAGCACTCTTTTGTGTGACCATTGCCTTGGTAATGCATTTTCCTCCTGCACTTCATGGTGTGTTGCTCCATCCCCCCCCCCTCTCTCTCACACACACACAGGGAGAGAGAGAGAGAGAGAGAGAGAGAGAGAGAGAGAGAGAGAGAGAGTGTTCTACAAATGTATATTCAACACACACACACCAAAAAACGGTCTTGGAAAGCAAGCCCATTGTGCAGGTTCAGTTTCCAACCTTAGCACGGCAAGAATCACTGGGTAAACTGAGTCCAGCAGGCACACACAGAGTCCAGGAAAACAATCCACAAGTCAAATGGGCCAGGCACAAACACACAAGGGCTCATAATGAACTGGGCTCATTACTCCAGCAATGCTTTACTCCTCGAGTGGGTTCAAGTAGGTGACCCTTCACAAGGGGTGAGGTTGCCTCCTCGCAAGTAGTCTAACTGATCTGCTTTCTGCCTGTCTCCTCTTGGCCCTATGTCTCCTTGGATCAGGGGGAGGTGTGGACTCCACTACTTCCTTCTCCTCAATAACAGGCAGCAGCTACTCCTGGTCCTTACCAGGAGCCTCCTGGCCAACTCACTGTGGCTGCAGCTCACCTAGCTCAGCCTCAGCCTGTCCCTCGTCCAGTTGACCCAGCTGAGGCTGCTCCATCAGGCTAGCACTCTCCGAGCCCCAATCCAGGCCATCAGTCAGCCCTGCGCTTTCCTTTTTTTTTTTTTTTTTTGAAGAAAATTTTATTGATTTTTAGAAACAAACATAAACAAACACAACACAGAACATGAAAAACATAAAACCTCTTTTCTGAAAGCAGCCTGATCCCTCTTTGTACAGACACCAATTCAAATTCATGCTCATTTTTATCTACCATTCCATATCTTATTACCATTCTACATTTTGTATATAGCTTCTCCCCTCTTTTAACTCTCTTAATTTTATTTTTATGGGTTTCATCTCAAATCAGATCATTATATTTTTATTCTTTGTCTGTCCTATTTCAACTGTCTATTATCTTTTCTCATGAAACAAAATTCCTCCTGTGGTCACTGATTGGAGTATGACGCCTTTATATCTTTCCCCTAAAATTATAACACTTAATATAGAACATAATTTCCATTCAGTTTCTGCATAGTACATTGAAGCTACATGCTACATTTTAAAAAGAAAAAGAAAAGAAAAATATAAATATATAATATAATTAAAACAATGATCCATACCAATTCAATTCTATCATTAATGTTAATATTCATTTAAATTTTAAATGTTTAACACATTACTTTTCAAGTAGGTATCACACTTCTATGGGAATGCTTATAAACTTTCCATAATTACTTTCCCCCCACTTCACTTGCATTTTAAAACATTATGTCATTAAAATGTTCCCATTCCTTTCTAAAGTAATTCTCTCATTTAATTCATTCCATTTATTTTATTCACAAATGTTTCCCTAATCATACGTTGTTTCCAATTTTTTAACATTATTTCTAAATACAAATATAACAATACAATCATATGTACCTTTGCAGAATCAAATTTTCAATTAATTTTTTACCCATTATCTCTCAGTAAATCCTGTTTCTTTACATCTTGCTTCACACCCTTGAAGCTTCTCTTCCCTTCCCTCCTCCTTTGCTTCTTCTCTCTGCTCTTTTTACCCCCTTGTCTCTCCACCTCGATTTCCCTTTTCTGTATTCCCTTTTTCTGCTGCTTTCTCACATTATATCCACTTTTCACCTTATTTTTCCCTTTTTTGGTTGTTTTTTTAGGTCTCAAATTCTCCATTCTCTTTCCCCTATCTTCCCCAAGAAGAGTTACTTGTTCATTTAAAATGGCTTCTTCTTTGTCCCAATCTTTTTGTTGCATAGTCTTTTCTTGTAATTTCTCGTAGATAGAGATCACCATTCCTAAGAATTGAAAAATGGAACCAAGAGAGCCCTTCCCTTCTTGTTCCTCTTCTTTAAGTTTTTTAAATTCTATTTTCAGTTCATCCACAAGTAATGCCATTGTAGAGTTTTTTTTTCTTTTAAAACAACCACCCAAATGTTTTTAATCCTTCAAATATAGTTCCAAAAGTCCCAAAGTCAGCAAGCAATCCAAATACACACAAGCTGTTTCTTTTGACACCTTATTCCTTTTTTAATTTTCTCTCCTCGGGGTTAGTATTTAGGTACAAAGTTCCAGTTAAAATGTATCTTTTAGAAGTCCTGTTAAAATTTAACTTTAGATTCTTTAGATTCCAGGCTATCTTCTCCTTCCAAATCCTGCTCTTATTCTCTTCCTCTCCCTTTCCACTTACAGCAAAAAAAAAAAAAAATCCTTCTCTTTTTTTTCCTTTTATATTCAGAAATCTTTATTATCCCCTTGGCATTAAGTTTTACAGCTTAAATACCTGTTGATGCCAAAGCAGATTTTTCCTATTTCTCATTCATCTCTGTTCGCTGTCAACGTAAGGAAGGAGAGTGAAATTTTTTTTCCCCTTTTCACTTTCATTCACTGCTTCCGAATCTTCTTTGGGAGCAATGTATCCTTTTTTAAAATTTGAGTTCCAGGATGCCTTAATTGTTGCTTCTTATCCTGGTCAGCCAAAACTTTCACTTCAGCACTTTCTTCCTCCTGCACATTCTTTTCCGGCTGAGGGTTTCTTTGAGGCGGCCATTTCTGGCCGCCGCTCTACCGCCTTTGGGAAAGAGAATTTAACCAGCTGGCTCGGGGCGCTCCGGCGGCACGCCCAGGCAGAAACCACGCACGATCGCGGATTCCTGTCTGCAGCCAAAGCCCTGCAAACCGGAAGTCCTCAGCCCTGTGCTTTCCTTTGCCAACTCAAACTCCTCCTCCTCCAAACTCACATCCAGAGACGGATCCATGACACATTGCCTAAGCCCTCTACATCTAGCTTGTCCTTAGAATACATGGGTGTCTTTGTATGAGTGTATGTATCTAATATAAATAAGTTTTTATTTTCTGCTTTCATTACATGTCATCATTTTAATTTTGCCAATTTTTATATACATATATGGAACAGATTGTTAGTTTGGGTTTGGTTGAACGCTCTTGGCAAATGGCCTTGTTTTTCCTATCTTGGGTCTATGACTGCAGGAAAGCTATTATAAGGTTCTGTAGATCATCATGGCCATTCCAAATCCACCTGAGAGGGAAACAATCATGCTGCAAATCAGAAGCCATTTTGGAAGAAATAAATGGCACCAGCATGTTGCTCAAGTTATTTCAGTAGCATCTCTGAAAAGACCTCCCCCCCAAAAAGGGGGGGGG
This sequence comes from Laticauda colubrina, assembly GCA_015471245.1. NCBI lineage: Eukaryota > Metazoa > Chordata > Lepidosauria > Squamata > Elapidae > Laticauda > Laticauda colubrina. The sequence goes on from BLBF01000058.1 coordinate 22,513,016, forward strand.
AATCAAAGTTGCAGACAACTGGAAAATTGCCCCAATATTTTTTTTCCTCTCCAATATCCCTACGGAAGGAAAGGTGATGATAAGTCCCTGATCAATCTCCAGCCCAAATGGCATTTTTTCTTTGCCGTGACATATCATAATCTAATGGCTAAAACTGTAATACAAAGCTGACAAATCTGCAACAGAGATAGATCTTACATACCTCTTAGGTCAGAGAGGAGGCAGTTAGAGAAACAAAGGAAGGATGACTTACTTTATTGAGTAGCAGTTGCTCTGCGCCGGGCTGGAGGGGTCTCCATCTACTTCGGCCGTTCTTAGTGTCTCGGCGCACCTCCAATGTTTTTGACCCCAGATCATGTTCAGCTGCCAGGATGAGATTCAATGAGATTCATTGTCACAGCCAGTTTCCAAAATGTTCCCGGGAAGAAAGGGACCAGGCTAGTTTAGGAGTTGGGGTTGTTGCTAAAACAAGGCTGAATTCACACAATGTACTAAATATCAAAGTTCGGTTCAGAAAGCACAGTGGCTGTGTTTGTAGCAAATACGTTCTACCCAATTAAACCATGGCATACTTTATTCATTTATATATTAAATTTGTTTGCCACCCAACTTGCCTCGGGGTGACTCTGGGTAGTTTACAACATTCATTTGGTAGCTCAGCCGACAGAATTCACTCAAACCAGGGCTGGGCTCCTACTATTTGGAATTATAAACCTCTCTATGCCTTTTTAGACTAATCCAGCATGTCGCACAATCTTAGCCTTTCTCTCTCCTTAGTCATAAAATCATGATTCAGAAAGCTGCTGATGCTCAAATTTAAGTCACATTAACACCCTCCAATGAAACCCAAGTGCTCAATTTTCTTTTTTAATTTTAAAATAAACTTTATTAAAGATTATTCACACACACACACACACACACACACACATATAAACAAACAACTACCATTCCTAGATGTACTAATCTACAAAAGAACAGATGGCACACTGGGACACACCATATACCGAAAGAAAACACACACCAACCGCTACCTCAACGCCCAATCCCACCACCACCCAGCACAGATAAATTCCGTGGCCCAAACACTAATTACCAGAACCAAACACCTGGCAGATAAGACACATATAAAGACTGAACTATGCACCCTGACTGAAGTATTGACAGCCAATGGCTTCCTAAAAAACCAGAATCACCAACTTGATCCACAAAAACACACCAAGACATAACAGAGACCTAGAAGACCAACAGACCTATGGAACAGCTGTCTTGCCCGACATAAGAGGTACTACAGATAAAATCAGTAAGATACTACACAGGCATCACATCAAGACTGCCTTCAAAACAGACAAAAAAATAGCAGCCATCCTGAGAAACCCCAAAGACAAAATTGACCTGGAAAACCAAGGCATATACGAAATTCCCTGTACATCATGCCCGGCCACATACATTGGACAGACCAATAGAAGAATAAGTACCCGCCTAGATGAACACAAAAATGCAGTAAAAAAGCTGGAACACACCTCCTCACTAGT
>BLBF01000058.1:22514947-22628188 GCA_015471245.1 Laticauda colubrina
ATTGGGCGTTGAGGTAGCGGTTGGTGTGTGTTTTCTTTTGGTATATGGTGTGTCCCAGTGTGCCATCTGTTCTTTTGTAGATTAGTACATCTAGGAATGGTAGTTGTTTGTTTATTTCCGTTTCCATGGTGAACTTGATTTTGGGGTGTGTGTTGTTTAGGTGTGTTAGGAAATTGTTTAGGTTTTCTTTTCCATGGGGCCAAATCACAAATGTGTCATCGATGTATCTTAGCCATAGTTTGGGTTTGTGGGTGGCATTAGCCAGGGCTCTGGATTCGAATTGTAAGTTTCGACGTGGTTTCACTATTCACCCAAGTCCCAATAAAAGAAACTCTTGAAATCATCAAAAATAAATACCAACCAGCCAAAGACCTCATGGAACTAACAGAACACTGCCTAACCAACACATATTTCATATACAAAGGACAAAGATACAAGCAAATTGAAGGAGCCCCTATGGGATCACCACTGTCACCCATCATTGCAAACCTGTTCATGGAAGAATTTCTTCAGAGCTGAAGAAACAAGCCTGAAGATGATGAATGAGACTTCATCGAAACGTTGCCTAGATACTTCCAATTCTACGCGGGAGAAAACCCGAATAACCAAAGATCCACATAGATATGTATATATATATATATATATATGGTTTTATATATATATATATATGTGTGTGTGTGTGTGTGTGAATCTGTATATGTATATGTATATTTATGTATATATACAAGACCTGCATATTTTATACACAGTGTATAAAATACCGCATTTCGTTACGAATGAAACCAATATACAAATACAAATATTAACATAAAACATATATATTTCTTATCAGCTTAGATGGTGTGATCATTTATTGAAAACAATTTTACTAACATTCATTTTCTATGTTTGGCATATGCTCTTAGTTTAACCACTTCATTTTTCAAATCCTTATCTTTTAATTTCCTGGTTTTTCTCCTTCATCAAATTGTACCATTTTTCCCAAGCTGTCGTATATTCTGAGTCTACCTTATCTCTACATTTTTGTGTAAGTAGGTCCATTTCAGTGTAGTCAAGAACTTTATGAATTATCAAATTATTTGTTGATTTTTGGTCACCCTTCCAGCATTGTGCCAACACAATTCTTGCTGCTGTGATTATATGGAGAATTAAGTATTTCATTTCTTTTGCATAGTCCCCTTTTAACATTCCCAACAAAAATATTTCAGCTTTAAATTCTAATCGTATATTTGTAATTTCTTTTATCCAAATTCTAATTTTTTTTCAGTATTTTTTTACTTTTTGGGCAAAGCCACCAGGCGTGAAAGAAGGTACCCCTTGTTTACTTATGTTTCCAACAGGTCAGATATGGGTACATATTCGCTAACTTTGAAGGTGCCAAATACCACTGATAACACATTTTTTATTGGTTTTCTTTATGAACAACCGATTTTATTATTTTATAATTTAGTTTCCAGACTTTTCCCCAATCTTTCAAATTAATGTTGTGCCCTAAATTCCTTCCCCATATGATCATTGGGCCTTTAACTATTTCTTCCACAATTTCAAATTCTAACAGATAATTATACATTTTAAAAATTATTTTTTCATCCGTCCCCTCTAATATTTTATCTAATTGGTTCAGTTTTACCTCAATTCCAAATTCTTCTATATCTTTTTTATACCTCATATTGAGTTGTAAATATGGCCACCATTCTATTTTCATCCCTTGTTCTCTGAGTTCTTGGTTCGTCTTTTATTCTCCTTGGGAATTTAGGACATCATAAATCTTTCTTCCAGTTTCTAAGGCATTGGGGTGGATCAATGCCTCCATGATGGAAACCCATCCTGGAATCTTCATATAATGTTTATGTTTAATCTCTTTCCACATTTTTAATAATGAGCTTCTAATTACATGTCTATTAAAGTGTGTATATCTCTTATTTCCAGGGTTCCACATGAAGGAAAGCATGCCACCCTGCCTCTAGATCGTGCCCTTCTAGGGTTAAAATTCTTTTATTTCTCAGAATGGCCCATTCTTTAATCCATGTTAAAACTACTGCTTTATAGTATATTTCCCAGGCAGGGAGTCCAAATCCACCTCTGTATCTCTTGTCTTGTAGTGAACTTAATTTTATTCTCACTTTTTTCCCTGACCAAATAAATTTCATGGTAATTTTATTTAATTCATTAAAGAATTTGTTATCTAATTTACTTAGCATGGTTTGAAAGAAAAGATGTTCATTTTGATAGTGGCAATTCTCCCTAACATTGATAGTTGTAATCTCCCCCATTTTTCTAAATCCTTTTTTATTTCTAATATCAGTTTTACATAATTATCTTCTTTTATTGTTTAACATCTTGCCATAAGCCAAATTCCTAGATATTTATTTTTTTTAATAATTTGTATACCCATTGCTTCTACTAATTTCTTTTTTTGTTTCTCTGTTAGATTTTTTTTTGTTATCGTCCTTATTGATCGTTAAACCTGCCACTTCTCTGTATCATTCTATCTCTTTAATTAAATTTGGTCCTGATTTAATTGGTTCTTCTACAAAGAATATAAGGTCATCCACAAATGCTTGGGCCATGTATTCTTCTTGTTTAATTTTTAATCCTTTTATTTCCAAATTCTGTCTAACTCTCCTCAACAAAATTTCTAGTGTCATGATAAAGAGCACAGGTGAAAGTGGACATCCCTGCCTGACTCCTTTTCCTATTTCAAATCAATTTGTTGTTTCTCCATTTATTATTACCCATGCTTATTGGTTTGAATATATTGACTCCAACATTTTTTTGAATTTATTCCCAAATTTCATCTCCTTTACTTGTTGTCTCATAAATTGCCAATTTACTTTATCAAAGGCTTTTTGAGCATCCAGAAAAACTAGTGCAGCCTGTTTTTCTGGATGTGCCTTATAATACACATAATATGTGATTTGACTGTGATTTGAAAGAGAAGGTGAAAGTGAACTGATTGAAGCAGCAAAGTGGATTTTCCTTGAGTTTCCTTGAACATTGTAATAACAAAAGATACAAAGAAGTAAATATAAAGGCTAAAGAAGAAGATTGACTGTGACAGTGCAGAATTTGGAGAATCTGACATTTTGAAGGTGGAAAGTAAAAGTTAACCTTGGGAGGCTACAGCCACCAATTTTACAGTAAGGCTTAGCAATTTGATTGGAACTTTTTAATCTAAAATTAATTGTTATCTGTGATTATAATATTTATATTCATACATGTAAGAACATTGTGGTGGATCTTTTCTTTTCTTCTTTTTTTTCTTACTTTAGTAACACGATGTTTAGTGGCGTTTTGTGATTAAAAAAACCTTAAATATTTAGGTTTATATAATTATATATTGATTAGACTCTAAAGATATTGTTTATTTGCACTTCTTAGTAAAGTATAATTGTTACTAAAGATATACTGGAACATAGAACTACTAATTTATAGAGTTATATTAATTTTTGAAGATAGGTAACTGATTGTATATGTGAAAGTATCAATTAACTAACAGTTTAAACATTTAATATCTAGAAGAAATAGAACAGCGAACTGTTAATATTAGTGTTGTCTAGGTCAGTGGGATAGACCAGTAAAATTGTATAATCTAATAACTTTTGGAGTTATTAGATCCAAAATAAGTAAGTGGGAATAAGTGGGATCTAATACAAGATATTGAGTTGTAGAGCTGTAGACTGTAGGGCAGAATAAAAAGAGAGTCAGAAATTGGGAGAATATTGAATGCTCTTGTGGGAGAGGATAGAAAGAATATTAGGACAGCAACATAGAATATTGCAAGAAATGACAAGTATTATGACAACTGCTATGAAAACCGCCAAGAAACCCACTATAACAGCCACAGCAACATCATCCCCATCTATGCAAAGATCCATAGAAGGATTGCTTACAAGAGACAAAACAGCCTCCGTGACAAACACACAGACCATGCAGGCCACCTTATTATCAATACAAGAAACAATGATAAAGTTACAGGAAAGCATGACCAGAAACCACGGAGAAATGAAGATAGAAATGGAGGAAGTGAAAAGAGAAGCAAGAAATGACATCCAGAAGTTAGATGAGAAAGTGGGATTGATCCAAGAGGTTTTACAAAAAAAATGACCAAAGACTACAAATGATTGAACAAAGAACAGAAAAAACGGAACAGAAATTAGAATCTGTCGGCCAGAAAATGAAGGAATGGAATAAGGAAGTGGAAAACTCACTGATTCAGCTGGAAATGGAGAGAGCCTTGTTTTATCTGTGCTTTCAGAATATGGAGGAGACTAAAGAGGAAGACCTAAGAGCAACAATGGCCGAAATAATTGCAGAAGCGCTCCAAAGAGACAAAAGTGAGATACTCAACAAGTTGGACGAAGTCAACCAAGTTTATATCAACTATGCCAGATGATTTAGATTGCCTAAAGAAGTTCATATTCATTTTGCAAGGAAAAAAGTAAGGGACATAATCTACAAAATTACTAGAGATGAGCCAATATTCTACAAAGAAAAAAAAAATCATTATATTAAAGCAAATCCCAAAAAGAGTGCACGAGCAACTGAGAGAATATTGTTTCCTAGCCGCACAACTTAACAAAAATAATATACGGTTCAGATGGATAGCACCAGAGGGAATGTTGGTGTCATGGCAAGGGAAGAAGATTAAGATAGATACTTTGGAGAAAGCACAAAACTTCCATATTCAACTGGTAGGCACAAAAGAACTTGGTAGTAGCAGAGAAGAACTGGAATTGGCCAGCCAAGATGACCAACAATTGGAAAAGAATGGAAAAGAGCAAGAAGAGGAAAAGAAAGAAGAAGGAAGACCACAAGAAGAGAACAGAGTAAGAACAAGGCACGAACAGAGGCAAGGAACAACAGGAACTAGTTAATAGCAGCAAAGAAGGAAAATGGAAAACAATTTGAAAATACTGTCAATAAATATAAAAGGAGTTAATTCTCATCAAAACAGAACCAAACTTTTAAGAAATTGGCAAAACAAAAAATGAATATAGTGTGTCTCCAAGAGGTACACCGGCAGTTGAATTTTAAAGCTTTCTGGATGCATTATATACACATTAGAACTCAGGATAAAAAATATTTATAATATAATAAATTAAGGAAACTTTATACAGCACTATCACAAGAAAAAAAAAGAGGGGTAGCAATTTATGTCAGAGAAGGAATAGAGGCAGAAGTGCTATATGCAGATTCAGTGGGGAAAACAATGTTAGAAGTAGTATGGGAACAGAGGAAATTCTTACTTGTTGCAATTTATGTCCCCAATAAACAAGATACTTACTACAAAAAAAAAATACATGAAAAAAAATTAGAATTAGGCAAAGAAGATATTTGTATGACAGGAGATTTTAATGCAGTTGCGTACATTAAAAAAGATTATCAAAGTACTAGTAAAAAAAAAAAAGAACACCCTTCCAAAAACATTCTTTAATATGGTAGAAAAACAAAACTTAATAGATATATGGAAAATATATAACTCAAAAGAAAACCAGTTCACCTTTTACTCTATTCCTCACAAATTATGGTCCAGAATTGATATGGCATGGATAAGAAAAACTCTAATGAAAGATATGACAAGTGAAATAGAAATAGTACCAAATATATGGGCAGAACATAACCTCCTAATTATAACATGGAAAGACCAATCAAAACAAAGAGGGAGATGGCTGTTGAACCCACAAATTCTGAAAGATAAAGAATATTTAGCAAAAGTTAAAAAAGAATTAGAAATGTTTTTGAAAGAAATTCAAAAGAACACACCTCTTTACAGAATTTGTGGGACACAACGAAAGCCTATTTAAGAGGAGTAACAATTGCATACAATGCCAGAAAGAAAAAAGAAAAAAGAAAAAAAAAGTAATGAGTAACCGAATGATATTAGAAAATTGGAAAGACAAGCGTAATTAACACCAGAGAACGAGCAAATCATAAGTAAATATAGTTTAGCTATAAAGAAAGAAACCTAAGAGCATTGAAATTAGTAAAGCAAAACTACTTTGAAATGCCAATAAGCCAGGAAGGTGGCTGGCATATAAGTTAAGGAAGGAAAAAGAAAAGAGATGGATTCAGCAATTACAAGATAAGGAGGGAAAGATACAAAATAATATGGAAAGGAAAAAACAAATAGTACTGGAATATTTTAGTACACTCTATAAACAAGAAGATATGAGTAAAGAGAAAATCAAACAACATATAGAAGAAGAAATATTCCAATTCTAATAGAAGAAGAAAGGGAAAGATTAAATGAAGAGATTACTATGGAGAAACTAAAAGAGGCAATTAGTAAACAAAAAAAACAAAAAAAACCTGGAACAGATGGATTACCTGTAGAATTAAATAAAAATTTAGGTGAAATACTAGATCCAATCCTTTTAGAAATTTATAATGAAGTACTTACAGAGGCAAAGCTACCAATGTCGTGGATAGAAGCATATATCACATTAATACCAAAGGAGAGTGCAGATACCACCCACATAAAAAATTACAGACCAATTTCTTTATTGAACACCGATTACAAAATATGTATGAATATAATGGCTGAGAGATAGAAAAAATATTGAGTAAATATATACAAACAGATCAAAATGAGTTTCTCCCAACAATGCAACTAAAAAATAACACAAGGACAGTACTAGATATCCTGGAGTTGTAATTTCAATTAAATGTCTCCTGGACAGAAACTTGCTTAGGATCCCCTGGTCCCTCTCTGGCTGAAAACTCTCAAGTTCTGAAGGAGAATACAGATAGTCCTTGACTTACAACAGTTTGTTTGGTGATGGTTCAAAGTTACAACAGCATTGAGAAAAGCGACTGATGATTGTTGTAGCATCTCCGTGATCATGTGATCACAATTTCGATGCTTCGCAAGTGGTTCACACTAAGGGCCACTGCTGTGCCTCAGGATTAAGCAATCCCCTTTTGCAACCTTGTCACAAGCAACGTCAACATGGAAGCCAGATTCACTTAACAACCAACTGCAGGGATTCACTCAACAACCCTGGCAAGAAAAGTCATGACATGAGGCACAAATCACTAAACAAATATCTCACTTAATAGCAAAAATTTAGGGCTCAATTGGGGTCATAAGTTGAGGACTACCTCCAGGGCAGGGGAGCCCACCAGGAAGGACAGCAACAAAGACATTATATCCATTGGTGAATCCTAGAGACCAGCACGATCTAGTCCAACAGGAGTGACTCTGCTCGTCAACCTGGAGGACAAGCAGCTGGTTCCAGACTGCAGGAGTTCTGTTCTCAGGTTCACACGTATCAGCCAAGACAGGAGTCATGCTTTTACTGACTAACTTAATTTATAAGTCAAATGGCAGTTAATTGGCAGCAAATTCAGTGGGACACATAAAACAGATGAATATGTTCAGCTGGAGAGAACCGATGGCCTTGCTACCTCAAGCAGAAATCGGCTAGGTAGAAGATAAATGGATGCTCACCCAGGTTTCGCTTCTTTTTGTGCCCGGAAACCAGAGAAAGTATTAGCAGGACTATTATTACTAGGCTTGGTTGCACAATCAGCCAGACGTTTAAACTAGACTTGGGATCTTTGTCTACCAATTGAATCCTTCCCAAGGATCAGAGATAGGCAGATGTTGGTGTTTAATAACATTGAAGGTATTGTCAAAATGAATGCAATTATCTTATTACTACTTAACCATCCTTGTTTATATCTATCTATCCATCCATCTATATCTCTCCACCATTCTCATATCTGTCTGTCTATCCATATCTCCCTTTCTCTCTCTCTCCCTGCTCCCTCCTCTCTAAGCCAGCAGTGAACCAAACTGGATTTCCACTAAAGAGTCTAAATTCTGATCACCCTTGAGAAACTGTCCCCATTTCATCATTCTTCACATTTCCATTCCAAAATAAGATGACTCAAGCGAGGATGAATAATGGAGTAAAAAGATATTTTTTAAAAAACTGGAAAAAGATATCGTGCACGTCTCCTATTATGGGGAACAGATTCTCCAAAGAATGTCCTACTGAGATTTTATGAATCATTTTAGACAACCAATGCTCTGATTCAGTGCAAATTCCCCACAAATATGGGCAGCAAACTTTCTCCCCAGCAGTCGAAGTAGGACTGCAGACACGAAAGAAAAGTACAGGTACTCACTGAGTTCCAACCACAATTTTCTAACCACTGAGCCCACAGTTTATGTTGCCAAGTGAAATATTTGTTTAGTGAGATTAGTCCCATTTTATGACTATTATGCCACAATTGTGAAGTGAATCACTGCAATTGTCATATTAGTAACACAGTATTGCGGCCTGTCAGCCCACAGCCCCTCTGGCAGTCGAATCAGATGAGGAGGAGGCGGCGTGAGAGTCAGGGTCAGCATCAGGGCAACCTGGGAGCTCCAAGGGGGAAGAGGAAGCTGACAGAGAGAGAGGGAGAGAGGCTGAGGCTGAGCCATCCATCAGCCCTCAGATCTGGAGGTGGTTGATGAAGAAGGGGAGGAACAGCTGGGTCCAGTGCCTGATGCGCGGCTCTGCAGAAGGCAGAAGAGAGGAGGGCAGTGGAAATCTATTGAGTGGTCCTTGGGATGGAAGAGCCACTGCTGCTAGCAAGGCCCCACCCTAGCTCTGGGGACACAAGGCAGGGGGAGGAGATGAATAGATGTGGCAGACAACTGTTCATCTTCCAGCCAGAGGACTTGGTAGCCTGCAAGATAAATGTTTTGCTGGGGCTGCCGGCATTCCTAATAAAGGGATCTTTTAGTTCACATCAGAGGGTTTATCATGTTTGGGGAACTGGGTCAGAACAAAGAGTGAATCTGACTTCCTCACTGACTTTGCTTATCAGAAGGTCACAAAAGCTGATCACATGATCCCGGGACACTGCAACTGCCATAAATATGAACCAGTGGCTAAGCATCGGAATTTTGATCACACGACTATGAGGATGCTGGAACGGTTGTAAGTGTGAATAACAGTCTTGAGTCCCTTTTTTCAATGCCACGTTAACTCTGAATGGCCACTAAATGAACTGTTGTAGGTCAAGGACTACCTGTACCAGGCGAATTAGAACATAAACACACAAAAATTAACTCCAAAATCCCCTGAACAACCAAAGGGGACCAAGTTCATTCAATGAAGACTTGTCTCTTTGAGCAACCCCAGAACATGCAACGTCCAATGAAAAAGGAGAAGGAAGGGAAGGGGCTGCTCTGCCTGAGCCCCCATGTTAGAGGCGAATCTATTTGACTGACAAAAATAACAATCCACTGCAGGTAGTCCTCAACTTATGAACACAATTGAGACCAGAATTTCCACCGCAAAGCAAGGAAATTGTTATAAAAGCCATACAAAATTATACGACCTTTTTGCCATGGTTGTTAAGTGAATCATGCACTTGCTTAAACAAATCTGATTTCCTTCTCTGACTGCTTGGCAGAAGGCCCAGGGAAAGTTGCAAATGGCAATCATGCGATCACCCTGCAACCATTATAAATACATGTAGTCCTTGACTTAAAACAGTTTGCTTCGTTACCGTTCAAAATTACAATGCACCAAAAAAGACCATTTTTCACACTTATGACCGTTTCATCCCCATGATCACATGCTTTATATGCTGACTCACAATTATGACTGTTGCAATGTCCCCGGGGTCACTTGATCCCCTTTCGCAACCTTCTGACAAAGAAAGTCAATGGAGAAACCGGATTCATTTAACAACTGTGTGACTAATTTAATAACTTAACAAATGTGGCATTAAAAGTCGTAAAATGGGGCAAAACTCATTAACAAATTTATCAGTTAGTAATATAAATTGTGGATTCTGTTTTGGTCATAAGTCAAGGACTATCTGTACATACCAGTTGCCAAGTGCCTGAATTTTGATCACATGGCCATAGGGATGCTGCAACGTGATAAGCAGGAGGACTCACTGGAAGTCACTTTTTTCAATGTTGTTGTAACAATGATTGTAGGTCGAAACTACCTGTACAAGATTTGCAAATTATTTTACAGACCCTATTTATTGCTTTGAAAGAGCAGTGTGGCAGCTTAGTGGTGACACTCGCCTCCCATTCTGAAAGTTGAGAGTTCAATCCTAGGTAGTGGCAGATGTTTCTCTCCTAGGGTAGAAAAAAAATAATGTCTGCTGTGAACTCTATGTGGCATCAGGAAGGGCATCCAGCCAGTAAACGTTCAGCTCCAGCAGTCATCCCAAGTCTACCCCAGGATTATAGGGTCATTAAAGTGAGGGTTTTTTATTTATTGCTTTGAAGAAAAAAATAGCACAGAATCCTCCAATCATTCTGAAATGCAGCTTCAGAAAGTATCATCAGCATTCTTCCAAGATGGCCACCATGAAGCCTGTATGAGCAGATCTGCCACCAAAATCTAACTCCATCTTCTAAAGTTTGCCCCACTTCCTTAACATGCATTCACAAATAAAATCCAAAGTCAGGTTTTTGCACACCAGGCACAAATCTTAGGAAACTCCACACCACACAACCTTCTACCCACCTCTTCCTCTTAAGGTAACAGCTGACTTCGGAGGATTCATTAAAATGGGACTTACCAGCAGAGCTGATCAGGAACTTCTGTTTCCATTCCAACTGATCCAATCCCATTGGGGTGCTCTTGGAGAGTGGGAGGGAGTGACATCGGTCCAAAAAAAGTTTGAATGGAGGAGGAGATGCTGGAGATGGGCAGAGAGGGTGAGATCGTGGCTGTGGAAGGGAGAGACGGAAATTGATGTAAAGACAAAATGACTGCAAAGGTCTTTTTAAAATAAAATACAGTATAAAGAAAACACTCCAAATGTCAAAATATCTTCATTTCACTCATGCTCAAGAAGAGCAAGCACAGTGCTGAAATGCAATGTGTGACATTTTCATCAACTGAGATGGAATTTGCTCACATTCAAAGATATCATGATCTTTTACTTAAGAAAAAAATGGCCCCTTCTTTCCTTTTATAAATAAATAAATAAATATAGAAATAAAATTATATATAAATAAAAATTATATATAATTTTAGATATAATTATACAGATTAACAGAGTTGGAAGGGACCTTATACTGTAAGTCATTTAGTCCAATCCCCACCCAAGCAGGAAACCCTACACCATCTCTGACAAATGGCAAACCAGTCTCTTCTTGAAAGCCTCCAGTGATGAAGCTACCACAACTTCTGAAGGCAAGTTATTCCATGAATTGATTGTTCTCACTGTCAGAAAATTTCTCCTTATTTATAGATAGAATCTCTCCTTGATCAGTTTACATCCATTATTCCTTGTTTGGCCTTCAGGTACCTTGAAAAATAGCTTGACCCCTTCCTCTTTTTGGTAGCCCTTCAAATTTTGGAAGACTGCTATCATGTCTCCCCTGGTTGTTCTCTTCACTAGATTAGCCATGTCCAGTTCTTGCAACCATTCATCATTTGAGCCTCCAGTCCCCTAACCATCCTGGTTGTTCTTCTCTGGACTTTTTCTAGAGTCTCAACATCTTTTTATAGTGTGGTGACCAAAGCTGGATGCAGTACTCTAGTGGTCTTACTAAGGCTTTATGGAGTGGTATTAGTTCCTCCCTTGATCTTGATTGTAATGCAACTTAGGATTGCATTGGCTTTTTTGGCTGCCATCACACACTATTGTTCCAGTCTTTACGTCAACAGTCCTTTCAGATACTGTAGGAGGAGAGTCTTTGACAGCCTCAAATCAGAAGGTGTCCAATATCAGCTTTTTAGACCAATGCATTTTTTAAAAGATATGATTTTGTTAGCAAACTTCAGCAAACACATCAAACCCTACCCCAATTTGGCCCATCTATGCAACTGATGGAGTGAACTATAGCTCTCAAAAACTAATGCCTTTTAATAAAAAGTCCAAAAATTGTTGCCAGACCCCTCTTAATTTTTGACAATCTTTTCAGGTAACCTTAACATGATGGCACAAGAAATGAAACATATAGAGAAAATTTCCTTGAATCATTGGCCTTGCAAAAAGGCAGGTACTTCATGATAATTCACCATTCTCAGGTCAGAATTTCATAGGATTTGAGTGAGAGCACTTAGATCTTTATAGCTTTTAACCTTCTCTCTTTTCCTCCAATTACTGAATTTGGGGGTTCTATAGATGCAACATTGCTAAGTCCTTCTTCAAGGAAACCAATGGATACGGAGATGGTTCTGCTTTGTTAAGTCTTCTGTTCCCACAATTTCCAAGACATAAACATGTCTTTAAAACTTCTCCGTTTCTCAAAAACACAACAGGAAATGCTGCAAGCTTGGTGATTTTCTTGCTGATGTTTTATTACACAATTAGGTAACACCATAGGTACTATTGTGCAAATAATCAGTGCTAGCAAAGCCTCACATCTCCAGGACCAAAAAGGAAAAGGCAACACAATTTGTACGAAACTTCATTGAGGAGCTGTTTCACAAATCCCTCATTTTGTTTTAAATGTCTTTATTTTCTAATTCTGCTGAACTATTGAGACCAGGCAATAGAAAAGAACTTTTAGAATGAGATTTCACTGATGGCTTCAGTTGCAACTATAACCTCTTAGGCTACCACCTCCAGAGTTGGATGCTTTGCACTCTGCATGCAAGTATTCTTCTGCCTCACTCATCAACCTCTTGCCTCTAGGCACCAAAAGTCCCAAGGCAACTGGACAGTTGCTCCCCTTCAACAACATTTCCCCAAAAGGAAAATTGTCAGATTTATCTGCAACTGATGGGCAACAGCAGTAGCAGCAGAAGCAATGTGATCAGAGGACTAAGGACTAACCTTAGGTTATCTCCATCATCAAGGTCTTGGCATGAGTGAGTTGATCTTCACTTGGATTACAAAACCCAGCTCAAATGACTCACTTTGAGAAACACCACTGAATAAGTGGAGAACAATATTTTATTTAATTTTCCATGTCCTTTACTGTATTGAGATCATGGCACAATCCTTACCCTTAAGCAGATGCAGCATTTTTTGATGGGTGAGGAACAGCATACAGAATGTAAAAGAAATGCTACCATTTTGTCTGTGGCAACAGAATTGGAAATTCTTTATTTAGCCATTTCTTTCATGGGAGATTTTCGTTTTACAGGAAAAGTGAGGTTGCTCTGATCATATGTAGGAAATTGTAAATCCAAGGGGACTGAGCTTGAGGTTCACCTGTTCCTTAATTCAGAAGAGACTAGGATTAGGATCCAAGAACTCAAAATGGAAACCACAAGCCCATGGTCAAAGTCTGACCCTTTTGCAGATTTCTGCCATTTCAAAAAAGGAAACACTCAAAACCTATCATTTCATCCTAAAAAAAACTTTTTTTCCAGAAAATGATAAAGGTCCCACAACAAAATGAACTCACTAGAGCAGGGGTCCCCAACCACTGGGCCCTAAACCGGTACTGGTCCGTGGATCATTCTGTACCGGGCTGCAAAGAATGAATAATCGTGACTAAAATATATATTTTATATTAGCTAAAGCTAAGAAGCCCTTTACTATTGGGGAAGAATTGATTTTGCCGGTCCTTAAAAAAGTGTTTCTGCGTGAAACTGGTCCCTGGTACAAAAAAGGTTGGGGATCACTGCACTAGAGGAAATAAAGAGATAGCAGCAATCAAGCTTTACAAAGAAACTCAATTAAGAGATTTGTCCATTCACACTTTTTCCAAACACAGGGAAAATCAATCAATCAATCAGCTGCTTTCAATTAATGTCAAGAAAGACAGAGTTTACTGTTAGATTAGAAAGGAAGCAGCTCAACAATGGAAGAAAAAAAGACAGTAAACATCTTATTTTTGAGTTTAGTGCAAAAAAATACACAATGATGGTCAGGTAGAAATTCATAAACAGTGACACAACAACTGTTGTGGTCTATGGACCACAACTGGATGGAACCAATGGAGGGGCTGGCACCTGGATCTGACAAAAGCTGAGAAGTATGGAAATTGTAGAATAGACTGTAGACAAGTACAACAAGATGCAGAGACACTCTGAACAAATGGGGCTATCTGGTGATCTCTGCCCTTTGTGATTGTGGTGACATGCAGACAACAACACATGCCCTTTGTGTGTACACAAAATCAGTGTACACTTGAGGAGGTCATGGCAGCATGACAGAATGCAATTAATGCTAGTTTCTGGGCAAGATTTGTTTAAATTGTGCATATTTCAATATTGTATTTTATATTTCAAATGTTAATGTTATATTGTGATGCTTCTGACACAATATACAAACAGACTGTTCTATGCACAAAAGTGGAAAGAATTTAATTCCCACAATGGATGATCTGCTGGGAAAACTGATAGAATTAACAAAGAAATGGCTGGTATATCTAAGCATGTAAAAGTAAAAGGTTGAGGCTGTAATGTTATTATCTTATTCCACTGTGCTAAAAAGAATAAGAAGTAAATGCTTTTCTTTCTTTTACCACTTTTTCCCGATTTGTTGGGGGCAATACACTGACTTGTAAATCGCTCAGAGTGCTGTAAAGTACTACAAAGAGATATAAAAGTCTAAGCGCTTTTGCCATTGCTATTTTCCTACATTTTTCATTTTTCTTTGCACCATGGTACCTCAGTACTCGACTGCTCGAGGACTACCTGAAATGACAATGATCAAGAAACCACTATATTTTATATTTTGATAATTTTTAATTTAAAAATAGAAAAAAGAGTGAACCAAAGACTGTGGCCTGTGAGTACTACACTTCTGATTATTACAGCTCAGGGTCTCCTTTTCCCACTGTTCTGTCTGGAAAAACGCGAGGTAGACCGGGTTCCAACAACAAGTCTTTATTTCAAGTATAGTTGCAAAACGGAACATTGGCTCAAGCCGTGACAGCCCTTTTATACTTTTCTGTCTGCCGGCTTGTAGCCAATGACAATTATTTGATTTTGCCGCCTTTGTGCGGCTTCGGGGATTGGTTCCTTTTGAACCTATCCCCATTTGTTTTTTGTAACCAATCAGAATGGTTTATTTGGATTCTACTATTTTTATACAGAACACCCCTCCCCTCTTAGTTCAGTCCTACGTGGTAACGTTGTCGCGCAGGTAGGTGGGGCTTCTCTTGATTCGACTGGACTTGCGCGGTTCATTATTGTTGGAGACTTCAACCGGTTCAGATGGGGTTGCTGTGTCTTCCATCCTTCTCCATGGAACCGTCTGGAAGGGTGAGTACTGCCGCCTGAGTTTCTTAGGCTGGTGGTTTTGCCGCTCCCTCCCATTTCCTCCAGGCAGGTCGAGCTGGCTTGGCTGGCCCCTTCAGATGGGCTCTTCTCGAAACTTTCTTCAAACAGTGAGTCTTTTATTTGCTCTTTTTGATTGTTATTGTTTTTGGAGTTTAATTTAAACAGTTCTTTATTGATTTCTCGCATTTCCCCCCCTCTTTGGTTTGAATTTCGTCATGTTTTTCTATGTTTGGTTGTGTGTTTGCATTTCGTTCTATGTTTCGGGAGCGAAGCTGGTCTATGTGCCGCTTCCATTCCCTGCCGTCGTCTACCGTTAGTCGGTAGGATTTGGGGCCTGTAATTTGTGTGATTTGTCCGGGTAGCCATAATGGTTCCCCTGTAAATTTTTTTGCATAAACTAAGTCGCCTATTGCAAAGGTCCTGAATCGAGTGGAGGAGTCGGGGGGGGGGGGGTTTCTGGTGTGAAATTTGGGTGCAATGTCTAGATGCGACCTTAGTTTCCTTCCCATCAGTAATTCTGCTGGGGTTTTGTTGGTTGTAGTACTGGGTGTGATATGTTGGAGGGTGAGTAATCAATTTATTTTATTTTGGACATCCCCAGTCTCCATTTTTTCTAAACCCTCCTTGGTAAACCTGACCATTCTCTCTGCCCTACCGTTTGCAGCTGGATGAGCCGGCGCGGTTAGGGCATGTCTTATACCTAGGGAGGCTAGGTATTGCTCGAATTGGAGACTGGTTAATTGTGGCCCGTTGTCGGACACTAGGACGTCCGGTAGGCCATGGGTTGCAAAGAGTTTGTCAAGTTGTTTTATGACGGTTTCTGTTGTCGTAGATGGCATAATTTTTACCTCCAGCCAATTAGAGTATGCATCCACGACAATCAGAAACGTATGCCCCTTGGTAGGACCTGCAAAATCGATGTGGATTCGTGACCAGGGGCCTCTTGGTGTTTCCCAGTCTCTTATGGGTGCTTTTGGCGGGGACGGCCTGATTCTTTGGCATTTATTGCACGAGTTTACCCAGTATTTGATGTCCCTATCTATACCCGGCCACCAAACGTAGCTTCTAGCAAGGCTTTTCATTTTAACTATTCCCGGGTGGCCTTCGTGAAGCATACCCAGTACCTTGGTTTGTAATTTGTTAGGAATAATTACCCGATCACCCCACAATAAACAACCTTTTTGGATTGAGAGTTCAGTTTGTCTGGTCCGGAAAGGTTTAAAGTTCTCAGTTTTTTGGTTTTCCGGCCAGCCTTTACCTACCCAGTTAAGTACGCGGGCAGTCAATGGGTCTTTTGCGGTGGCTCTGGCGACATCATTCGCAGATATAGGTAGATCGGGGCAAGTCTCTATCTGCAATGCTGTCATCGTTGGTGCCGGGTCTTCCTCTGTTGATGGCAATGGTGCTCTGCTCAAAGCGTCTGCATGGGAAATTTGTTTCCCTGGGCAATGTGTCAGAGTATAGGAATAGGCTGCTAGGAACTCTGACCATCTAGTCATTCGTGGGGACAGAATATTCGGTGTGGGCTTGTTTCCCGCCAAAATTCCTAGTAGCGGTTTGTGGTCTGTTACGATTTGAAAAGTTCTTCCATATAGGTACTCGTGGAAGCGTTTCACTCCAGCAACAATTGCTAGAGCTTCTCTGTCCAACTGGCTGTAATTACGCTCGGTTTTGGACAGGGTCTTAGAATAGTATGCGACGGGTGCCTCTCTCCCATCAGGCAATTGGTGGCTCAGGATGGCACCAACTCCGAATGGTGAGGCGTCGCAGGTCACCGTCAATGGCAGTGTGTTGCTAAACTGGATAAGAACCGTGTTTGATGTTAATAAGTCTTTTACTCCTTGGAAAGCTTTTTTTTCTCTAAGCCCCCATGTCCAAATTGTTTTCTTGTCCAGTAATCGATGCAGTGGTTTCGTTATTGTGGCTTTTTGGGGTAGGAACACATTATAAAAGTTTATCAGTCCCAAAAATGCCTGCAGCTCAGTTTTATTCTTTGGTTCTGGTGCGTCTTTTATAGCTCTTACTTTTTTTTCGGTGGGGTGTATGCCCTCTCCATCAATTAAATATCCTAAAAACTCAACGCGATCAGTCATTAGACAGCACTTTTCTTTCTTTACTTTAAGGCCAGATTCTCTGAATTTATTCAGGACCTCTTTGAGTCGTTTTTTAAGCTGTGTTGCATCTTTGGCTGAAATTAGGACGTCGTCAAAGTATGGCACGACCCCTCTTATGCCATTTAACAGGCGTTCCATGAGGCTCTGGAAAACGCCTGGGGCTATGCTTACTCCAAATTGGAGTCTGTTACATTTGAATGCCCCTTTGTGAGTCATTATTGTTTGTGCTTCCGCCGTTAAGGGGTGTACGGGGAGCTGTTGGTACGCCTGTGCCAGGTCTAATTTGGCGAAAACCTTTCCTCCCCCAAGAGAGTGCAGTAGGTGTTGCACAACTGGCACCGGGTACGCGCTCTGTTGCAACGCATGGTTCAGGGTAGCCTTGTAGTCGCCACAGATTCGAACCGACCCGTCTGGCTTAATTGGTGTCACAATTGGTGTTTCCCATTTAGCGTGGTCGACCGGTTCTAAAACCCCTTGATCTATTAATTTATTTAGTTGTTCCTCTATTTTTTCTTTTAAAGCAAAAGGAACCCGTCTGGCCTTTAGCCTTTTAGGGGTTATCTGTGGGTCTAGACTAAACGAAATGGGGGTTCCCCGATACCTGCCTAGGGAGCCGTCAAAGACGTCCTGGAATTCTCGGATCAGGTCTTCTTCCCAGTCAGTTGCGGCCACCCGGTCTACTCCGGTCATCCCGATGCCCAATGGTGCGAACCATTCGATACCCAGGAGGCTTGGTCGATCTCGGTCGACTATCGTTAATGGTAGTACTGCGACATGTTGCCTGTAAGTGATTCAAAAATGTCCCAGGCCGATTACAGGAATTCGGTTTCCCTGATAATCTTTGAGGGTTAGTTTTTTGTCTCTGGAGTTCCTTAATTTTGATGTCAGGAATTAGTTTTTTGAGGGTGTCCCACGACACCATGGATAGGAACGATCCAGAATCAACTTCCATCTCGCAGGGGCTGTCTTCGATTTTTACAACTATTTTTACTTTCTTCCCGCTTTCCGTCTGAGCGCTTCCGATAGTGAAAGTTTGGTATGCTTTCTCCCGGTTAGTGGCTCGCCTGTTTCGCTGCCACTTTCTCTCGGAGAGTCTTGGCCCAAGCTTTGCTGGGGAGTCGTTTCGTCTCTTTGGGCTGTAATTCTTTTTGTTTCTGCAGACTTTCTCGATATGCCCCCTCTTCTTGCATGCTCTGCAAATGGCATCGAGGAATCTGCAATCGGCTCGGGGATGGTTTCCCCCGCAACCAGCACATTCCCGCCGATTTCTATTTTCGCGCCCTTTCTTGTTAGCGTATAGGCGGTGGATTTCATCGTCTTCCTCCCCGGATTCTGATGTCTCCTCGAGTTCTTCGTAATGAGTGGTTGTGTGAGGTTGTTTTTTTCCTCTGGCCGGGCTTTTTTCATCGTTGCTTGCATTCATTTGCTTCATCTTATCTGCCGATTTTTTGGCAGCTTCAGCAGCCGAAGCTTCTGCAATAGCTTCGGCTACTGATATGTTGGGTTTGTTCAGTAGCTTGCTCTGTATGGTTGAGTCTCTTAACCCCAATATCACTCGATCCCGCATCGCTTCATCTAAGTTAAGAAACTCGCACGCTCCCCCTATTTGGCGTAGTGCGGCTACAAAATCAGCGATGGTTTCGCCTTCTTTCTGGTCTCTCCGATAAAACTCGTGCCGCTTTATCAGGTTTGACACCACTGGTGCATAGTAGGCCTTTAATGTTCTTTGGAGCTCGGTCCACGTCAGTTGTTTGACATCTCGGGGCTTTGCCAAAGCCTTGGCCATTTTAAAAATCGCGGGCCCACAGTGTGTCAAGAAGACAGCTCTTTTTCGTTGGTCTGAGATTTCCTCCATCTCATTGCTCTCTAGGTACATCTGGAAACGGTCTACGTAAGATTCCCAATCTTCTTCATTGGGGTTGAAGGGTGCGGGCGGCGCATTGTTTCCGGCCATTGCTCTTGTCTGGTTTGTCTGTCACCGCGTGCTCAGTCTCACGTTTAGGATGATCCCATCCTCATCGCCAGTGTTCCGTCCGGAAAAACACGAGGTAGACCGGGTTCCAACAAGTCTTTATTTCAAGTATAGTTGCAAAACGGAACATGGGCTCAAGCCACGACAGCCCTTTTATACTTTTCTGTCTGCCGGCTTATAGCCAATGACAATTATTTGATTTTGCTGCCTTTGTGCGGCTTCGGGGATTGGTTCCTTTTGAACCTATCCCCATTAGTTTTTTGTAACCAATCAGAATGGGTTATTTGGATTCTACTATTTTTATACAGAACACCCACCATTGTGTGATGGGATCTTCGTCTCCTAAACTCAATGGAGGCCATCCTGCACTGTTAGTCATGTTTATGTGGAGAAGTAATAATGCAAGTACTCCTTATGTCCAATCACTTAACATCCATTCCAGGTTACAACTGGAACCTATTTGAGAGTGCAGGCTTCAGATGCTCAGCAACAGGGCCACATGTGCAGCTGTTTACAGTATCCCAGAATCACATGACATTTTACTGAAAATTTGCACTTCCAATTTCCAGCAAAACTGCACCCATAGCAAACCACTGGTTCACTTAATGACTGCAGCATTTGCTTTAAGCAGTCACTTAATGACCTTCACAAAAAATGCTGCAAAATTGGGTACCCAATTTTCACAACCATCACAACATGCAACCATCATGGGAAGGCTCCATTACTGCCATATATCAAGAGCTACTTGTATGTTGAACTAATATGGTTATTCAGGAGCTCGTTCGTGGAACTGGCTCCAAGGGAAAACGTGTCTCAGATTCAACTTTGAATTGAACTGGCAATTGACAACTTTGGCAAGGAATTGAATAGGATGGGCACAACTTCATGTTGCCTGGAGGGTTCCTAAGAAGTGGGCTTCCATCCTATCATTCAGACTTCCCAAAATAGCAGTACTGCTTAGAAGAGATGATATGCCCAATCACAGAATTTCCTTGCAATCTGCCACTAAGGTGGAAAAAACTGTGTGAGGGATCTTGGAGTCCTAGTGGACAACCACTTAAATATGAGTCAACAGTGTGTGACAGCACCAAAAAAGCCAATGCAATCCTAGGCTGATTTAATAGACGGATGAAATTGAGATCACATGAAGTTTACCAATTTACAAAGCCTTAGTAAGACCACTCTTGCAATACTGCATCCAGTTCTGGTCACCAGAACATAAAAAAGATGTTGAGACTCTAGAAAGAATGTAGAGAACAGCAACAAGAATGATTAGGGGGCTGGAGGCTTAAACAAGAAGAACAGTTACAAGTACAGTAGAACCTCTAGTCACAAATGCTTCTAACCACAACCGAATCAGGTTCCGAACAAAAAATTCACTTTTTTTTTTTTGCGGGCGATTTCCCCTTCCATGCCATTTTTTTTGTAAGTGCCAAATTTACAAAATTAGGTTTGGGTCATGACCAAATCGGGTTGCAACCAAAGTTATGGAACGAATTATGGTCGTGACCAGAGGTCCTACTGTATTGGGTATGTCTAGTCTAATGAAAAGAAGGGTTAGGTGAGACATTATAGCAGTATTCCATTATTGGAGGAGCTTCCTATAAAGACAAGGGAGGGGAGTCAAACTATTTTCCAAAGCACCAAAAGGCAAGATGAGAAATAATGGATGGAAACTAACCAAGGAGAAAAGCAACCTACAACTAAGGAGAAATTTCCTTATGGTGGGAACACTTAACCAGTGTAATGGTTTGCCTTCAGAAGTTGTGGGTGCTCCATCACTGGAGGTTTTCAAAATGAGACTGGACAACCATTTGTCTGAAATGGTACAGGGTCTCCTGCTCAAGTAAGGAGTTAGACTAGAAGATCTCCAAGATCCCTTTCAACTCTATTATTCTTTCTAGAATGAAAAACAAGAGGAGAAAACTCCTTTGATCATAAAGATTGAAAACATGACTTTCTTCTCCCAAAAGCCCAGTGCACCACTCAGAAGAAATATTTCGGTTTTATTTATCTATCTGCCATACAGCCAGTTTACTAGATATTACAGCAGCGCTAGGAACGTGTTAAATTTTCACCAATGAAAGAATATGCATAAAACACACAAACTAGGCAAACTAATTCCTCTCTGCCAAAAATCCTAGATTCAACTTAAAAGAATTTTGAGTTTTTTGTGTGGCAATCCAGGACCCATTCTTCTCTTTGCAGATATATTTTCTACTACAGAGAATTGAATAATGCAATCAACTGTTTGGCTGACTAATGGAAAGCAGCACTACACAAAATTGCTTTGTATCCAGCTTTCTTACATAATCGGACAGACTAGGCCAGACATGGCCTCAAGCTATTAACAGGGCTGACTGAAGCGTGCTGGTGGGGTGAATTCAATCCCTGAGATAAATCATGGCTTAACAAAAATAACCCAAATGTGGGGTTCATTAACCATGGCTAAAGCAATCATAATGGAACACCTTGTGTTATTTTTTCCCCTGTGTGAGCATGGGAAAACATGTTTATTTTGTCATATTCCCATAACAATGCCTTAATCTCATCTCCAGACAATCAATGAGACAGATTTCGCTCCCCTTGATCATCATTCTAGTATTAAATACATTTTTGCCTCATATTTGATGCTTTCCAAAGTGAAGAAATTTCAAAGTGAAGAAATCTTGTTAGGTTTGGTAGCTGTGGGAATTCAGTGACTGCTAGAACCAAGGAAGGACAATGACCAACAATTAAAGTTCATGCTACTATGGCTTCCTTCTAACTCAATGTTTCCCAACCTTGGCAACTTTAAGATGGTGGAGGGGAAATTCTGGGAGTTGAAGTCCACACATCTCCCAGTTGGGCAACTCAGTTGTAACTTAAGGATGAGTGAAGACCCCTTGGCCAAGAGGTGCAACAAGAATGATGAGTTCTAAAAATAAATACAATACATTGTGGACCAGGAGTTCATTGATGAACCAGGACCAAGTTCAAATATCAATGTCTATCACACAGGTCATGGTTGTCCCAAAGGTGATTTTCCAAAAGGCAACTGGACTGTCTTGGTTTTTTCCTTGAAAATATTCTGAAAAAGCTTCTTGGATGAGAAGTGAAACTTTTTCAAGGAAAAACAAAGGAAGTCCAGTTGCCTTTGAAAAATTGTCACCTTTGAGACAATCATGACCTGGATGATTGAAAATCTCCATAGACAGTTGTTAAGCAAAGTCATTAAGTCGACTTCTATGGAGACTCTCAGTCCTCCAGGTCATGATTGTCCCAAATGCTCCTTTCCCAGAAGGCAACGACTTTCTTGGTTTTTTCCTTGGAAACATTTTGCTTCTCATCCAAGAAGCCTCTTCAGTT
Source organism: Laticauda colubrina (assembly GCA_015471245.1). Lineage (NCBI taxonomy): Eukaryota > Metazoa > Chordata > Lepidosauria > Squamata > Elapidae > Laticauda > Laticauda colubrina. The sequence goes on from BLBF01000058.1 coordinate 22,537,543, forward strand.
CTAAGGAAGTTCTAGATGAAAAGCAGAAAGTCCAGTTGCCTTCTGGAAAAGAGCCTTTGGTTCAAATATCAACAGTAGAAATAAATAAGAGATAAAGAAGAGACTGTTCTTGAAGGACCTCTTGGTATTAAAACTCTCTTCTCACTTAGGTCAGCAGGGGTTAAATTACTTTAGACTGAAAACTAGGGGCAGAGTCTTAAAATATATGCTTCTCTAATTCCTAAAAAATCCACATTTAACAGTCAACCTGCAGAGGGCACTTCAAGATCATGGTGAAAGAAAGAAGTTCTGCAACCGGTGGACCACTTGTTGCTATTATGGGATGCAGGAAAAAGCAAAGTCAGAAAATAACCGCATTGCTGAACATAAACAACGGTGAATAGGTATTTATTCTTTCAAAGTCTACATTAACCATGGGAGGACTACGATACCGTCTGCTGGTATAGACAAGAATTTTAGCACTTGACTTATTGTGGCTGGCAGTTGTGCTTCAAGATGGTTTCTTGAGTTAGTTTTTCCAACTTTTCTTGGAAATACATTGATTTTTACCAGTGTCAGGAAAAAGCATCCTATAATGTCAAATTAACTACAGGTAGTCCTTGATTTACAATAGTTCAATTAGTGATCATTCAAAGTTACAATAACACTGAAAAAAGAGACTTATGACCATTTTTCGCACTGACAACCATTGCAGGTTAAATGATTAACATTCCAATGCTTGGCAACTGACTTATATTTATGATGCTTGCAGTGTCCTGCGCTCATTAGATTCTCTTTTGCGACCTCCTGACAAGCAATGTCAATAGGGAGTCATATTCACAATTGCAGTGATTCGCTTAACAACTGTGGCAAGGAAGGTTGTAAAATGTGGCAAAATGTCCTCAACAACTGTCTCATTTAGCAACAGAAATGTTGGGCTCAATTGTGGTCATACATTGAGGACCACCTGTATGAGACAACCTGTGAAGAAAGAAACCTGCCATAAGTACTAGAACCAGGACTTTAAGAAAACCATTAAAAAAACAAAAATCAGTGAGTTTGAAGAAACCAGTTCAAGAAATACCCCAGTGAGAATCCCTCTTTGTGTATCTCTGCTTCATAGCAAACTCCCTCGAGCAATTGTTTCTCAATCTCAGCAACTTCATTTTGTTGGCTGGGGAATTCTGGGAGTTGAGGTCCAGGCATCTTAAAGTTCCCAAGGTTGCCAAACATTGCACTACAAGTAGTCCTTGATTTGTGACCACAATTGGGCACAGAATTTCCATCGTGAAGCAAAGCGGTTGTTAAGTGAGATCTGCCTGATCCTATGACCTTTTTTGCAATGGTTGTTAAGTGAATCACTCAATGAAGTAAATCATTTGCCGTTATGCAAATCTGGCTTCCTCACATTGCTTTTGCTTGTCAGAAGGTGGTTGGGAAGGTTGCCAATGGGGGTTACGGAACACCGTAACTATTGTAAATACTTTGCCAGCTGCCAAACACCTAGAATCATGGTCACGTGACCATGGGGATGCTGATGCAGTGATCATCAGGATCTTACCTTTCCATTGTTTAACTCATTGAAGGAGACAATTGTACATAAGCTCATCTGAATAGGGTAATAAACATTCCCGCATTGAAAATGTTTGGATTCTCGGGATTTCCACGGCTGTCGTAGCAGAAAAGTGCTGCCATTTGCTCTGATAGAAGAACATTCTTGATCTAGGACCTGCTGACTGTGGCATGAGCAGGCTAATGGTGTGCAGGGCTTGCGAACGTCCTCCAAAATGCTTCCTAAACTCCTAGTTTCTGCAGAGGAACCTGCTGAAAGACCAACATTTGGCAGAGTCTTTCCACACCCCAAGTTATCTCCTTGTACCCTGGCATGGTGATGGTCTTCTCCTAGAGCCCTCTTGGGCATCTGGTTATCTATGAATCCCTCCTCCAAATCTGGAGTATCTGCTACACTTGTGAGGGCATTAAAATCCTCGGCAGAAGTACACACCGCTTTGATATCCATTTCACTCTCACACCATTCCTCACAATTCAAAGAAGAATCCTTTTCCAGGCCCGCAATGTCCATCTCGACCTTCATCAGATCTTGAGACTTCAACTCTTCTGTATCCAGGCTCTGGGAATCTGCTGAAACTGCAACAGAGGATTGAGTATTCTCCTGGTACCAAGGAGGCAAAATCCAGGGATCTCCTGGAGCAGAACTTGGGCCCTCGTCACTTAATTTGTTGGGAGGAATCTTCTGCTTCTGTAGCAGTTCCGTATCTAAGGCATGTCCATTAAGAACTGGACAATCGCTTGGACATTCTGAGTGGGGAAAAGATGGCATACTTTTCCTAAGAGGTGAACAAGGTCTTTCATTGCTGTGGTCCTTCAAGATTTCATGAGACATCTCAGCATGGGTATCTCCTTGAACTAGAACTTGACCAGCTGAGATTTTGGAATTAGGGTAATCCCACATCTCAGAATCAGGTGACAGTCTAGTTAATGAGAAACCGTTGGCATTATCATTCGCAATGATCAAAGGCTGCCTTCGATGAGATTGCTCCAGCCTTTGCCATGCACAGTTGGAGATTTGCTGTGGTTCATCCTGAGAAAATGTCTTGGAAGATCCCCGCCATTTCCTAGCTGCTCCAGCCACGCTATTAAAAAACTTAAGGAAACCACCAAAATGACTTCCCTTCCCTCCATGGCCAGTCTTTTTAGTCTGGCCAATGTTGTCTTTGCATCCTGCAGCAAAAGCAAGATAAGAAGGAGGGCTCTCCATTGCTTTTTTCAAACTCTGAAGATCAGGTTCTGAAGTAGGGTTCTCCAACTTGGAACAGTCCTTGCCTGTCAATGAAACTCCCTTTAGATATCCCCAGACCTCAGAACTTCTTCCCTTCTTATTCTCAGGAGATACTGGAGCATCTCTTGTTTGAGAATGTCCTTCAGCATCCCTAGACTTTGGAGCTTTTTCAAACTCAGGGGCCCCATTTTTCGGAGCCAACAAGTTGTAACAATAATTATCAGCATTGCTACTACTGACTCCCAGCTCTAGCCCCCTGTGCCATTTGCTTTCGCTGGATTCAGTATCCAACACACAGCTATTTAATTCAATATCCTCAAATGAAGAATCCAAATCCTCAATGAAGCCAGCATAGGAGTGACGGTAAGGCCGCTGGTTGTCACTGAGCTTTCTAATCCTATGGAGAGCTTTTTGTTCAAGATCTTCTTGAGTTTCCACAGAGATAATGATAGCCTTTGCTTTGGATGTATTTCTGGATAGACCAGAAGACCGTAGCTTCTTATAGGATCTCACTCTTTCCATGAAAGACACCTTACGATTCTGCTCCATGATCTCCACATGATCTCCAAGGAATATCATGGATTGGGGCCGTTTGGGATTCATGGAGGATCCTTTCTTGCGGCCAACAAAATTCCAAATCCAACTGCCTCTGGCCTTCTTCTTATTCTTGCCCACATCCTCTTTGCCAGGGTCACTGATGGCACCTGGATTAGGATACATCTGTTTTGTGGATCTTTCCTTTGAATTCTTGGTTCCATATCCATTTGGAACTGGGGTAGAGCAACCATGCTGGCAATGGTCAATAAGTTCCATATTTCTAAGGTCCAAATGTCAGGCCTCCATTGTCATGAAATGTGTCTCTTTTGCAGAACCTGAAAAGGAAACAGAAAATAACCCAGTTAAGCTTTCTGCCTTGAAACATAAGATATATATAAAAGGAAAGTTCAATGTCCAAAAATAGTCTAACAGTTGAATCCTTACTTCACCAATATCCAAGGTCCATTTGGTTTATTAGATTCATGAGATCCTTAGCAAATACACTACCATGACTTCCTTCCCAAATTAATATTTCACAAATACTTGCTTAAGGAATCAGGAAGTACTTCCATCCATCTAAACAAGCAGAATTTGAAGGAAAGAAAAAGGAAGCAGCATTGATTATATCAGACAGATACAGATAATCAGAGTTGGAAGGGTCCTTGTAGGTCATCTAGTCCAACCCACTGCCTAAGCAGGAGACCCTACACCATTCTTGACAAATGGCAGTCTAATCTCTTCTTGAAAGTCTGAAGTGATAATGCTCCCACAACTTCCGCGAGCAACTTCTGTTCCATTGGTTGATTGTTCTCACTAAGCCATGGTTTTTGCTATCACTATATTACACTAAGGGATATACTTTTCCTTCGCAAATAGCAGCTGCTGAACCTAAAACTCAGCGTTTTCACTTCCGGCACAAATGATCTGGCTCAAATTATCATAATTTTTATATATAACTGTATGCAAAGACTAAGCTCTCTGGAGAAGGCTCTCATGCTAGGAAAGTTGGAATGAAAAAAGGACGACCAACAGCAAAGTGGAAGGAGTCATTACAGCAGCACTAGAAGCACCATTGGAAGATCTGAAGAACCAGATTAGGACAGGTTGTTATGGAGAAAGTCCATCTATAATCAATATAATCAATAAATATATAATCAATCAGTTATACAGAGGAACAAGAAATATCTTCTGTTATTTCCATGCTCTCAAAGAGTTGGCTGACTAACAGCTGTATTTTCTTCACTTTCTCTGAAAAGAAGGACGAGATGCTAGCACTATTCCAATATTTGAGGGACTCCTACAAAGACAAGGGGCTATCCAGGCTATTTTCCAAAGCACCAGAAAGCAAGACAAGAAACAATGAATGGAAACTAGCCCAGGAGAGAAGCAACCTAGAAGAACTAAGGAGAAATTGCCCAACAGTGAGAGCAATCAATCAGTGGAATAGCTTGCCCTCAGAAATTGTGGTACTCCATCACTGGAGGCTTACATAATGACACGAGACAATCATTTATCTGAAATGGTATAGGGTCTTCTGCTAAAGCAGTGGCTTGGACTAGAAGACATCCAAAGTCCCTTTCAACACTATTATTCTATGTTCTATATGTTCTCTCCACTGTCTTGTTTCTCCAACCTCCAACTCCTTTCAATATGTTCCACACTAGCTGGTCTGGTTGGTCTTGGAAATTTTATTCCCTAATCTGTCAAAAGTCACTGTGTTCCTATATATTATTTTAAATCAGGACTGGGCAAAAGCTGAAAATAGTGGACTTTTATCTCAAGGTTAATCATTAATCCAAATCAAAAGTTAATAGACTAAAATAGAATAAACATAAAAATGATATAGAGATGCATGATGAATAAAAAATCAACAATAAGGAATGCAACATTTGTCTTCACACAGCAACACAGGATTCAGCCACTAATAATACTAGGGTTGAAATTAGAAAGTAGAATCTTTGTATAATTGGAAGTCTGTTTGTCTTGTTGTAGGAGACATAAATTTCTGGAATTGTAAGCTCCCAGGGTCATTGATTGAGATGAGTGGCTATAGAAATTGGATGGATAGATGGAGAAAGGGAGGGAAGGAGGGATTTTGCATATCTGTACAGATGTTGCAATAAATTAGTATATAGGTAATGGTTTGTGGTTAATGGAAGTTGTACCATACAAGTGGGGCCACACTTGGAATATTGTGTATACTTCAAAAACAATGCTGAGACTCTTTCTAAAGAGTGCAGAGAAGAACAATGAAGATGATAAGGGGGGTTTCCTGGTGATTGCTCCAGAGTCACCCAGCCAACTTTTGTGCCTAAGATGGGACTAAACTCACAGTCACTTGGTTTTTAGGCTGGCATCTTAATGACTCAACTGGCTCTTTTGAACAAATTGCAGGGGGGGGGGGCAGGAAATATGAGCCACCAGCCACTGCAAAGATGCCTGAAGCATCAACCCATAGGAAGAATTGAGAAGCCAACCCTTGTCTGCTGCAGCTTCCCACAGCATCTGCCATAGATCTGAGGATCTTGCCCATAGTTAGATCCAGAATTAGCTGACTACACGGCATGACCCACTCATTGTCTTACAGGACAGGGAACATTAAATGGGATTGTCATTCCTAAAACAACTGCTCCCATCTGTCCCTTCTGTTGTGGAGCAGGAAAAGGACAGGCTGGCCATCTGGACCATTGTTTTGCCGAGGGAGAAAAAGCTCAAGACCGAAGCAGGGAGAAGCGTGTTTTCCCAAAGGCCTCCAAGTCAGTCAAGGAAATTCTGCCTGAGTCTCAATGCCTTCATATCCGTTCCCCTTCAGGAAGGCCAGAGGGAGGGGAGGAAGGAGGAACAAACAACTGGCAACCTTTGAGAGAAACCCAGACATTCTTTAAATGGAGAGCCTCAAACTTCCCCTTGAGAGAAAAGAAAAGAAAGCACACACACCCCCGGCCGCATTTCCACTGCTGTACATTGTCACCAAAAAGTAGAAAAATAAAAAAGGAGGAAGCAGATGTTTGAGCCATACGGCTTCCGGAAGATCTTTTCCACTGTAGAGCTTTATCAGCTCAAGGGGGCTAGATAAATAATGAAGCTTCACTAGTTGCTACTCCAAAGATAAGAGCGGTCCAATGTGGTTTGTAGTGGGAAGCAGACAATTAACAGTGGGGAGACCCAAATTCTAGTCCTTTTTCAACTACAGAAGTTCTTCTGAAGCCACTTTCTCTCTTAACAAAGAATCAGTGTGATATAATGGAGAAGGTGGCTAAGGCACCAGGCAAGAAACCAAGAGATGGTGAATTTGAGGCATGAAAGCCAGCTGGGTAACCTTGTGCCAGTCACCAGGAGACAATGAGTTCTAGTCCCACCTTACATATATGAAAGCCAGCTGGGTGACTTTGGGCCAGTCACCAGGAGATTGTGACTTCTACTTCCTTAGGGATGAAAGTTGGCTGGACGATTTTGGAGCAATGACCAAAAGATACTCAGAGCCTCTTAGGATTCTCCAAAATTAGTGCCAGAATCACCTAAAACTCATGATTTACACAATCTCATGATGGGCAAAATCAACTACCACCAGACATCTCAGCTATTGAGGTAGCTTGAAATAATTATTGCAAGCAACAACAGAGGCTGGGACATAGCCATTCTATACAACGCATCCAACTCAAGACCTCTCCACAAGCCCACCAAATGGTAGAATGACAGCCAGACCTCTCACCTGAAGAAGTGAAGGCAACTCAACTCAATTCATAATGATTCTAATGCAACCTTCCTCATTCATGGGCATCTTCCACTTGTACATATTTCAACAATCAGAGTTCTCCCATCAGTGGAGGCATCACTGACAATTTTGGAAGCTGAGACCATCACTTCTCAAAAGCCCAAAGGTGGAAGAAATGACAAAAAGCTTAAGGTTCTTCAGAACATATTAGCAGGGTAAAGAAGAAGTTAGCAAGATACCATTGCTTCATTACATGATGATGCAACAGAAAAAAAGAACTAGAAACTCATGACTTGGATGGGGGTTTTTTATATTCTTTATTAGACATGGCAACCTGTAGGTATAATCACAATAAATATCATGATTAGCTCAGAACAAAAGAGCTCTGACTGGAATTTGGGGACAGGTTAAATATACAGCAGGCTTAACATCTGCTAAAGAGATTCTCTAGTATCTCAGCAGGCTCAATTAGATGTTCCAACACCAAATCTGGGAAGGAAATGAACCACTGCATTAGGAAAAGGCTTGGGAACTGATGCCAAATGTTTTACACCAAGGTTGAAAAAAATATTCAGGAAGGCACATTACTTCATCAGCAAATTAAGATAAAGTAGGCGAGGAGATCAAGCAGCTGGATACAAGCACAACTTAGCTCAAAGGTGGTCAGACATTGAAATCTTAATAATATCTTGGTGGAACCTGAAGTGGCTATTTTAATAGTCATGAATCACCAGGCAGTGATTTTTGAGATCAAGAAGGAAGTTCCCACAAAACAGGAGATTGGGCTTGGTGGCCTTTGGCTTGCAGAAGAGAAAATTGATAATACATATCTTTAAAGTTAAGAGATGCTAATATTGCAGCAGTGTCTTTGAACATAGAACAGCTGTGGTGGTGCAGTGGTTAGAATGCAGAATTATAGGCAAACTCAGCTCACTGCCAGGAATTCAATCCTGACCGGCTCAAGGTTCACTCAGTCTTCCATTCCTTCTGAAGTCGATAAAATGAGGACCCAGATTGTTGAGGGAAATATGCTGACTCTGTAAACTTGTTTAGAAAGGGATGTAAAGCACTATGAAGTGGTATATAAGTCTAACTGCTATTGTAAGACAAAATCTATGATTTACCTTCTGCACTTGCTAGATTAAAACAACAGGCAAAGGACATGACTTGGTGTGATTTGGCAACCTCATCTCAATTTGGGAACGTTAATGGTGGCACAGTGGTCAGAATGCAGTATTACAAGATAATTTTGCCCACAGCCAGGAGTTTGATCCTGACTGGCTCAAGGTTGACTCGGCCTTCCATCCTTTCGAGGACGGTAAAATCAGATTGTTGGGGGCAAGATGCAGACTTTGTAAACTGCTTAGAGAGCACTGTGAAGTGGTATATAAGACTAAGTGCTATTCACACTTTCCAAAGCTTTGGAAGGTGTCTTCTCTTTTTAAAACAAGGGTGATACAACATACTTGAACAACCTAATCCAAGACAAAAGGTGAATGACTGAATCCCTTCATATGTAAGTTTTGATATGATTCATGCCTGGTTTTTCTTTGTTGCATTTACACTCTGACTTTTATTTTATTTTATTTTATTTGGAGAAATCAAGGCAACTCAAAGGGAGGACTTTCCCCAATAATCATTTTGTGACAGAGGAAGGGCTGCTGCAACATCACTTCATGAGTCCCAAGAATCTGAATCTGCCTGAAAAAAAGTCTAGCACAATTCCAAAGTTTTATTTTTCTGAACACTAACTAAACTGGAAGAAATATTCAGAAATAAATGTTGGGTTTGTTTAGGGTTTAAACATTAAATTTCTGAGAATTTTACAAGATTTTGCTTGATATCAATTTTCATAGCAGGTTTGGAATTCCTTGAAAGACACGAAAGAATCTGAAGAAAGTAATTTCCAATGGGGAAATTTAATTTAAGTGAGGAAAAGTTAGGGGTGCATTCTGATGTCAGAGGCTGAGCTCACAATCAACTCAATTTTACACCAATTATCTTTATTTGGTCTTTTTATGAGTTCTGATGCAGTTTATGTTTGGCTTGTTTGACAAAAATCTCAAACCTATTTTTGCTTTGATTGCACAGTGATGTAACTGTATGATTTCAGTTAGAAAAGTTTGCACAATCTTAATAAGTACAGTCGTGACAATCAGGTATCTACACCACTATACAAGCCACAAATTTTACAAATTCTTTTAAGATTATTCCGTTACTGTTCCCAAATGTGTCTAGAGTCAGAATTGGACTTGAGGATGCTGACAACAAGAAAAAGGCATTTTCATCCAACTTTTCCACCCACCCCACCCCAAACCCCAAGGCTTCCAGACAGGATTACCAACTCTAAGATTAACCCAGTTTCTGTCTCCAGGCTTAGAAAAGGAAAAAAATGATTGGGGTGTAGAAAAAAGAAAGCAATGTGAAGCAGTAGTACAAGATATGAATATACTTTTATATTTCAGAGGGAACAAATCGCTTTTTAAAGCCACCATATAGACATTTACATGCATAAAGGAGAAACAGGAACATTATCTATAGAAGCACCTCTGCCTTTCTCATTCACCCGGTTTAATTACATCCACAGCCAGTCAATGCAAATCAATAGGCTGCTGGAACTCATTAGACCTAATGCATCTTCTAGTTAATTTCACTCCAGGTATTTCATTAAACCTGACAGTGCAGCAAGGAAGGCACATGAATCCACAGCCTTAGCAGAAACAGAAGCAGAAGACTTTGGAGATCTTCTAGTCCAACCCCCTGATCAAGCAGGGGACCTATACCATACTGGACAAATGGCTATCCAATCTCTTCTTAAAAACCTCCAGGGATGGAGCAACTACAACTTCTGAAGACAACTTCTGTTCCACAGGTTTATTGTTCTAACTGTCAAAAAAACAAGAGGTCTTTCACAGAAGAGGTTGGCAAACTTGCCATAAGGAGAGCTTCTTCCTTACAAGAAACAGCATCTCTTAGAAAAAAGCAACCAACACCCTCAAAAGTTCACAGCTCCTCATTGGGGGCCAAGATAAGTGCAGAATTGGGAAAAGAAGGTCAGTATCCATATAGCTTGTGAAGAAGGGCTTGTATGTGTGCATCCACAACCTTTTCCACATGCAAAGGCCTCACTCATGTCTTCCTCTAAGAGCCACAAGTGTCCCACACAACACATTGAGAAACCCTAAAGACTTACAGAATAACAGAATTGGAAGGGATCTTGGAGATCATCTAATCCAACTCTTGCTCATCAGGAGACCCTACTAGACCCTGTACTATATCTAACAAGTGGCTGTCCAGACTCTTCTTAAAGTCTCAAGTGATGAAGCTCCCACAACTTCCAAAGGCAACTTCTGTTTCATCGGTTGATTGTTCTCACTGTCAGAAAATTTATCCTTATTTCTAGGTTGAATCTCTCTTTGATCAGTTTCCACCATTGTTACTTGTCTGGCCTTCAGATGCTTTGGAGATTAGCTTGACCTACCCCCCCCCTCTCTGTGACAGCCCTCAAATATTGGAACACTGCTATTATCCTGATCCTTCTCATATCCTAGACTAGCCATGCCCAGTTCTTGCCCCAGAGGAAAGACTATGGAATCTGATAGTCCTTGAGGGTAATGACTGGGAAAGTCCAGAGATGGGATCGTCATTCCAGGGAGTGTCCCTCAATCTCTCATGATTTCTTCTCTGCCTCTCAGGGCTCTCAACCCAAGAAGGCAGCCACTGACTCCCCATGGAAACGACAGCAACAGGATATCCCAACCTGATCTCACATCTTTAAGATGTGTCTTATGTGTCTTATGAAGCAGCACATACTGAAATAGAGGTGTTGACAGGCTATGGTCCAAAAAGCTGACATGGTGGCTGAGATGCTGAGAGCAAAGTCTCACCTGTTTTTTACCTGTGATTCTTCTGTCATGTCATGGTAGATACCATGTTGACATGGACCATACCTTCAAACATTGGTGTAAGAGTTTGGATCTAAATAACAACCTGGGTTCTGACATAGCACTAAGCCGTAAGATGGTTTGGTTTTGTAATACAGATGGTCCTTGATTTAAGCCCATGTCACACAGCACCAATGGATGGAAAGAGGATGTAAAACGGAGAGAAACACTTGCCATCCATTAGTTAATGCGATGCATCCGTTCTGTACTCACTGCGTCCGTTTATCATCCTCTCTATCCGTCCAGCATCCGTCTACTGGCATTTCATTTGCTCAAAAAGTTTTGAGCTACACAAAACTTTTTGAGCGGAAAATGTATCCAACGCGTCCGTTCTGCATCCGCTACGCATACAGGGAACATCTGTTAGACGTCCATTGTCATCCGTTATGCGTCCGCTATATCCACTAGGCATCCGCTGCGCATCCGCGCAACTCGCATCCGCTCCAGCGGAAAACGGACACAGGGAGGAAGCGAAACGGACGCGGAATGGACAGGCAGCGTTAGGAGCACGGATGGAGAAAGGATGAAAGCGGATGCAGCTCGCATACAAAGCATTAAAACGGAAAAAACGTTAGTATAGGGGACGTATCTCGGATATTTAGGATGTCTGCAGGATGTCTAGAGGATGCAAAAGGACACCTAGCGGAAAACCTATATTTCCTATAAAAAGGGGGAGAAATCACCTGGATCTCACTTTCAGTCCAGCAGCCCTGCTGTGCAGACCTCTTCAGCCTTGCTCTTGCTCTTGCTCTTCCACAGCATCCAGTCATCTCCACCATGGATCGTCACACAATCCTTTTGGTAGCCGCCATTGTTCTACAACAGTGCGAAGCCATCTACAGGCTCTTTCACCTGTTCTACGCGAAGAAAAGGAGGCATCCAAGAAGTGTCTGGGTCCGAAGATGGATCGCGAGAAGAGCCGAGTACGGACTGTATGACAAGCTGATGGTGGAGCTGAGAAACGAAGACACTCGTGCATTCCAGAACTTCATGAGGATGCCGCCAACCATGTTTGACGAAGTTGTGCAGCGGCTAACACCCAGGTTGACCAAGGCAAACACCAACTTCCGGCCCAGCCTGGAACCTGGGCTGAAGGTGGCACTGACTCTGCGCCACCTGGCCTCAGGGACCATGTACAGGAGCATGCAGCACGCCTGGAGGGTGCCACACAACACCATCAGCATTGTGGTCAGAGAAGTGGTGCAGGCCATCATTGAAGAATACCTGGAGGAGCTCCTCCAGTGCCCCTCCACTGAAGAAGGCTGGAAGAAAGTTTCAGAGCAGTGGTATCAGAAGTGGAACTTCCCCCACACCATTGGAGCCATAGATGGGAAGCACGTGGCCTGCAAAGCACCAGCCAAGTCGGGGTCCACTTATTTCAACTACAAGGGCTTCTTCAGCATCATCCTCTTTGCCATGGTCGATGCTGACTACAAGTTCATGTACATCGATGCTTCAGGCAGAGGTACATGTTCAGATGCCCAGGTATACAATGCCAGTGACCTCAAGGAGGGGCTGGAACGCAACCTCATCATGGGCTTCCCAGATCCAGAACCCCTGCCCAACGACACGCAAGATGTGCCCTACTTCATCATGGGGGATGACGCCTTCTCCCTCACAACCTACCTCATGAAGCCCTACACTTCCAGACTCCTCACCCATGAAGAGAGGATCTTCAACTACAGGCTGTCCAGGGCAAGGCGGGTGGTGGAGAACGCCTTTGGCATCCTGGCCAACAGGTTCCAGGTACTTCTCACCACCATGCAGCATCGCCCACAGACCTTGAGGAGCATCGTGGAAGCTTGCTGCATCCTGCATAATCTCATGTGCACCCGCTACCCAGTGTTGCAGAACAGGCTTGTGGACCTCCAACAAGGCAATGGGGACATGGAGCCTGGTGAATGGAGGCAAGGGAGAAACCTGATAGATACTGTGGATGTGCAAGGCCCCAACAGAGCTTCACGTGAAGGGAAGAAGCAGCGCAACCCCCTGAAACACTGGTGCAACTCCCCAGCTGGAGCAGTGGAGTGGCAAGACAGGATGGTAGATGCTTAATGGATGCTTCCTTGAGCCTGTCTCATCACACTGATGAGATTGTGCCATGTATGTTGAGTGGCCCTACAATGAACAGGGCATTTAATAAAGAGTTGTGTTTATGTTGAAATGTGTTGATGAATGATTACATTGTTATTGATAATAAAGGCACCTGGGAGGGTGGACCATACAGTCCCACTATGCTTGCACTGGAGGTTTATCTATCCCAAATCTATTACCCATCCCAAAGGTATCCCTGCCCATCCCACTGCTATCCTTACCCATCGCACAGCTATTACCCTCCCACAGGTATCCCTGCCCATCCCTCTGCTATCCTTACCCATCCCACAAGCATGCAAAAGCTTAAACCATTTCTAAAAGTTTCCATCAAGGCTTTATTGACTAAAAGAACTGAAGCAAGTGTGTGAAGCAAAGATAATCTTTATTAATAACAAACTGTAAAAGCAAAATGACCCAAGTAAAGTGTCCCAAGCAAAGATAAAGTCAACAGGTAGCAACCCAGTCTCTGGCACTCTTCTCAGTCACTCTGAGGCATGTCCATAGTCTCAGGGGTGAAGCGCCCAGGTGCTGTGGAGGTGGCTGCTGCTGGAGTGCTGGTCTGAGGCGCCATTAGGGTGCCTGGCCCCGAGAGGACATCAGGGGATGGTGTGTGGAGGAAGCTCTCAGAGAGCTGGCTCAGTCCTGTGATGTTGAGAGCCCCTTCCCCCAGGACATGGGGTGTCAGTCCCAAGACTGATGACAGATGTTCTGAAGCCGGGCTTGGCTGTGGGGTGGAGGAAGGAGGAGTGTAGTGGGGCTGTCTGGTCTGCAGGTGAGTGAGGTGAGGTGTGGGTGGCATCTGTGGCATTGGTGGCATCAGTGGCATCGGTGGCACTGGTGGCGTACGATGAACCTGTGCCTGGACTGGGAAGGGCAGCCTGTGCTGCTGGACCTCCTGGTAGCCGTAGCCTTGGTAGGGGAGGGCCTGTGGAAAGCCTTGGAAGGGCTGTGACATCACCTGGGGTGGAGGAGCAGACCTGGACTCTGTCAGAGCAGGTTCAGCTGGTCCTGGAGGGTTGTGCAGAAGACCAGTGGTCCTCTCCTTTATCACCTGGTACTGTGATTCGGACATGTCCATGAGGGTCTGGTTGACGTAGGTGAGGAAGGGCTTGCAGTTTGAGGATGGTATGTTGGTGTGTACCAGCTGAGAGAGGAGATCTACACTGCTTTTGATGGTGTCCCTGATCTCCAGAAAGACAGTGTGGCTCTGCCCCTCCGGTCTGGCTCTCTACCTGCTTTCTGTGGAGGTGGAGCTGGGGATGGATATGGGTTGGTCTCTGGTGGAAGTGCCCTCTCCTTGCTCCCACTGCATCAGGGGGTCCTCCACATGCTCCACCATGGGGAGTGCAGCTGTCAGGGGGGTCTCTGTCATGGGACTCTCCACAGATACCTGCCTGGACACAGGAGCTGACTCTTGGCCAGAAGAGGACTGGCTCTCTGTGGGCTGCCTGAGAGAGAGGGTTGTCAGAGGGGCTGCTCCTCAGTGGCGGATCTCACCCTCCAAGAAGCTGCACTTGGCCATCACGTAGGTTTCCCGGTCTGTCAGCTTGACCGTGGCCTGGCCAGATTTCTTGAGGTGCAGCTTCCCGTACAGGTGTGCATGTGCTTGCACCAGCCGAGGAGGACCTCCGAAGTGTAGCCCAGGCTCTCTGCCTTCTCTCTCCAAACAGCCTGCTTCCTTTTGGTGTCTCGATAGAGCCTGTGTCCCTTCCGCCATAGATACTCGTTCTCCCCCAGCCATTCCAGCACCTCATCCTCATGTTCCTCTTCAATGGAGTATTGCCTCCTCTCCCGTTCTCGCGTATGCCTCTTCCTCCCTCTGGCAGGGCCATCTGGGCCCTCATCAGAAGGGCTTCGAGGTTCTAGGGGCTGCTCCACCACACCACTAGCAGCAGCAGCAGCAACAACAACAGCAGCAGCAAAAGCAGGACCAGCAGCACCAGCAGCACCAGCAGGACAAGGATCAGCAGCAGCAGAGTAAGCACCAGCAGCACCAGCAGGACCAGGAGCACCAGCAGGACAAGCAGGACCAGCAGGACCAGGAGCAGCGCCAGCAGAGTAAGCACCAGCAGAAGCACCAGCACCAGGAGCAGCGCCAGCAGAGTAAGCACCAGCAGAAGCACCAGCACCAGGAGCAGCGCCAGCAGAGTAAGCACCAGCAGAAGCACCAGCACCAGAAGAGTCTGCCTGAGTAGCAGAAGCCCCAGCAGAAGCAGAGTCAGGGCCAGGGGGTGGGATGGTGGCCCTGTCCTTCTTGCCAGGGCTGGCAGAAGATGGCACAGGCTTCCTCTTCTTCCCCATGGTTGTTGGCTGGAGTTGTGTCTGGCAGCAGGTCTTTCCTCTGAATGGTGACCTGCTTGCGAGCTGCATCCTTTTATATCCACGGGGCTGATGCAATGCATCCTGCCTGTATGCGCAGTGAACGCTTTGCATCCGCTAGGCATCCGCTAGGCTTCCATGATGCATCCGCTGTATCCGCTCGGCATCCGTTCTGCATCCGCTCCTTCCGCTGCGTGTCCGCTTCGCTGTGCTCCCCCGGAAGCCCTGTGGATGTGCCATTTGCTTCCATCCGCTTCCATCCGCTAGGCTTCCGTGGAGCATCTGCTTTACATCCTGGCTACATCCTCCCCCTGTCCGTTCCTTTCCGTTGTCCGCTCTGCTTATGCAAATTTGGAGCACTTTTGAGAGCGGATAACAACAGATGGAACATTTTCTCGTCCGCTGTGTCCTTTTTACATACGTTTTGCGTCCGTCGGCCTATGTGACGGGCCCTTTACAAATATAATTGTTCAAGCTTGTTTAAAGAGGGATACTACTTAGAAGTACAGAGAAATTTCCTGACAGTGAGAACAATTAATCAATGTAGGAACTTGGTTCCCAGAGTTGTGGGGGCTCCATTGCTGGAGGTTTTCAAGAAGATATTGGACAGGCATCTGACCAGAATGGTACAAGATTTCCTGACTTGAGAAGGGGGTTAGATTCAAAGACTAAAACATGGAATCATAAGGCTGGAAGGAGTCCCAAAGTGGTTGTAAAGGGAGTTACATTTCATGACTTTTTGCCACATACCTGCAAAATAAATCACTGCACTTGTTTAGTGACTCCATCTTCACCCATTGACTTTGCTTGTTGGAAGCCAATGTAAGAGATGACCAGACTGAGCCTGAGGGTGGGGTCAAATGTATCATTAGTCTGGAATTGCTAACCCTAACCCCAAAATCTGTTGACTCTCATCAGGTGCCAATTTGCCTTAGCCATTAACATTCTTATGTATGTGTTCCAATATTTGAGAGTCTACAAAGAAGAGGGGGTCAACCTATTCTCCAGAGCACCAAAAAGGCAGGACAAGAAACAATGGATGGAAACTAACCAAGGAGAGAAGCAACCTAAAACTAAGGAGAAACTTCCTGACAGTGAGAACAATTAACAATTAACCATAGTTACAATTAATGTAACTATGGTGATCCTGCAATGGTCATAATGTTGAGTATCAGCCCTGAGTCACTTTTACCAGTCCTGTTATACATCACTAAATGAATGATTGTAGTCTCATTTTTAAAATACCCCTATTGCAGGTTACAAAAGATGTTTTATTTTAAACACTGGTACATCAAAAGAGATAGCTAAGATTAATTCAGTCTCAGGCCTGACTCACTCACAGGCCAGAGTTGAGAATTAGGCAATATTGTGGCCCATGATAAAAACAGGGTGATGGGTAATGTCTTGCCTGGTTGCAATAAAGCCAGAAGTAGCCTTCAGGTGCAAAAACTGGATTGGTGTCTTCCAAATGCTAGAGCTGAGCAACCAACCCAGCTCATTGGTGAAATCTGATGAGGTGGTTCAGATACTGTGGCTTCTAATTGAAACATTTTCCATTAAGAAACCCATTAAGGAGCAAACAACTATTAAAGAGAAAAAATAGCTATTGATGGGTGGGGCTAAGAATAAGCTGATTGGGTTCACATATCTCACATGATCATAAAGTAAGTGAGGCTTAGCAAGATAATATATGAACATGCTCACTCTGGCTTATTCAACAGTGGCTAGACCTGGAGCATGTTTCCACAACAAATTAAACCATGCACAGGAATACAATTGGATTTGGAAACCACAATGTATGGTGTCATAACTGACTGGTATGGCTTATTCAGCAATCTGTGACCAAAACAAACCAATATTTAAGACAGTATATAACTTCAACTAATGATTGAGTTCACAGCTCATATTTTTCCCTAATTGAATATGTGTGAACTTTTTCATTATCAGAACCGCTGCAGGGACAGTTCAAGCCCAGATTTGCCAGGAAAGCTGGTTCCATCTAGTCAATAATGGATTAGATAGACTGAGATAGCAGCCAAACACTGCAGGAAAAGTTCAAGTGCTAAGTCTGTCTTTTGCTTTCTTCTTAACAATACTCTTACAAAGAAAATTTGAGCAATTCTAGAAAGAGTGCAGACAAGAGCAGCAAAAATGAGAAGAGGTCTGAGGCCAAAGAACAGCTTCAGTGATTGGGTATGTCTACTCTAGTGAAAAGAAGGACTAGGGATGACACGACAGCAGGATTCCAGCATTTGAGCGGCTGTCACAGGGAAGAGAAGGACAATCTATTCTCCAAAGCACCTGAAGGTAGGACAAGAAGCAACGGATGAAAACTAACCAAGGAGAGAATTGGCCAAGAACTAAGGAGAATTTTCCTAACAGTGAACAATTAAGCAGTGGAACAGCTTCCCTTCAGAGGTTGTGGGTGCTCCATCACTGGAGGTTTTTAAGAGATTGGACAAGCATTTGCCTGGAATAGGCCCTTCTACTTGAGCAAGGGTTGGATTACGAGATCTCCAAACTTCCTTCCAACTCTGTTATTCTGCTCTCTATCAAAATTCTCCACCAAGTTTTAAAAGGACACCAATCCCAGTTCTACTTAATTGCTAAGAATTTTGATAGGGCACCTTTGCTCCCACAAATGCTTTTATGTTTTCTTTGCAAGCTACCAACTGGGCTTGGATACTGAGCATGCCATAGAAATCACAACCCGTACAGATAGCCATTTTGCCTGAGGTAGATGAAAGTTGCAGTCCAATGCACCACAAGAACATCAATTTCCACAATGGTAACTTCACTTATTTTTCACAAAAGGGCCAAGTACTACCTCGCCCTAAAACAATTGTGTACATCATCTACAAACTTATTGTGGATGGTTGCACTGATTCCCACAGCTAGCCAGAGGTTTAGACTAGATTTTGCATTTGTATCTACCTATCAAGTCCTTTCCAAGGACCTGGGATAAGCAGATGCTGTTGCTTATTATTAAAGGTGCAGTCACAGGATGGAAGCTGTTCTGAGTAAAGCTGCCTTTTGCAATTGACTGGTGGTGATTTTGTCAATTCCAGTGGTGGCCAAATGGTGTTCCAAATGTTTTGGGATTGCACTCAAGGCGACTATCACTATTAGAAAAAAGCTTTACTTTCTTTTGTCACCTGAATTCTATTCTATTATAACTATTATCAGTAACACAGGTAGTCTTCAACTTGCATCACTTCATTTAGTGATGTTCAAAGTTACAATGGCACTGAAAACACTGACTTATGACTGTTTCTCACTCTTAAGACCATGGCAGCATCCCCATGGTCACATGATCAAAATTCACATTTGGGGTCATGTGATCACCTTTTGCAACCTTCTGACAAGCAAAATCAATGGGAAAGCCAGATTCACTTAACAACTGTGTTCCTAACTTAACATCTTCAATGATTCACTTAACAAGTATGGCAAGAAAGACTGTAAAATAGGGTAAGCTCACTTAACATCTGTCTCCCTTAGCAATATAAATGTTGGGCTCAATTGTGGTCATAAGTCAAGGACTTGTTTTCCAAAGCATTAGAAGGCAAGACATGAAACAATGATTGAAAATTAACCAAGGAGGGAAACAGTGAGAGCAATCAGGCAAAGGAACAGCTTGGCTTCAGAAGTTGCTCCATCACTGAAGACTTTCAAAAAGAGATTGGACAACCATTTGTCTGAAATGGTATCGGGTCTCCTGCTCCAGCAGGGGGTTGGACTAGAAGACCTCTGGGGTCCCTTCCAATTATATCATTCTATGTTTTATGATTACCTGTAATAAATGCTGTCTCCACTACTCTTCCCTTCCTCTTTGCATCACCCAAGGTTAAGACACCTTAAACATCTCTCCCCTCTTCTCTCCTACACACCCTTGACAAAAAGAGCCATATTATTCTGGCAGAAACTTTAAGCCTCTCCCTCTCAGAAGGAGCTGGAAGCCATGCTGGCATGTTCACCTGCCCTCTTGTTTTCCTTCTGCCTCTCTCTTCCCTCTCCCCAACTCCTTCCCTTAAAGAATGCTTTCATATTTTCCAGTCCCAAAGACCGTTTGCGGAGGCATCTTCCTCCTCCCCGTCTGAGCAAAAAGGTCAGCCAGCGCTTCCTTCAAGCGGCGCCTGCCACCAGGGGCCTTTGGCTTTGGCCCAGCTCTCCAGTGAAGGATGGATGCTTGGGTGCGCTTCACCAGCCCGCTGTCTAAAGCCAAAAAAGGAGAGCCACGTGCCACCCTTGACTCACTCCGCAGGGTCAGCGCATAACGTATGCTTAGTGACAAGTGACACGTCGCTGAAATGCTGCCATTCCTGGAGAACTTTCACACACACTGGTCTGGCAAAGAGGAAACAGACGAAAGGAAGGCAACTCAAAAATAATCCACATGCTTCAATCTCTGACCTGGAGCCCAATCCGAGTGGCGCCATTTGCCAGATAAGCTGTCCCCTTCAGTGCCTTCTAAGGTTTGCTTTGAAGAAAAGCCCTGAAACTCAAGACTAATTTAAAAACAATATAAAACCAACCATTTGCCTTCCAGTTGTTCCTACCCCCAAAAGTACTGGATCAAAAAACAAACAAAGAAACAACTTGGGAAAATCAGGTGAGAATAGGATTTTCAACAATAAATTTATGGAAACAGATGTTGAGACTTTGGAAAAAGTGCAGGGAAGAGCAACTAAGATGATTAAAAAAAACCTGGAGACTAAATCATATGAAGAAAAGTTGCAGGATTTGGGTATTGCTAGTCTAGTGAAAAGAACAACAACAGAATAACAGAGGGACTGTTGGGGGACAACATGATAACAGTATTCCAGTATTTGAGGAGCTACCACAAAGAAGAGGGGCTCAACCTATTCTACAAAGCACCGGAGGGCAGAACAAAAAACGATGGATGGAAACTAATGAAGGAGAGAAGAAAACTGGAAGGAGGACAGCTAAACAACTGGAACAGCTTGCCTTCAGAAATTATGGGTGCTTCATCAGTGGAGGTTTTTAAGAAGAGGCTGGACAAGCCATTTGTCTGAAATGGTATAGGGTCTCCTGCTTACACAGGGGGTTGGACTAGAAGACCTCTGAGTTTCCTTCCAGCTCTATTCTGAATTTATCTATCAGGACTCTATAGCTCCTGTGACCTCAAAATCAACATTGAGGCTGCTGCTTTGTCAAGCTTGCTAATCGTGACCAGTATTTGTCACTTCTCCCATCAAGATGGATTTCAATACCAAAGGACTGTTTTCTCCCTTTCCCCCTCCCAGGGATAAAATCCAAATGGAGAAAACTGCCCCACGCACAACAGCCCACACAATAAACTCTGCCAATGCACACTACAGATAAGTCCTACAACTACAACTGAGCCCAAAGTTTCCGTTGCTAAGCAAGACAGTGGTTGAGTGAGGTTTGCCCAACTTTACATCCTTGCTTGCCACCATTGTTAACTGAATCACTGCAATTGTTACATTAATAACAGCCATTAAGTGCATTGATTTTGCTTGTCAGAAAGTCACAAAAGGGAATCACAGCTGCAACCGTCATAACTATGCGTCAAGTGTCTGAATTTTGATCATGTGACCATGGGAATGCTGCAACGGTCGTAAAGTATGAAAAACAGTCATAAGTCACTTTTTTCAGTGCTGTTGTAACTGTGAATGTCACTAAACAACTGGTTGTAAGTTGAGGACTACCTGTAGAGCATGCCTTTGTCCTCAAGGCATCTCTGATTCCTTTCTCAAAGCTTACTCTTGAGCAAGACTGCCTAATAGGGGATTGTCAGGCCCACAAGGCCGCCAATCATTAACTCCGTTCCTATCAAGATTCTGAATCATCCAGGTGATGATTGTCCCAAAGGTGCTTTCCAAAAGGCAACTGGACTTTCTTGGTTTTTTCCCTTGAAAATCTTTCCCTTCTCTGAATTGAACTGAATTGAAGAACTAAAGAAGCTTCTTGGATGAGAAGCAAAACATTTGCAAGGAAAAAAAACCCAAGAAAGTCCAGTTTTTCCTTTTAGAAAAACCTCTTTGGGGCTAAACCCAGTTCAGGTTCCTGGTCCACAAAGTTATTTTTTCAACAAGCTGGACACAAGTGCAAAAGAGCTCCTATTGTTTTCAGCCAGGCTGCTGGTAGCAAATTTGTCTCCTCCCTGCAGACCAAATTCTCCCCAGGGGCACATAGCCTATTGTTCCCGCGAAGTCATTTGAAAGGGTTATTTTTTCCTTACTTCTTTTGTGTGTGCAGACACAAGGGGGAGAGAGTTATGTATTCTTCCCGTGCATGAAATTAGTCCAGAACGGAAGCAGAGTTAAAATAAAACCGTTTGCTCATTTCAGGGATCCAGCAGGCCACGCCCAGCACGGAAACAAAGGGGGAGAATGATTTGAGTCTGTCCTGGAATAAAAAGCAACTCTAAAATATGGAATTCAAGAGTGCGGCTAAGAGTCATGTCCTCGGTGACTTTGGACCAGTCCAGCATGAGGGACTTGATCTGGTTTTAAAAAAAACAGGAGATCCTTCAATCGAGATGAAACAGAAATCCAAACACAGAAAATAAGTGAACATATTTATGTTCAGCGGAGACTTCAAAATTAAAACAATTAATTAAATTAACTAATTAACAATTAAGGCAACCATTTATCTGAAATGGAATAGGGTATAAATGGTATAGCGCACCAACGTGCCTACTGTCCCTATCCTATTGTTTCTTTTATTTTTCTTATATCTATCCATGTATTCATAACTATGTTTTTACTGATACCTATTATCTTGTAACCAATTGACAAACCAAATAAAATAAAAATAAAAAAACAGAGTCTCCTGCTCAAGCAGGGGTTGGACGAGAAGACCTCCAAGGTCCCTTCCCTTGTGTTATGTTCTATATTAAATAAATTATACTGAAGAACAAACTGGCCCTTTACCTAGATTTTCTATCTCTGTCTTGTGTCTTCTTTTTCCGGTAAATTTTTGGATCAAAATATTTTTATTTTATCTCTCTTTTTTTAGTATAATTAACTCATTAATTATGAGAATTTACAGAATTTTCACCTGGACCATGGGTGTCTTGCCTTGGCAACTTTAAGACTTGTGGACTTCAACTCAATGCTGGCTGGGGAATTCTGGGGGTTAAAGTCCACAGGTAAAGTTGTCAAGATCGGATAACCCTGGCCTAGAAGATGATCCAACCCTGGCCAGCATAGGGAGTCAGTTTCTTATAAAATTACCCAAAATAGATATTTATCATAAACCTTCAAAGGAAAAATGCATCATCAGGAAAATCGTTGGCAGGAAGCTGTCATTTAGAAGTTTCATCTATATTTTCACCTGCCCCCCGTTGAAAACCAAAGCCAGCACTTAAAGAAGTTCATTTTAATGCACCTCATTTATCCATGTGCCATTCCATTTTCTTCTATCAGAATCTGTGGAATCCATAGCAGATGGATAATTTCTGCCTATTCCTTAAATAAAATGGAAATCCTCCATTATAGAGCAAAACTGGAATTGATGTTTGCACGGCTGAGCCCTCCAGACAGAAATACCAAACTCTGGTGCTTTGCTATATGTTAATTTTTGTTGAACTGGGACTGAGCTATTTTCAGAGCTGTCATGTTAAGCCCCTGTCCCACTGCACTAATGGATGCAAAGAGGATGTAAAACGTTAAAAAAAGCTTGCCATCCGTTGGAAAACGCTATGCATCCGCTGTGTACTCACTGCATACGTGTTTCATATGCTCCATCCTTGGAGCATCCGTCCACTGAGATTTCATCCGCGCAAGAAGTTTTGAGCTGCACAAAACTTTGTGAGCGAATGAACTTTCCGCTGCATACGATGTACATCCGTGACATATACGGGCAACAAACGTTCTATGTCCGTTTATAATCCATTAAACGTCCGCTGTGTCCTCTCTGCATTCTCTGGGCATCCCTTCAACTCACATCCACTGCAGCTGAAAACGGAAAGAGGGAGGAGACAAAAGGTACACGGAACGTCGACATAGCGTTAGTAGCACAGAAATAGAAAGGGTGTAAGCGTATGCATCTCGCATATAAAGGATTAAAAATGGACAAAACGTTTGTATCTGGGATGGATCTCGGATATTTAGGATGTCTGCAGTATGTCTAGAGTATGTAGAAGGACACCTAGCGGACAACCGCTCTTTCCTATTAAAAGGGAGAGGAAATCATCTGGATCTCAGTATGTGTCCAGCAGCTGTGGTGTACAGACCTCTTCACCCTTGGTTTTGGTCTTCCACATCATCAATTGTTCTCCACCATGGATGATGAAACAGTCCGTATGGTAGCTGCGCTCATTCATTACCAGAACTAAAACCTGTTCAGACTGTTTCAAGTTTTATACAGAAGGAGAAGAAGGAGACGTCCAAGAGCTGTGTGGGTCTGAGGATGGATCGTGAGAAGAATGGAGTTTGGACTCTATGACCAGTTGATGGTGGAGCTGAGGAATGAAGACCCTTGTGCATTCCATCACTTCATGAGGATGCCACCAGCCATGTTTGATGAACATGTGTCTGAGACCCAGGTTGACCAAGCCTAGCATCAACTTCCGTCCCAACCTGGACCCTGGACTGAAGGTTGCACTGACTCTGCGCCACCTGGCCTCTGGAACCACATACAGAAACATGCAGTATGCGTGGAGGGTGCCACACAACACCATCAGCAAAGCGGTCAGAGAAGTGGTGCAGGCCATCATCGAAGAATCCATGGAGGAGCTCCTCAAGTGTCCCACCACTGAACAAGGCTGGAGGAAACTTGCGGAAGAGTGGTATCAAAGGTGGAACTTTCCCCACACCGTTGGAGCCATAGATGGGAAGCACGTGGCCTGCAAAGCTCCAGCCAAGTCAGGGTCCACTTATTTCAACTACAAGGGCTTCTTCAGTATCATCTTTTTTGCCATGGCTGATGATGACTACAAGTTCATGTACATCGATGCTTCAGACAACGGGTCAGCTTCAGATGGCCAGGTATATAACGCCAGTGACCTCAAGGATGGGCTGGAACACAACCTCATCATGGGTTTTCCAGATCCAGACCCCCTACCCAATGGCACACAAGATGTGCCCTACTTCATCGTTGGTGATGATGCATTCTCCCTCAGAACCTACCTCATGAAGCCCTACACTTCAAGATACCTCACCTATGAAGAGAGGATCTTCAACTACAGGCTGTCCAGGGCAAGACAGGTGGTGGAGAACACCTTTGGCATCCTGGCCAACAGGTTCCAGATACTTCTCACCACCATGCAGCATGACCCACAGACTGTGAGGAGCATCATGGAAGCTTGCTGCATCCTGCATAATCTCATGCGCACCCGCTATCCAGTGTTGAAGAACATACTTGTTGACCGTCAACAAGGGAATGGGGACATGGAGCCTGGTGAATGGAGGCAAGGACGTAACCTGATAGACACTGTGGATGTAGAAGGCCCCAACAGAGCTGAAGAAGCAGGGAAGAAGCAGTGCAGCCTACTGAGACACTGGTGCAACTCCCCAACTGGAGCAGTGGAGTGGCAAGACAGGATGATAGATGGTTAATGGATGCTTCCTTGAGCCTGTCTCATAACACTGATGAGATTGTGCCATGTATGTTGAGTGGTCCTAAAATGAATAGGGCATTAATAAAGAGCTTTGTTTATTTTAAAATGTGTTGATCAATGAATAAATTGTTATTGATAAAAAAGGGCCATATGTGTGGCAGCTGGGAGGGTGGACCATACAGTCCCACTATGCTTGCACTGGAGGTTTATCTATCCCACAACTATCCTTATCTATCCCACAAGCATGAAAAGGCTTAACCATTTGTTAAAAGTTTTCACCAACACTTCACAAAGGTAAAAAAATGAACCAAGTGTCTTAAGCAAAGATAACCTTTATTAACTGTCTTAGGTAAACTTTATGACTTTATTGAATAAGCAAAATGAACCAAGTAAACTGAATTAAGTGTGTTAAGCAAAGATAAACTTTCTTAGGTAAACTTTATGACTGTATTAAATAAGCAAAATGAACCAAGTAAACTGAATTAAGTGTGTTAAGCAAAAATAACCTGTATTAACTTTCTTAAGTAAACTGTATGACTTTATTAAATAAGCAAAATGAACCAAGTAAAGTGTCTTAAGCAAAGATAAAGTGAACAAGTAAACAACTCAGTCTCTGGTACTATTCTCAGTCACTCTGAGTCATGTCCATGGTCTCAGCTGTTAAGCGGGCAGGGACTGTGGAGGTGGCTGTGGCTTGAGTGCTGGTCTGAGGCGCCTTTGGGATGCTTGGCCCCAAGAGTACAACAGGGGATGGTGTGTTCAGGAAGCTCTCAAAGAGCTGACTCAGTCCCGTGAGGTTGAGAGGCCCTTCATCAAGTACCTGAGATGTGAGGCACAAGACTGATGACAGATTGTCCGTTGACGGGCTTGGCTGTGGGGTAGAGGAAGGAGTGTAGTGGGGCTATCTGGTCTGCAGCTGGGTGAGGTGTGGCATCTGTGGCGTGCGATGAACCTGAGCCTGGACTGGGAAGGTCTGTTTTTGCTGTCCTGGTAGTCGTAGCCTTGGTCGGTGAGAGGCTGTTGAAAGCCGTGGAAGGGCTGTGACATCACCTGGGGTGGAAAAGCAGACCTGGACTGGGTAGGAGCAGCTTCAGCTGGACCTTGAGGGTTGTGCAGAAGTGCTGTGATCTTCTCCTTTATCACCTGGTACTGGGCCTCGGGCAGGTCCCTCAGGGTCTGGCTCACGTAGGTGTGGCGGCCCAAGGATCCTCTGTCCAAGTGGACCAGCTAAGAGAGAAATTCTGTGCTGGTCTTCATTGTGTCCCTGATCTCCAACAGCACACTGTGGTTCTGGCCCTCCAGTCTACCTCTCTTCCTGCATCCTGTGGAGCTGGGGTGGGTGTGGGTTGGCCTCTGGTGGCTTCTGCTTCTTCCTCCATTTGTGACAAGGGATCCTCCAAGTCCACCGGCATGGGGAGTGCAGCTGTCGGGGGGGTCTCTGCCATGGGGCCCTCTGAAGACACCTGCCTGGACAGGCTCACTGGATCCTGGCTGGAAGAGGACTGGCTGTCTGTGGGCTGTCTGAGGGAGAGGGGTGTCAGAGGGGCTGCTCCTTGGTGGCGGATCTCACCCTCCAGGAAACTGCACTTGGCCATGACATACATATCCCGGTCAGTGAGCTTGACAGCGGTCTTCCCGGATTTTTTGAGGTGTAGCTTGCCATACCAGGTGTGCATGTGCTTCCACCATCCCAGGAGTACATCTGTAGTGAAGCCCAGGTCTCTCCAAGCTTCCTGCTTCTTCTTGGTGTCGCAATAGAGTCTGTGGCCCTTTCTCCAGAGGTACTCGTTCTCCCTCAGCCATTCCAGCACCTCATCCTCATGGTCCTCGGAAACGGTATACCATTTCCTCTCTCCCTTCTCCTTCCCTTGGCTCTTCCTCCCTCTGGCAGGGGCTTCAGCAGCAGGGCCTTCAGGGCTTGAGCAGCAGGGCCTTCAGGGGCTTGAGCAGCAGGGCCTTCAGGGGCTTGAGCAGCAGGGCCTTCAGGGCTTGAGCAGCAGGGCCTTCAGCAGCAGGGCTTTGAGGGCCTTGGGGTTGGCCCACCACAGCAGCACCAGCAGCAGCACCAGCACCAGCAGCTTCAGAGTCAGTGCCAGGGGGTGGGATACTGGTTCTGTCCTTTTTGCCAGGGCTGGAACGAGTAGGCATGGGCTTCCTCTTCTTGCCTGACTGACGAACCATGATGTTCCTTGAAGATGTATGCTGACTGCATGCGTGTTGCATCCTTTTATATCCATGGAGCTGACGCAATTCATACTCCCCGCATGCGCGGTGAATGCTTTGCATCCGATATACATCCACGCGGCATCCGCTTTGCTTCCTATAGGCGTCCATGATGCATCCGCTTCATCCGCTATGCATCCGCTTCGCAATTCTCCCCCGGAAGCCCTTTGGAGGTGTCATTTCCTTCCATCCGCTAAGCTTCCTATGAACATCCGTTTAACATCCCCGCTACGTACTACCCCCGTCCATTCTTTTCCGTTCTTTTCTGTTCTGTTTATGCAAATTTTTGCCACTTTTTGGAGCAGATGACAACGGATGGAGCCACCCCTGAAATTTTGCTCATCCGCTGTGTCCTTTATGCATACGTTTGCATCCATCGGCCAGTGGGACCTAGCCTTTATACAATGTTATATCACATACTGACGCAGTAGGATTATTGTTCTTCATGTGTAAATTAAAAGTAACAATTTAAATTAACACTCACCTAGCATTCTTAGCCCAAACTGACAAGACACGTTGGCTTAGCTTAATTGTGAAAAAACTAGGCCGCATGTCCTTTCCTTTTGCAATTTATAATTTTGACAAAGTACTTACATAATATTGAATAACAGAGATGGAAGGGATCTTGGAGGTCTTTTAGTCCAACCCCCTGCTCAAGCAGGAGACCCTCTACAATTTAAGATAAGTGGTGGTCCAATCCATTTTTGAAAGCCTCCAGTGATGGAGCATCCACAATGTCTGAAGGCAAGCCATCCCACTGATTGTTCTCACTGTCAGGAAATTTCCCCTTAGTTGTATGATGGATCTGTCTTTCACATTTCTCCAGATGTTAGGGTGAAAAATTTCTTGAAGGAAATTAAAACCAAAAAGTCATTTTCAGAAACAAACTGTTCCCATGTCGGTGAAACATAATATTAATTTAATTAATTAATATAGAATTCCCTTGAAATATAGTATTTTTGAATTGTGTTCCCCCAAGAGTGAGAACAATTAACTAGTGGATCGATTTGCCTCCAGAAGTTGCAAATGCTCCATCACTGGAGGCTGTTAAGAAGTGATTGAGTAGCCACTTCTCTGAAATGATGTCTTGAGAAGGGGGTTGGACTAGAAGGCCTCCAAGGTCCTTTCCAACTCTTACTATTCTGATTCTGAGAGCATCCATTCCAAGTTCTATCTAGAGAACCTCAGATGGAAAGACTGTGTGACTTAGGCCAATCATGGTAGTGTCCTTAACTTTAAAATAGGGATGGCCACATTTTATCCCATAGATACAAGAATCCTCATGTGTTTTCCAATTACACATGCAATTTTTCTAACCTGGATCTTAGATACTCATCTTCATTCTTCAGCCTCTCTTTTCTCCATTTGTCTCTATTTAGGACACCAACTGAGCCAACAACTAAAAACCAACCACCCAGTATCTGTTTTCCTTTCTCCTTGAATCCTAATCCCACACAGGTGGCTCCCTTCGATTGTTTTCACAACAACACAGAACAAAACCATCCAGAGATCCAAACAAAATGATCCATTTACTGCAAGATCAAACAAGCAAGGCACTTGGGGGAATTCACACATGTGATCCAGGGTGGGGGAGATTGCACAGGAGGCAGCTTGGTGCCAGCAGCCATCAACATGCCCCAAATTCCTCACTAGGTATCCAAGAGATTTCCTGCTTTATCTGGCATTTCTCCCAAAATTCTACTAGGAAACTAAAGTTAGGAGGAGGCAGGTGCATTGCCAAGCAAAGAACCAGCATCTAACATAATGTTTCTCAACCTTGGCTACTTTAAGATGTCTGAAGTTTAATTCCTAGAATTCTGGGGGTTGAAGTCCAGACATCTTAAAGTGTCCAGTGTTAGGATCCAACATCACATTAATGTCCAAAGAGAAGTCCAACCTGCACAAAATAGATTTCCTGTTGCAACCCCCTGAGCACACTGCTGAGAATGGATGGTGCCGTGTTGAGATGGGAAACCCACTCAAATGGCATTATAAGCTCTAAAATGGGTATCCCTCCATTGTAAGAAATATTTCCAAAGACATTTCAAGTCAGAGACAAAATGCACTGCATCAACATGACAGTCCTTTTCCCCCAACTCTTTGCAAAAGGATTCCCCAAAGATGCCCACCCTTGCTTAACAGCCATGCCCACTGAGTCCCACTGTTCAAAGATGAGGGGGAGGATCTGAAATAAAAAGAGAGAATTGGCCATGACATCACGGCCGCCCTTTTGTGAGGCAACAAAGTTCCCATGCAAGCAGTCCTTGACCTACATCCCTACGGTTAGTGACTATTTGAAGCTACAACAGCCCTGAAAAAAGTGGCTCATGACCAGTCCTCACACTTACAACCATTGTAGCATCCCCCTCATCATGTGATCAGAATTCAGGAGCTCAGCAACCAGTTTGGATTTATCATGGTTGCACCATCCTGCGGTCATGGGGTCACCATTTACGCCCTTCCCAGATGGCTTCCAACGAAGGAGGAATTCTGACAATAAAGCTCTAGAAAGAATCATTAAAACTGCCCAGAATATAACTGGGCTCCAGCTGCCAGCTCTGGAGGACATCTTTGCATCTCACTGTTTGAGGAAGTTGCACAACATTCTCAGAGACTCTTCCCATGCTGCTCACAATCTTTGTGAACTGTTGCCTCCTGACAGAAGATAGAGAACCATTAAAACTCAGACCTTGACATTTCCTGGACAGTTTTTATCCCAGAGCTATAGTTGCACTTAACAATAAATTTAAGGACCACCATCAGTGAGCAGTTGGACTGTATTACTTGATCTGTTGTGTGGATGCTTGTGTGTTTTTAGGGGACGGGGAATTTTGGTGGGTGGGGGGGTGTTTGGGGATTGTCATGTGTGTGTGCATGTTGAGTCTGGTCTCTGGGTGTTATGTGAATTTCATTGTATGTATACTCTGTATATACGTACAATGACAATGAAGAATTCAATTCAATTCATTTCAGGATTCATTTAGCAACTGCAGTGATTCTGTTAACAATGGGCATGTTTCACTTAACAGCCACCTTGCTTTGCAACAGAAATTCTGGCCCCAATTGTGGTCATAAGTTGAGGACTGCCTGTAGTATCCATTTTGGGAGTAGAAACTCCTACCCCTTGTGTTCAGGATCTCATGCATGCCCAACCCAAAATTATTTAAGTACAGATAGGCCTCAACTTATAACCATTTGTTCAGTGACTATTCAAAGTTACAATGGCACTGAAAAAAGTGACTTATGATGGTTTTTCACACTTACAACTGTTGCACTATCCCCATTGTTACATGGTCAAAGTTTGGGTGTTTGGCAACTGATTCATACCTATGACAGTTGTAGAGCCGGGGTCCTCTGGCTCCCTTTTGCCACCTTCTGACAAGCAAAGTCAAAGGGAAAGCTAGATTCACTTAACAACCATGTTACCAACTTAAGAATTGCACTGATTCACTTAACAACAGTGGCTAGAAAGTTTGTAAAATGCAGCAAAACTCACTGAAGAAATGTCTCTTTTAACAATGAAAAGTTTGGGCTCAATTGTAGTCATAAGTCGCAGATTACCTGTAACACATTTAGGTATTAATTGAGAAACACCAGGGAGAATGGATGAAAGATGAAGACAGAGATATTGTAACTTTTTATATGGCCTATTAAAAATATTAAAGACCCTCTGTTTTTTTTCCTTTTTTTCAAAACTAACCCAAAGAACAAGCTCCATTCCCCACTTCCTGTACCTGTTCTTAACTAAACATATCCAAGGATGCACTGTGCAAGCTATACAGGCATTCAGCCACCCCGCTCTGTGGGTCCTAACTTACAGATAAGCAAGTGGCAACAGGGATTGCAAGACCATGGGCTACTCACCCCACCCCCACCCCTTCTCCCCTGATAAGCTGGGATACACATGGACCTCTTCTTCTCCACCTGGTTCAGAAAAAAGGCTGGAGACAAAAGGGAAATATAGCACTGTATGATGGTGGGTAAGGAAGCAAGAGAATTTCCCTTTATTTCTCCCTACTGACTCAAATACAGCCAATGTCTTCCAAAATGAAGTCATTTTGCATCACAAAAGAGGCTTAAAGTAGATCAGTTAGCAGAGATGCCTAAATTGACTGCTTCAATTAAAAAAAAAAAGTATTTTTTTTCTACTTGGAAACTGCTTCTGGACTTCATGCTTGAGTGGAAAAAAAATAACTTTGATTTTGGGTTTTACCGATTAGACAGATTCATTTGTATAGAAATGGCTGTTTGTTCCAGTTTGCAAAAGTAAAAATTTGAGGTTTGAAGTCACTATCCAGTATCTTAGTTTACTGCACCAAAGGGAGTCGGGAAGTCAGTGCCTTTTCTTTCTTTTTCCCTTATTTTTTACACTCTTCTCCTTCCTCTTTCCCTCCCCTATTTTTCCTACTGCTTGTTTTTGTATTTTTTGTATTTTATATTATAAACAAAAATTAAAAAACAAATGAGGCTTTAGAATAAAACCTTTCCCTATGAAAAACTTCTGGAAGCTAAGAGTACAGAAAAAGGACTGCAAGAAACCACAAGTTGCTAAATCCTGTCTGTGCTGAATACCTGGGAACATGTGGATCCAATTTGCTCTCATGTACAGCCAACTGTGGACCTTGGCAAAGACATCCTTTAAGTTGCCAAGTTTGGAGGCCTCTGATATAAGCCAAGGACGTCCCCATACCTTGCACAAGTAGTCCTCAACTTACAACAATTCATTTAGTGACCATTCAAAGTTACAGTGGCAATGAAAAAGTGACTTACGATGGTTTTTCACACTTACGACTGTTGCCCATTGTTACATGGTCAAAGTTCGGATGTTTGGCAACTGATTCATACTTATGACAGTTGCAGAGTTCCAAAGTCCTGTCATCTTCTTTTGTCACCTTCTGACAAGCAAAGTCAATGGGGAAGCCAGATTCACTTAACAACCAGCTTATTAATTTAAGAACTGCACTGATTCACTTTACAACAGTGGCAAGAAAGTTTGTAAAATGCAGCAAACTCACTTAAGAAATGTCTTATTTAACAATGAAAAGTTTGGGTTCAGTTGTGATTATAAGTCGATGACTACCTATACATTGGAGCTGAATGTCCCCAACTGCACAGCTCAACCATCAGGACCATCTGCAAGGAGGATCCAAGAACACAAGGATGATGACTCCAATCTCCCTCTAAGATGCTCCTGAAGGGATGTGTCAAATAATTCATGGACAATAATCAAGCAATAAGGCTCTTCAAAGGAGAAGACAGATGCAAATGTCTCTAACTTTTGTTTTGTTTTTGAACCTTTACCCAGAAGAAAATGTGTTATCTTTTGAAACCATCTTAACATACTTGAGTGGCTGCTGCACATCAAAGCAAATTCCTTAAGGACAGGAATATTATTACTGTATTATTTTAATGTCTGCATTCTTGCTCTCTGATGCAACTCTGTTTTTTTGCAAGCAAGGCTTTTGTGCAGTTGAGTAATATGTGCCAAATTCAGATCCAGGTCAGTAAAGTTTATCTTTTCTAAAAATGACAACAATACCGTTGATTGCACTGAAGTAGTAGTTGTAACATAGAGGAAGTCCTCGGCTTATAACCACAATTGAACCTAAAATTTATGTTGCTAAGTGGGACGTTTGTTAAGTTTTGCCCATTTTATTTCCCACAGTTGTTAAATGAAAAACTGCAGTTGTTAAGTTAGTAACATGACTTATATGAATCCAGCTTCCCCATTGACTTTGCTTGTCAGAAGGTCACAAAAATGGATCCCACGACCCCCTGGGGCACAGCAACCATCATAAATATGAACCACTTGCCAACAGTGTGAATGTTGATCATGTGACCATGAGGATACTGCAAAAGTTGTAACTGTGAAAAACTGTCATAATTCATATTTTTCAGTGCCACTGTAACTTTAAACAATCACTAAATGAACTGTTGTAAGTCTAGGAGTACCAGTAGTGAGTAAGACATGGGTCTTGGATTGAGATCTTATGTTATAATTTTTCTGTTCCACCTCTCTGAAAAAGCAGAAGTTACAGATACCACAAATAAACAATAGTTGTCTATTCTGAAAATCTAGACCTTGACATTGCTAAATTCAGTTCTAGTCAAAACAACCTGGCTATCTATCATGAAAACAAAATTAGTGTTCTAAACCAAATTTAAGATTAAATACAAATAGTCTTGACTTTCCCAGATTCTCCATGGCACAAAGCTAAGTTTCAATCCCATTTTATTTAACCATTACTTTAGCTCACCCTGACATTTCTCCTGAAAAAAAACCTCCACATTCATGACAAAACTAGACAAAAATAAATAAATGAACAGGACCGTCTGCAGTCTATCCATCATTAACTACATATTATCCCTTCTTCTTTTTAGCCTCTTCTAACCCTTATCATTCCTGGACAATAACATTACTGTTTGGGATCAAAAAGTTCATTCCAGAGGTTCATATTTACAACATCCCATTGTGATGCTGTTGTTGTCAATGCAGTTGCCTTTCTCAACTTGCTGGCTAGAATGTTCCAGTCTGATGCCCTTCCATGCAGACATGAATGAAACACAGGGTGGACCTCTGAAGAAGACAATAGGGCAGTGCTGAAGTGGAAGCTGACTTCTCATTGAACAGAATGCACAGTTAAGCCTTCAAAAGCTTTCAGTCCAACAATGGACAGCTCAGCCAAATGAGCTGGCTTTGGATGGGTGCTCTTGTAGAAGGCATTCAAAACAGATGGATGTAAGAAGAAGAACGCAGCCCTCTGACTGTGGAATGTAAATACAGATTAGGTGAAACCTGGCTTAACAGCAATAACTGTGAAAAAGATCTTGCAGTCCTTAGGGGCAATCACTTAAATACAGTATGCAGTGGCAGCCAAAAAAGCCAGTGTAATCCTAGGCTGCACTAACAGAGGGGAAGAATCAAGTCATGTGAAGTATTAGTACTGTTTTATAAAACTGTCAGGCTACAGAACTTTTCCCATTCACTCAACTAGAAGGAACTTCTGAAAACATATCAAACTGTATCAAAAAGGAATCCTTTATTGAGATGAGACAATTCCTGTAGGAGTTCAAAGCAGCATCTGAGGTCCCTCAGGCATACGGGGATACATAAGGGAGTTTAGAACCCCTCCCCTTATCTCAATGTGTGAAACAAAAGCCAGTATGTTAATTCCCCCCTCACCCCTTTTGTAAGGAACAATCTTTTTTACAGTTTCCCAGGGCATACCTAATTTCCCCCCATCCCCTTTTTAGAACGAATTTTTCCAGAGATTCCCAGGACAAATCTAACTGTGGAATTTTTATGGTCTTCTCATCTCCTGACTGTGCCTCTCAGAGGTGAAAGTTCTGGCCATCTGGCTTTTCTCCCTCCATTGTATTATGTGTGGGTTATACAAATTCAGTATAATATTAATTATATTCAGGTTACATCAAGAAAGGATTTCTTTATCAGCCTCCCCCCTCCTTTTCTTCTTCCACTGAAGAAATGTCAGATACACGGATCTGACAAAAACCTTGGTAAGAGTACACTTGGAATATTGTTTGCAGTTTCGGTTGCCACGATATTAAAAAAAAATGTTGAGACTCTGGAAAGACTCTGGAAGGTTGTTGAGACTCTAGAAAGAGTGAAGAGAAGAGCAACAAAGGTTAATCATTTTGGGGGGCTGGAGGCTAAAACATATGAACAAGGGTGGCAGGAATTGAGTATGTCTAGTCTAGTGAAAAGAAGGACAAGGGATGACATGATAGCAGCCTTCCAATAATTTAGGGGCTGCTACAAAGCAGAGGGGTTCAATCTATTCTCCAAAGCACCTGAAGGCAGAACAAAAGGTAATGAATGGAAATTAATCAAGGAGAGAAGCAATTTAGAGATGAGGAGAAATTTCCCAACAATGAAAATAATTAACCAGTGGAACAGCTTCCCTCCAGACCTTGTGGGTGCTTCATCACTGGAGGCTTTTAAGAAGAGACTGGACAACCACTTCTCAGGAATAGGGCCTTGTGCTTGAGCAAAGTTTGGACTACAAGACCTCCAAGGTCCCTTCCAACTCTGTTATTCTGATTCTGGGACCTCCATGTTCTATCTAGAGTCTATCAGATAGAATGGTTGTCTTAGGCCAACTAACTGCAAAATAGGGATGACAGCATTTTATTCCATAGTTACAAGAGTCCTCAAGAGAATATGATGGAATGGAATCCAGTGAGGAAGTAATGATGGAATCAGGAGGAAGAAGATTTAGTTCAGAGGAATAAGTGGACAACTCAGCCCAGAGATCATGTATGAGAGAAAGAGGGTGAAGATAGTTTCTTTCTAATAGTCCACAGAGTATATTGTAGATATTAGAGTTCTTGGACTGCAAGATCAGGTCTATAGGTGAGAAAACAATAAAGAACTCAACTTGAAGATTCACCATGTCATTCTTAATTTGGGGCCTGATGTCTGATGAGATCATTTCAGCATTTTTCTAAGTTGATTGTTTTTTTAACAGCATTAAGGTAAACATCTCCACCCAAGCATTTTCTAAATGTTTTGACTCTACTTTTATCATATTCAGTAAGGATACATAAAGAGATTTAAAGATAATAGGATCCAAACTCTGAACTGGATCCAATAGTTTTATTTATTTATTTTATTTGGTTTGTCAATTGCTTACAAGATAACAGGTATAAGTAAAAACATAGTTATGAATACATGGATACTTATAAGAAAAATAAAAAATAAAAGAAACAATAGGACAGGGATGGTAGGCACGTTGGTGGCTTATGCACGCCCCCTACAGTCCTCTTAGGGAAGGGGTTGAGGTCAAAAGTAGACAGTCTAAGGTTAAAGATTTTGGGGTTGGGGAAGAAACCACAGAGTTAGGTAGACTATTCCAGACATTGACCACTCTGTTGCTGAAGTCGTATTTCCTGCAATCAAGTTTGGTGCGATTTACCTTGAGTTTGTATCTATTGTTTGCTCTTGTATTGTTGTGGTTGAAGCTGAAGTATTCACTGACAGGTAGAACATTGCAATATATGATTTTATGTACGATACTTAGATTGGACCAAAGGCGGCGAAGTTCTAGGTTTTCTAGGTCTAGAATTACGAGTCTGGTGGCATAAGGTATTCTGCAACGAGTAGAGGAGTGGAGAACTCTTCTTGTGAAATATTTCTGGACTTTCTCAAGTGTGTTAATATCAGATATGTAATGTGGGTTCCAGACTGATGAACTGTATTAGAGTATTGGTCTAGCAAATGTTTTGTATGCTCTAGTTAGTAGTGTAATATTACCATAGAAAAAGCTACGTAGGATTAGGTTAACAACTTTTAATGCCTTTTTGACTATGTAGTTACAGTGGGCTCTAGCACTTAGATCATTAGAGATGAGTACTCCAAGGTCCTTGACAAAGTTTGGATCCTCAACAAGGTCTTGATTATTTAGTTTGTATTTTATTTTCTGGTTTGTTTGGGGTTTTTTGCCAATATATAAGACAGAGCATTTATTTGTTGAGATTTGAAGTTGCATTTGTTTGACCATTCTGATACATAGTCAAGATCTTTTTCAAGAGTAGCAGTATTGTCTGTGGTGTTGAATAGCTTTACACATCAGCGAAGAGAACACAGTTGCTCTTAATATGATCACAGAGGTCATTTATGTAGAGTATGAAGAGAGTTGGTCCTAAAACATTGCCTTGGGGGACACCACTGTTGACAGGTATAGAATTTGATAGGTCGCTCCCAATTTTGACTATTTGTTCTCTGTTTAACAGGAATGCTTCTATCCAGTTATGCAGTTGTCCAGAGATACCATAAGATTTTAGTTTTAGGAATCAAAGGCTTTACAGAATCAAAGGCTTTACAGTGAATCAAAGGCTTTACAGAAGTCAATGTAGATTGCGTCTATTGCTTTGCCCTGATCAAGTTCTGTAGTCCATAAGTTTTTGCAGTGTAAGAATTGCAGATTACAGGATATTTTTTTCCTGAAACCAAATTGTTTGTCTCTAAGTGGAGGATGATGGATTGGTTTATAATTGATTCCATGACTTTACAGGTGATGCAGCATAAAGAGATTGGAACATATTTTCCATATTGAATGGCTAGTTGATTTCAGGTGCCCAACCAGGTACCCAGCCATCTCTTGGATGGTTCAGACATCGGAATATGGTGGTTTCTTTCTTTTTGTCAAACCAGAAATGGGAATGAAATCCATTCAAGTTTACAATTCAAAAGTTGAATTGAATTGGGTTGATTTTTCAAATTGAAATTCAGAAGCAATCTCAAATTCAAAATGGTTAATTCTAATCAGATTTTGCAGAAGCCGATATCACAACAAGCCCCTAGTTACCGTAGTATCTCTCCACTTGGAAATTATCATGCAGTGATGCAAAAAAGTGTGTAGACAGGTAGTCCTTGACTTACAATGATAATGAAATTTGGAATTTCCATCTTGATAGTCTTGATAGTCATAAGTTGAAGCATCCATGTAACTGTACCCAATTTTAGGAATTTTTTGCAGCAGTCATTAAGCAAATGCTGAGGTTGTAAATTAATATGGCAGTTGTTAAGTGAATCCATGTAAATCGCAGTCACATGACCATCTTCATCTGGCTGTAAAGTTGAGCCTGTTGCCAAGTGCCCCCAATGTGGTCATGTCATCTTGGGTGGGTGGCTGTGCACTAACCCCAGAACCAGGTTGTGAGTTGCTTTCGGGTCCACTTCTGCTGTGAACAGGTTCTGAGCAACCATTTGTTAAGGACTACCTGTTTCTCCATCAGTATGCAAAGTCTTCTGTTTCCTTCATCATGACAAGGTAAACTTTCTTTTACAGGAAAAACCCGTTTTTCCCAAGAAGCATCATTTCTGAGAAGCAGCAACCAAGGAAGGATGGAATTATCCAAATCCACATGGTGTGCTCACCTCCGAATAGATCCGAATCTTCTATCATCACCAGGTAGAAGACATAGATCAGGAGGGAAGAAAGAGGGAGGGTATAACCCAACCCTTTTCAAACTTGGCAACTTGAAAATGAGTGGACTTCAATTTCCAGAATTCATGCAGGCTGGGGGATTCTCCTCCATGCTGCATCGAGAGCCCAGGATGGGTTGACTCCTTCCTATGACATCATTTAGCTGAGTCTGTACTAAGATATAAAAGCCATCCCCCGGAAGAGACCCCAGCTTTTGACTCAGCTCCTTTCAGTCAGGAGCTGTGTCTCTGAAAGCTTCTGTTAGATAACACTCACCAGCGATCTTCAGTGCCGATTTTCCTCTTTTCAAGCAAGGTTTGGACCAGCGTTGCCAGAGCGCTGTTCAGGCAAGTTGGGCAGCATCTGTAGACTTCCCCCACGCCTGCGGTTTGAGCGGTCATAAAAAGCGATCGGCAAACCAATACCAGCGTCAGCCAGCTGATCGTGTGGCCAGAGGCTGCCCTTTCCTTTGCTGACTTCACTTGGGGCTCTTTATAGCCTAAGGAGAAATTCTTCGATCTCGGAGCCTGTTTCCCATAATCAGCGGCCATCTTGGTTTGAATCCTTCCACCATGAGGTGAGTGGCCATTTTGTAAGCCCGGGGACCAATTTATACCCTAATAATAATGTATTAATACCTTAATAACGTATTATACCTTAATACAAAAAATTTACAAACAAGTTCCGTCCGGAAAAACGCGAGGTAGACCGGGTTCCAACAGTAAAAGTCTTTATTTTCAACAGTAAAGATAAACGGAACAGTTTGGCTCTAGCCGCGGCAGCCTTTATATATGGCTTGCCTGTCGGCTTGTAGCCAATGACATCAGTTTGATTTAACCGCCTTTTGGCGGCTCCTTTGGATTGGTTCCTAGTGAACCAATCCCTATGTCGGCTTTCTTAGCCAATCATATTAGAGGATTTGAAGTAAACCATTTTTATACAGAACACCCCTCCCCTCTTGGTTTAGTCCTATGCGGTGACGTAGTTGCGCAGGTAGGTGGGGCTTCTTCTGATTCTACTGGACTTGCGCGGTTCATTTTCACTGGAGACTTCAACCGGTTCGGATGGGGTTGCTGTCTCTCCAGTTCTTCTCCATGGAACCACCTGGAAGGGTGAGTCGGCCATTTTGCTACCGTTTGAGTTTCTCAGGCCGGTGGTTTCGCTGTTCCCTCCTAGCTTCTCCGGGCAGGTCGAGCTGGCTTGGCTGGCCCCTTCGGCTGGATTTTTCCCGCAAGTCTCATCTAACCGTAAGTTTCTTTTTTGCTCTTTTTGATTGTGCAGATGTTCTGGGTTTATTTTAAAAAGTTCTTTATTATTTTCTTTTATTTCCCCCCCCCCTTTGGTTTGATTTTCGTCATTTTTTATTATTTGTGGTTGTGAGTTTGTATCTCTTTCAATGTTTCGGGAACGAAGCTGGTCTAATGTGCCGCTTCCATTCCCTGCCATCGTCTACGGTTAGTCAGTAAGACCGGGGCCTGTCATTTGTGTGATTGTGCCTGGAAGCCATAAGGGGTCCCTGGTGAAATTTTTTGCGTAGACTAGGTCGCCAATTTCAAATGTTCGGAAATGGCTGGAGGAGTCGGGGGTTTTTTCCAAAGTGTAATTTGGGTGCAACCTGTCTAATTGCGACCTAAGTTTTCTTCACATTAATAATTCCGCCGGGCTTTTGTTGGTTACAGTGCTGGGTGTGATATGTTGGAGGGTGACTAGGCGGTTAATTTCATCCTGGACATCCCCAAGGTCCATTCTCTTTAAACCCTCTTTGGTAAACCTGACCATTCGCTCCGCCCTACCATTTGCAGCTGGGTGGGCCAGCGCGGTTAGCGCATGGCGTATACCTAGGGAGGCTAGGTATTGTTCAAATTGGATGGCTGTTAATTGTGGCCCGTTGTCGGACACTAGAACGTCCGGCAATCCATGGGTTGCGAAGAGTTTGTTAAGTTGTTTAATGACCGTCTCGGTTGTCATAAATGACATTACTACAACTTCCAGCCAATTTGAGTATGCATCTACGACAATTAAAAAGGTATGTCCCCTATTAGGACCTGCAAAATCAATGTGGATCCGAGACCAAGGGCCTCGTGGGGTCTCCCAGTCCCTTATGAGTACTTGTGGTGGGGAAGGCCTGATTTTCTGACATTTAGTACAAGTAGTAACCCAGTATTCAATGTCTTTATCTATACCAGGCCACCAGACATAGCTTCTAGCTAGGCTTTTCATTTTTACAATACCAGGGTGGCCTTCGTGAAGCATACCCAACACTCTAGTTTGTAATTTAGGAGGGATTACTACCCGATCACCCCACAATAAACAACCTTTTTGAATTGAAAGTTCGGTTTGTCTGGTCCGGAAAGGTTTAAAGTTTTCAGTTTTTTGGTTTTCCGGCCAGCCTTTACCTACCCAGTTTAATATGCGGGCAGTCACTGGGTCCTTTACGGTGGCTCTGGCGACATCGTTTGCAGATATTGGTAGTTTGGGGCATGTTTCTATTTGCAGGGTGGTCATTGTTGGCACCGGGTCTTCCTCCGTCGTTGGCAACGGTGCTCTGCTTAATGTGTCTGCATGGGAGATTTGCTTCCCGGCTCAATGCGTCAATGTGTAAGAGTATGCTGCTAGGAATTCTGACCATCTAGTCATTCGCGGGGATAAAATGTTCGGTGTAGGCTTGTTTCCTGCCAGAATTCCTAGTAACGGTTTATGGTCCATTACGATCAAAAATGTTCTTCCATAAAGGTATTTGTGGAAGCGTTTCACTCCGGCAACGATTTCCAGGGCTTCTCTGTCTAGCTGACTATAGTTACGTTCTGTTTTAGACAGTCTTTGAGTAATAAGCGACGGGTGCCTCTCTCCCATCTGGCAATTGGTGGCTCAGGATGGCACCGACTCCAAACGGTGAGGTGTCGCAGGTTACTGTCAATGGGAGTGTGTTACTAAACTGGATAAGAACGGTGTTTGATGTTAATAAATTTTTTATTTTCTGGAATGCTTTTTGCTCTCTATGACCCCAAGTCCAATTAGTTTTCTTATCCAGCAAACAGTGTAATGGTTCCGCTATTGTCGCTTTGTGGGGGAGGAATACATTATAGAAGTTTATTAGACCCAAAAATGCCTGGAGTTCCATTTTGTTTTTTGGCTGTGGTGTGTCTTTAATGGCTTTGACTTTTTTTTTAGTAGGGTGTATACCCTCTCCGTCAATTAAGTAGCCCAGAAATTCGACGCGATCAGTCATTAAACAGCATTTTTCTTTTTTAACTTTCAGACCGGATTCTCTGAAATTTGTTAGTACATTTCTTAGTCTTTTTTCTAGTTGGGTCGTATCTTTAGCCGAAATCAGGATGTTGTCAAAATATGGTATGACCCCTTTTATTCCATTTAATAGGCATTCCATGAGGCTTTGGAAAACGCCTGGGGCCACACTCACTCCAAACTGGAGTCTGTTACACTTGAATGCCCCTTTGTGAGTCACTATTGTCTGTTCCTCGGCCGTTAAGGAGTCTACTGGAAACTGTTGGTAAGCTTGTGCTAGATCTAGTTTAGCAAAAAATTTTCCTCCCCCAAGTGAGTGTAGCAAATGTTGTACGACTGGCACCGGGTATGCGCTTTGTTGCAGCACATGGTTCAGGGTAGTCTTGTAGTCTCCGCAGATGTGTACCGACCCGTCAGGTTTAACAGGTGTTACTATTGGCATCTCCCATTTAGCATGGTCAACAGGTTCCAAAACCCCTTGGTCAATTAATTTGTTCAATTGTTCCTCTATTTTTGCTTTTAATGCAAAGGGAACTCATCTGGCCTTTAATCTTCTAGGGGCCACCTGGGGGTCTAAGCTAAAGGAAATTGGGGTCCCCCGATACCTGCCTTGGGAGCCATCGAAAATGTCCTGGAACTCGTGGATCAGATTTTCTTCCCAGTCAGTTGCGGCCACTCGGTCTACTCCGGTCATTCCGATGCCCATTGGTGCGAACCATTCGATGCCCAGAAGGCTGGGTCGGTCTCGGTCGACTATTGTCAGAGGCAGGACTTCGACATGCTGCTTGTAAGCGACTCGGAAATGTCCTAGACCTACCACAGGGATTCGATTCCCTTGGTAGTCCTTCAGAGTTAATTTTTGTTTCTGGAGCTCTTTTAGCTTAATATTTGGGACCAGTTGTTTGATTGTGTCCCATGACACCATTGACAGGAAGGACCCTGAATCCACCTCCATCTCGCAGGGACTGCCTTCGATTTTTACGATTATTTTAACTTTTTTTCCGCTTTCCGTCTGAGCGCTTCCGATAGTGACAGTTTGATGGGTCTTTTCTCGGTTACTGGCTCATTTGTTGCGCTCCCACTTTCTCTCGGCTTGTTTCGATTCAGTTTGTGGGGGAGAGTTACTGCGTCTGTTAGGGCTGTAATTTTTTCGATTCCTACAGACCTTCTCGATGTGTCCCCTTTTCTTACAAGCTCTGCAGATGGCATCAAGGAATCTGCAAACGGCTTGAGGGTGGTTTCCTCCGCAACCGGTGCATTCCCGCCAGTTTCTTTTTTCACGCCTTTTTTTGTTAGCATATAGGCGGTGGACCTCATCATCTTCCTCTCCGGATTCTGATGTCTCGTCAAAATCTTCATGGTGTGTGGTGGCAGGAAATTGCTTCTTCCCTCTGGTTAGGCTCGCTTCGTCGTTGTTCGAGTTCATTTGTTTCATTGTGGCCGCTGACTTTTTCGCGGCTTCTGCAGCTGTGGCTTCTGCGATTGCTTCGGCTACAGTTATGTTGGGTTTATTCAGCAACTTACTTTGTAAATTAGAGTCTTTTAAACCCAATACTACTCGATCTCGCATGGCTTCATCTAAGTTCAGGAACTCACATGCTCCCCCCAGTTGTCAGAGGGCTGCCACAAAATCAACGGTGGTCTCGCCTTCTTTTTGGTCCCTTCGGTAGAATTCGTGCCATTTGATGAGATTTGACACCACTGGTGCATAATGATCCTTCAACATTCGCTGGAGTTTGGGCCAGGTCATTTGTTTTACGTCTCTGGGCTTCGCCAATGCCTTGGCCATTTTGAATATCATTGGTCCACAATGCGTTAAGAAGACAGCCCTCTTACACTGGTCTGAGATCTCTTCCATCTTGTTACTTTCCAAGTACATTTGGAAACGGTCTACGTAGGATTCCCAATCTTCTTCATTGGGATTGAAGGGTGCGGGCGGTGCATTATTTCCGGCCATCGCTTCAAGCCTGGATTTCAATTCGCCGCATGCACAGTCTCACGTTTTAGGACGATCCCACCTTCGTCACCAGTGTTCTGTCCGGAAAAACGTGAGGTAGACCGGGTTCCAACAATAAAAGTCTTTATTTCAACAGTTTAAGATAAACGGAACAGTTTGGCTCTAGCCGCGGCAGCCTTTATATACGGCTTGCCTGTCGGCTTGTAGCCAATGACATCAGTTTGATTTAACCGCCTTTTGGCGGCTCCTTTGGATTGGTTCCTAGTGAACCAATCCCTATGCTGGCTTTCTTAGCCAATCATATTAGAGGATTTGAAGTAAACTATTTTTATACAGAACAGTTTCTTTCCAGCATAAGAGCCTTTATTCTTC
Source organism: Laticauda colubrina (assembly GCA_015471245.1). Lineage (NCBI taxonomy): Eukaryota > Metazoa > Chordata > Lepidosauria > Squamata > Elapidae > Laticauda > Laticauda colubrina. Next base: position 22,581,225 of record BLBF01000058.1, read on the forward strand.
AAATGGAGCAAGATAAAGGTCAGGCAGAGTTCCCCCCCCCCCCCAAGTGGAACAGTCTCTTAAGCCAATAAGAGAAAAAGTTGTAGGCAATGCACCCAATCAGTCTAGAGGGAGGTGGCTGCTAAAAACAGAGCTAAGGCTCTAGCCCCTAAGAAGGCAACTCAGGCTGAGTTGAGGGCAGAAAAGTGCAGACATGCAGCCCTAGAGAGGCAGTTCAACAGAACTATTCAACAGAAGGGAGTGCAACTACAGCATGTTTCAGGTCATACAGGTGGGCCCAAGCCAAGCCCTCCCAGGGGAGGAGAAGTTATCTATGAGCCTGTCTCCTGAGGCTTTTGCAGTACAATGATCTTCAGGATCTAAGCAGATCTGGGCCTTATTTCCAACAGGCTTCTGGGCCGTATGCTCCTTCCCCTCCCTCCAGGCCTCGAACCTCTTCTCAATCTAGGCCTGAAGCCACCTTCACTCCCACAGCAGCAGGCCTTCGGCCTTCGGCCCCTACTTTTAAGCATAGACCAGGGGATATCCAAGATGGTGTCTTTTTGGCCATTAGGCAGGGATTGGCTGAAGGCTTCAAGCAAATCTATAAGTTGCCTCATCACCCTGATTTACACAGAACCCAGGACCTCAGGGTCCATTCTTCTCTATCAGAATGGGAGGAGGTTGATGAGGAGGGAAGGGCTTCCCCATCTGAACACACTTACTCCTCTCGTTCAGAACATGAAGAGGGCGAGACCTTTGACCAAAATCTTTCAGAGGAAGAGGACTCTCGCCCAGAGCAGACATTCTCTGTATTGGTCTTCAGTCCTTCTCTCTTCAGGCCATTACTCAGCATGGCCTTGGTCACTGCCAAGCTGTCGCCAGAGGAAGAGGCTCCTGAGCCACAAGGAAATCCCTCTAGCCAAGGGGATTTGCTCTTCTCCAAGCCTGTAGTGCAGGCAGCAGTTTTGCCTTCTCCCACTTTGTTCCTGGACATGGATGGTCAAGGAACAGTGCACTTCCCATTCGGCAGGTCCTCGCCCATCTTCTCTGGATAAGCGTTTCTACAATGTCAGCACAGCCCTGGACAATTCCCTGGCAGTGCCTTCTGTTGACATTCTGGTTCTGGCCTCGTTCCCATTTTCTGGCACTCTCATGTGGGCATCCATACGGTGGCTGCACCAACTCCAGATTAGATTGCCGACATCTGACTTTCGGTCTCACCAAGGCCTTAATAAGATTGTTGCAGCGATGGAATTCACTGCAGATGCCACTCTCAATTCCGCTAAATTTGCATCTAGGGCCATGGCATCATCAGTAGCAGCAAGAAGACTGTTATGGCTTAGAAACTGGCAGGCAGAGTCAGACCATAAATAGAAGCTGGTTTCAGTTCCATTCGCAGGCGATAAGCTTTTTGGCGATGCTCTGGAACCTTATCTCATCGAAACCAGAGATAAACGTAAAATTCTCTCTTCCTCTGAGAAGAGAGCCGACTGTCGCCTAGCTCCTTATATTGGTAACCAGTCCTTTCGGGAGGGTGGGGGTCGTTCCTGCCGTCGCTCTAAGTAATCCCTCGTTCTCCCCACCCATCGGTGGTCACCTAGCCTTCTTTGCCTCCAAATGGGAGGAGTCAACGGTGGATACCTGCGTGCTCAGCATTATTAGGTCAGAATTACAATTGGACTTTCTAATGCACCCCCCTAAAAAAAAATTTTTTTTTATCTGTCCTGTCTCTCGGGACATTTCAAGGCAAGACCTCATGAATCAGGCCCTTCAACTCCTTGAAATCCGAGCTATTCAAACCTGTTCCCCCCTCTCAATGGGGATGTGGGCTTTATTCTCGCCTTTCATCATTCCCAAAGCCTCAGGGGGGGTAGCAAACCATCCTGGATCTAAAATTTCTCAACCAATTTGTAAAATACAGGCTATTTAAAATGTAGAGTCTGCATTCTATTTTAGAGACCGTTCGGGAGGGCGATCTCCTCTCTTCCACTGATCTCATGAAGGTTTACCTCCACATGCCCATTTGGCCTCATCATCGCCAGTTTTTCCATTTCTGTTATCAGAATAGCCATTACCAGTATTGAGGACTTCCCTTCGGCCTCTCATCAGCTTCAAGGGTCTTCACAAAGGTTCTGGCAGCATTGATGGCATCTCTGCTTTCTGTTCCAGTGAGGATCCAATGATACTTGAACAACATTTTGATTCTGTCCTCCTTCATCCATACAGCCCATCGGGATCTGCAAATTACCCTGTGATATCTCCAGAGCCACGGATTTTTCCACTCCTGTCCACTCTAATGGTTCCTGCTTCCCTACCAATGAGCAGGAACAAGCCATTCATCCATCAAAGTCCCGCTCCCACCACAAATCCGGAGATCTCTCAATTGGTGGTGTTTCCCGTTAATCTGGAAGGGACTCCTTTTCAGAGTCCCAGACAGGCTAGTGATAACCATCGATGCCAGCCTCCTGGGTTGGGGTTCCCATATGCAGGGCCAGACAGCTAAGGACCTTGATCCAGGTTAGAGCAGGCCCTTCCCATAAATTGGCTAGAGCTCAGAGCCATTTTCTAGCTCTCAAGCATTTCAGGCACTCAGTGACCGGCTCTCATGTTCTAGTCCTTATGGACAACATGGCCGCCATGGCTCATGTCAACTGGCGGGGGGGGGAACGAGGTCCAGAGCCCTCATGGGAGAGGCAGAACGAGGTCCAGAGCCCTCATGGGTTATGGGCAGAGCAACACCTGTTGTCGATCTTGGTGGACCACTTCTCCAGGATCAAGAACTCCCAGGCCGACTGGCTCAGCAGGAGCCTAGTTGACCAGGCAGAATGGTCTATTCCTCCTTCTCTATTCAGGGACCTTTCCCTCAGATTCAGATCGCCAGAGGTGGATCTTCTCCACTCCTCAAATTGCCCAGGTCACCAGATTGTTCACCAGGTTTCCTTGCCAGGAAGCAGAGGGGACCAATGCCCTTCGGTGCAGATGGCCCAAAAGTCTCCTCTATGCCTTTCCCCTGTTCCCATCATTCCAGCAGTAATTTGGAAGATGTTACAGGAACAAGCGGAGCCCCTCCTCCTGGCACCCTATTGGCCAAGGATGCCCTGGTTTGCGGACCTGGTCAACCTGTCGGTGGCTTCTCCTAGCAGGATCCCAGCTCATCTAATCTCCCTTCATCAGGGGATTCTGCTCCACCCAGAGCCCCAGTGGCTCAAGCTGACCATGTGGCACTTGAGTGGCAGCAGCTAGAGGTGGCTGATCTTCCTGAAAAGGTCATCAATGCTATCCTGGCATCTCTCAAACCTCCCACAAGGCACATCTATGATGCCACCTGGAGGGCCCTTCCCGATGGTGCCTTAGGGAGGGTCTCTCTCTCCCACTTTAGCCCAGTTGGCAGAGGTTCTTAGATTCCTTCAGCATGATCTGGAGAAAAGCTTGGCCCCCAACACCCTTATACAGGCAGGTTGAGGCCCTCTTCTCAGTTCTTTCATGGGGTTCGCTTCCTTCCTTATCCCATCACCCTTCAGTCAGGGGGTTTTCGAAAGGGGCTTCCAACCTGCACCCTCTGGTGGTTCACAGATATCCTTCCTGGGATCTTCATGTGGTCCTTTATGCCCTTACAAAGCCCCCTTTTGAATCCCTTAGGACATTGTCTCTCCATTTCCTGACTCTGAGGATAGTGTTCCCCATTTCCATCACTTCAGCCAGGTGGGTAATTGAGCTTGCTGCTCTTTCCATCAGACAGGACTTCTGTTCCTTTCACGATGATAGGGTTGTCCTCAGTCTGGACCCCTCATTTATTCCAAGGGTTAACACCTGTTTCACAGGTTCTAGTACATTATGTTGCCTGGCTTCTGCCCCCTCCCACACCATGACTTAGAGCAGCAGTGGCACTCGCCAAATGTAGGTAGGGCTCTTAGAATATATATTAAGCGCACTTCCTCCTTCAGGAAGCCTGAAGCCATTTTGTTTCCTTTTCCCTTCTCACTTGGGGCACAAGGCCTCTTCTCCTACTATTAGCAGATGGGTGAGATCTTGCATTGAGCAGGCCTACAAAGCTGTGGCCCTTCCAGTTCCTTGAGGTCTGACGGCGCACTCTACCAGAAACGCAGCCACTTCGGCTGCCTGGCCAACCCAAGCACCCTTGGAGGAGATTTGTCGTGAGGCCATGTGGACATCTCTGTCTCCTTTCACCAGATACTACCATCTGGATGTCTTTGCCTCGGCAACTGCAGCCTTCAGCAGACAGCTGCTTGAACGAGTGGTTCCACAGTCGGTGTGATGAGCCGGAAGAGGACCCACCCGTGGACATGCTTTGGTATGTCCCATCCGGGGCTCTCGATGCAGCATGGAGGAGAATGGGTGTTGGTGGAAGTTACGCTGAACGCCCTTTCTATCTATGCTGCAAGAGAGCCCAGCCCCTCCCTTGATTCGTCCGGAGAGGGTAAGTCATATTTCTGTATTCATTTGTGCTTTCAGAGACACCTTTCAAGTATCTTCGCCAAAGCCGGGGTCTCTTCTGGGGGCTGGCTTTTATATCTTAGTACAGACTCAGCTATGATGTCATAAGAAGGAATCAACCCATCCTGGGCTCTCGATGCAGCGTAGATAGAAAGGGCGTTCAGGGTAACTTCCACCAACGCCCATTCTGGGCGTGGGAATCCACACATCTTCAAGTTGCCAAGCTTGAAAAACACAGATGTAACCAAATTAAGTAAAATGGACAGGCTATTTTATTTATTTGTATCATGCCTTTATAGTTTTTACAAATAATCTCATCAAAGATAGAGGAGGGTGTGCTAGATACAACACAACCAGCACACTTTTTTCCTCCTGTTTTCCCCACAACAACACTGTGCTGAGAGTGACCCGCCCAAGGTCACCCAATATGTACATTAATCCTCAACTTATGACCACAATGGAGCCCAAATTTTCTGTTGCTAAGAAAGACAGTTATTGAGTTTTGTCCTATAGTATGACCTTTCTTGCCACCATTGATAAATGAATCACTGGAGCTGTTAAGTTAGTCGTTTGGTGAATCTGGCTTTCCTGTCAACTTTGCTTGTCAAAAGGTCACAAAAGGGGATCACACGAATCCATCATAAATATGAGCCAGTTGTCAAGTGTCCACATTTTGATCACATGACCACAGAGGATGCCACAATGGTTGCAAGTATGAGAAACAGCCATAAGTCACTTTTTTCAGGGCCGTTGTACAGGGATGGGATCCGACCGGTATAACTATCAGTTCTGTTGCTTTGCGTCGTGCAGGTGTGCAGCGGTTGGAAAAGCCCTTTTTTCCTGCTTTTTCAACTGCAACTGTGTTGCACAAAGCAGCTGCGGTTGAAAACGCAGAAAATAAAGGACAGGTAAGAGCCTGGATGGGCAGGTGGGCCAAAACAGCAGCAAACATAGAACCAGTTCTAAGTATGCTCTCTGTTTGCTGCTCTTCAGCACAACCGGTTTTACAGAAGTGGACAGAACCAGTAGAATCCCAATCCTGCCATTGTAACATTAAACAGTAACACTGAACATTGAAAACTGAAAGAGAAATTAATTTGCAGAATAACTTTTTTCTCCTCTTCTGCCAATCAGCAGATGTGGGTAACTCAGAAAGAACAGGATGACACACGCTTTGTAAAGTTATTCTCTCTCTCTCTCCATAGTACAGGTGCGCATGGCCCCAATTGGGGCCAGTGTCTCCATAGTTAAATGAGTCAAGTGAGTTGGTTAAGTGAGTTGCACCTGATTTTATGACTTTTGCAATGGTTATTAAGTGAATCACTACAGTACAGAACTAAATAATCTGGGTTTTCTACTCGTTGCTAATGAACAATAACATACTGTTTTATTTATTTCCATCCCTTTATTACTTTTACTAATAGCTCAAGGCACTTTCCTCCTCCTATTTTCCCCACAACAACAACCTGGGAGGTGAGTTGGGCTGAGAAAGAGTGACTGAAAGTCACCCAGACGACTTTCATGCCTAAGGCAGGACTAGAACTCACCATCTCCCACTTTCTGTCCTGGTGCCCTACCCACTAAAGTGGTTCTAATATTGGCTTTAAATCTTGCCAAGAATCTAATCCTGTGCACCAGTATCAAATGCCCATGAATTAACTTCTCATTAGTCATCTGTTTCAGGATCTAGTAAGAGTAAAAGCACTGGGAGAGGCATGGCTTCATGTCATGATTAGGGGGATGGTGGGCAAAACATGAAGAACAGTTACAGCAACTGGGTATGTCCAGTCTGGTGAAAAGAAGGACTAGGGGAGACATGACAGCGGGGTTCCAACATTTGAGGGGCTGCCACAAAGAAGAGGGAGTCAAGCTATTTTTCAGAATACCGGAAGGCAAGACACAAAGCAACGGATGGAAACTAACCAAGGAGAGAAGCAACCTAGAACTAAGGAGGAACCTCCTGACAGAGAGAACCAGTGGAATTAACCAGTGGAATCACTTGCCTCCAGAAGTTGTGGCTTTTCTGTCACTGGAGGCTTTTAAGAAGAGACTGGACAGCCGTTTGTCTGCAGTGGTCTAAGATCTCCTGCTTGAGGAGGGGGTTGGACTAGAACACCTCCAAGTTTCCTTTCAACTGGGAGGAGGAGGAGGAGGAGGAGGAGGAGGAGGAGGAGGAGGAGGAGGAGGAGGAGGAGGAGGAGGAGGAGGAACCAATGTCATTTTCCTGTTGGCAAGGGTCTCCTGCTTGAGCAGGAGGTTGGACTAGAAGACCTCCAAGGTCCTTTCCAACTCTGTTATTCTGTTAGGTTGCTTGCTCTGAATTAACTCAAAGGAAGGTTCTCCTCTTTGTGACACCCTGCTAGGGATTGCACAAGCCATTAGATGAGATTCAAATACGGCTCGATAGTTTGTGGTTCAAAGGTTAGTGGAAAGCCATCTGGGAATATTTTGTAAACCAGCACATCCCATGAATCCATTTTCTTGTCTATTTTTGGGGACGTAGTATATTATGCCATTGTGTTTTGTTAACCTAAACTTATGAGTTAAGTATCTTGTGTGAACTTGACTGTTATGGTTTTTAAAAGATGATTTAAAGATGATTGTGTTGTCCATATCCGAAGCCAATTTCCCTTCAAGAAACTAAGGCAAACACGAGATGTGAGCATGAGAGGCGTGTATGATCTGAACTCATTTGACTCACTAAATCGTAATAGTCCCTTTGGAGCACAGAGGCGACACAGAGACACAACAGGCAAACCCTTTCTTGGACGAACAGCAACTCCTGCAAAAGGGGAGCACAATGTGCGATTTTGGGTCAGACTCAGAAAGTCATGGGAACTCAACCAACTGCGACTTGTGCATTAAAGATGAATTAAATAACCAAGATTTATTGGAGATGCACTTTGTTTTCTACATGATCATTTTTCTAGAGGGATAAGACATTCTTTTTTATAATCAAACAGAAAGTTAGAGAAAACCTATTTTTAATTAAATGCATGCCTGCTTCGAAAAAAACGGTGTCTGAAAATAATTTGCTTTTGATAACATAGCAAAGATGACCTGCAGAGATCCTGGCCCTTTCCAGTAATGAGATTCCCAGGAACATAGTATCTTCTTAAGCACAACAAGCGTTTACTTAGGCTGCAAGTTCTCAGCATTTACATGAGAGTAAGTCCTGCTGAACACAAGAACTATTCTGCCTAAACATGATTAAAATATTTGCATTTTGGTTTTCAAGTCTCCACTAGAACAAACCCATGTCCTGAGATGATTCTGAATCTTTACAAAAGCAAAAGCTACAATAATTTATGACTGTCAATGATAAACAAGCAAAATATTTTTTTTAAACTGTAACATTGGCATAGATTAAATAATAAAGATTTTTCTACGTCGAGTTCAACTCGTGTAGACTTCACAGAAACAGCGATACCTTTCTCTTAGTGACAGGAATGAAGTGGTTTGCCACAGTTTCCCACATTCCCATGGCCCCAAAATTCCCAAGTGGCCCCTACCCAAATTCTAACTCACGCTGATCCTGCCTATTGTCTGATATTCACAAATGAAAACCATTTTAAGTAGTATTTAAAAACTAATGGAACTTCTGGCTTCCTTGTAATATAAAGTGCCAGAAATTATGTACCACATGCAAGATAACTGCTTGGGGTGGCTGATCATGAGGACAGGGGGTTGGGGGAGGGAATAGATCAAAGCCTATCCAGAAAGGCCAAGTTAGCGAAAAATGCACAAGACCAGCAGGCTTCCAAACTTGGTAACTTTTAAGACTTGTGGACTTCAATTCCCAGAATTCCCTAGCCAGCATCTTGCCGAGGTTTAGAAACACCGCCCTGGATTGTAGAAAGACACTTCCTTGGAGCTCAGCGGTGCCATGTAGAGGAGAGGCCTCCCCCGCCCCCACCGTCATACAGGTAGACCTTGAGTTAGGACCACAATTAAGCCCAACATTTCTGTTGCTAAGCGAGACATTGGTTAAGTGAATTTTGCCCCGTTTTATGACCTTTCTTGTCACAGTTGTTAAGTGAATCACTGCAGTTGTTAGGAACATGGTTGTTAAGTGAATCTGGCTTCCCGACTGACTTTGCTTGTCAGAGATCCCAAGATCATATGGCCCCCTATGACACTGCAACCGTCACAACTAAGAACCAGTTGCCAAGCCGTCCAAATTTGGACCGTGGGGGTATGCTGCAAGAGTTGTAAGCGTGGGAAACGGTCCTAAGTGACCTTGTCCCTTGGAATGGCCACTAAACGAGCTGCTGTCAGTCGAGGACTGTCCCGCACACACGACCGTCTGCACTCGCGACAGCACAATTCGACCACGCCACGCTTCCAAACAAAGCCCAAGGCAGCTGTGCTGAGCTGCCCCTCGGGAGCAAAACGCCAAACCTGCAGGCGAGCCAGGCCGGCGCCCTCCCGAGGGTCTCAGCAAGGACCAAGCCCGGGTCGACGATGCCCCGGCCGTCCCTTCGGAGCGGACCGAGCCAGCCGGCCAACCCCGCCCGTTTTCCCACGGACTCCAAGTTGGGAAAAGGGAGCCCCGCGCCGCGACGGCCCTCGACTCCCCGCCTGCCCACCCTCGCCGCCCCCGCCCCGGCCAGCTCCAGCCCGGCTCCCTCCGCCTACCTGCTCGCGAAGCGCGGTGCGGGCGCAGCTCCTCCGGCAAGGCCGCTTTCGGGCAAGCCAGGCGCCGGCCGGTCCCTCGCTCCGGGGCGGGCGGGCGGCTCGAGCGGCCGCCCGGTTTCCTCTCCGGCGCGCCGCCGCTTCCCGGCTGGCCGAACTCCGGCGCTGCCGCTGCCGCTGCCGCTGCCGCAGCCTGGGAACTTCTGCCCGGGCGAAGAAAGTTGCGCCTCTCGCTCGACAGGCTTCCCCGCCGGGTCCCTGGCGCGGCGCGCACCCGCATCCCCAGCCCGCCGCGCTGGTTCCGGCCCGGAGTGACGCGCGCGCCCGGCTGGCGGTTGCGGGAGCCCCGGGAAGGCGGGCGGGGGCGGCGGAGCGGGACGAGGAAGCGTGGCGCAATTGCCGGCGCGGCTTTCCCCCCCACCCCCCCCGCCCAAGCTCCGGGCGAGCGAAGGGGAGGCGGGGCCGCGCGCACCTGTGGAAGGGGAAGCCGAACAGATGATCCGAGTTGGAAGGGACCCCGTCGGTCACCTCGTCCAGGGCTCTCCCACCTTGGCCCCTTCGAGCCTGGAGGACTTCAACTCCCAGGATTCCCCAGCCAGCAAAGGGGAATCCTGGGAGTTGAAGTCCTCCGGGCTCGAAGGGGCCAAGGTGGGAGAGCCCTGGTTTCTAGTTCCAAGCCCCCTGCCCAAGCAGGAGACCCTGCACCATTTCGGACAAATGGCGCTCCAGTCTCCAGTGATGAAGCTCCCCCAACTTCGGAAGGCAACTTCTGTTCCATTGGTTCGTTGCTCTCGCGATCAGAAAGTTCGCTCTGTTGAAGAGAAATAGGGGGGGGGGGGGGGATGAATTATGGAAAGTTTATAAAGTGTTCCCAAGGAAGTATGATATTCAATTGAAAAGAAAGGTTCAAGATGTTCAGAATTTAATGAATATTCATGATAGAATTGAACTGGAATGGAATGAGTGCTTTATTTACATGTATACATAAAATCTTTCTTTTTTTTTTTTTCTTTTTTTTTAAAGAATATGGTGTGTATTTTAAGAATGTGCCAAGCAGAATTCGATGGGAAGTTATGTATTATATTGAATGTTATAATCTTAAAGGTATACATTGAAGCTTAAATAAGAGTTGAATGGATAAAATTAAAAGATATCAAGGGATTCATACTCCAATTGGTAACTACAGGGGAACATTCGTTTCATGAGAAAAGATAGCACGGAACTGAAACAGGACAGACAAAAAGTATAAATTATGATGATTTGCATTGAGATGAGATAATCAAAATAAAGTTGAGAAAATTAAAAGAGGGGAAAAACTATGTAGAAAATGTAAAACAGTAATATGACATGGAACAGAACACAAAAATGAGCATGAAATTGAGTTTGTATCTGTATGAAGAAGTGATAACCCAGAACCATGCTATTTTCAAAAAAAAGATGTTTTATTTGTATTATGGGGCTTTTTTTGGGGGGTAAAACCCCAAATTTTCTTTAAAAAAAAGAAAGTTCTCACCGTGACCTCGGAGGATGGGGAAAGGGGAGGGGGTTCCCTTGAGAGCGGAGCCAGTCGAGGAGGCCGATGCCAGGTGGTCCTGCGAGCCTTCGCCCCCCCCCCCTGCCCGCCCTCTCCTCTCCTCAGCCTCAGGATCGGTGGTCTGGAGCTGCCCTCCTCGCGCAGGAGAAGAGAAGGCAGCAGGATCGCAACTCCTTTCCAATGGCTGAAGCCTTCATCGCAGTCCTAAAAACTTCAGAAAGTTCCCGACTGAGGTTGGCTCGAAACATGGTTTATGCAACCCGCTTAACCTGCTTAGCTAATTAAACTCCTTTTCTGGCCTGGCTCCCTAGCCGAAAAAAGAAAAATAAATAAACAGGGTTACAAAAGTAGCCAAATTTAGCAGGGAGAGCAAACATTACACTGGATTTATGACAACCGAGCCCCAAATTTCTACTGCTAAGCAAGATGGCTGTTAAGTGAGTTTTGTCCCATTTTGCAACCTTTCTTGCCACAGTGAGTCAGTCACTGCAGTTCTTCATAACACGGTTGTTAATCTGTGAACCTGGCTTCCCCATTGACTTTGCTTGTCAGCTGGTTGCAAAAGGGGATCGTAGGACCCCAGGACACTGTGACCGTCAGAAGTATGAATCAGTTGCCAAGCATCTGAATGTTGATCACGTGACCATCGAGCCACAGCAACGGCTATATGAAAAACAAGCATAAATCACTTTTTTCAGTGCTATTGTAACGTCACAGTCACTGAATGAATGGACCACCTGTACCAGAAATTCATACAAATCTTCCCCTACTGTATTTATTGTGTAAATTACAAACTTTGAAGTCTACTCATCTTCAGGTGGTCACCACTGACTTGGATTAATGGGGAGCTCACATAAGAAAGGTACCATTGCAGCAAATTAATTCAAGTCCTCAAGGGCACATCAAAACAGACACTATTCTCACTCCCCATCCTGAGTTCATGAGTTCTCTCTGATGTCAATTCCACATGCTGTGCAATCTTTCTCCAAGGTCATCATACAATGGAGCTCAATCAGAGGATTTTCACCGACCTCTTGTATGTGTCTAATACATGACCAACCTTCAAGGAGTGATGATAGAGCAAATTCTTCATCCCGTTAGAAGAGGCTTCTTGGTGGGAAGAATACAGAACAGAATCATAGAGTTAGAAGGGACTTCAGAGGTCTTCTAATCCAATCCCCCTGCCCATGGCAGGAGGTCCTACACCTTAATAATAAGAGATCATCAGAGTTGGAAGGGACCTTGTAGGTCATCTAGTCCAACCGCCCCCCCCCCCCCAAGCGGGAGACCCTACATCAGAAAGTTGCTCCTTATTTCCAGGTTAAATCTCTCCTTGTTCAGTTTCCATCCATTATTCCTTGTTTGGCCTACAGGAGCTTTGGAAAATAGCTTGAGTCCCCCCTCCTCCTCTCGGTGGCAGCCCCTCAAATATTGGAAGACCTCTATCCTGTCTCCCCTGGTCCTTCTCTTCACTAGACTAGCCAAGCCCAGTTCCTGCAACTGTTCGTTGTAAGTTTTAGCCTCCAGTCCCCTCATCGTTCTGGTTGCTCTTCTCTGTACTTTTTCTAGAGTCTCAACATCTTTTTTATAATGTGGTAAACAAAACTGGATGTAGTACTCTAGGTGTGGTCTTACTAAGGCTTTATATAGTGGTATTAGTACCTCACTTGATCTTGATTGTATCCCTCTGTTAATACAATTTAGGATTGCATTAGCTTTTTTGGCTGTTGCTGCACATTGCTGGCTCATATTTAGCTGGTTGTCCACTCCAAGATTCCTCTCCCAGTTCCTGCTATTGAACCTGGTTTCACCCAGTCAATATGTGTACTTTTAGTTTTTCTTGCTTAACTGTAGGACTTTACTTTTCTCTACATTGAATTTCATTTTGTTAGATATGGCCCAGTGTTCTAGTCTGTCAAGATCCATCTGGACCTTGAGCCTATCTTTTTGGGTGTTAGCTATTCCTGCCAGCTTAGTATCATCTGCAAATTTGGTAAGTTCCCCTTCTATTTCCTCATCTAAGTCGTTAATGAAGATATTGAAGAGTACTAGGCCTAAGACGAAACCTCGTGGCACCCCACCTTAGAATAGAATACAACTGGAAGGGACCTTAGAAGTCATCTAATCCAACCTGCTGCCCAGGTAGGAGGGGACCCTACACTATTTCAAACAAGTGGCTCTCCAATCTCTTCATAAAAACATCCAGTGATGAAGCACCCACAACTTCTAAAGGCAACCTGTTCTACTGGTTAATTGTTCTGTAAGAAAATTTCTCCTTATTTCTGGGAGGTTGAATCTCTTATCTCTCCTCCATTGTTTCTTGTCCTGCCCTCTGCTGTTTCCCTTTCCATTCCAGACTTTCTTTGGGCTTGATGGCCAAAAAGATCCTATCATGTCATGAATGCAGATTCCAGATGGGACATACTCTAGTTTAGGTTTTGTGATGCTTTATTTAATTCTTTGCTGGATTCATAGCCCATCTTTCATTCAGGACTTTGAAGTTGTAAATACAGTGCTTGCTGTTTTGTTTTTCCTCACAACAGCTAAGTGTGGATGGAGAGAGAACAAGTAAACTAATGAATGGGGGTGGGGGGAGGGAACAGTTGTTGAGGCTGAGTTTAAATCTGAGCCACCTTGGTATTACACTTTCAAATCTACTAAGTTGCTGCAAAGATAGCATAATATCAATCAAGAGTGGTTTTCAATATTGCAAGGGAACAATCGATAAAATCCCTGAAGCCTTGTCTTAGCCAGTTTTCTTATTACAACAGAATTATGTAAATTGAGGAGAGGGATTTGGCTTTGGAATGATGTGCTGGGAAGAAGCCCACTCCTGAAAAAAAAAACCAAAAACATAAGGGAGGGAGAAAAGGGTGGTTGAAACAAAATAATCTTCCATGGGACAGAAGGAAAAATAATAAGTGACAACATTTCAGTGGCAGCAGTACCAAAGGTTTTAGGGAGTTGAAATTGTGCACACATGTGTACCCATTCCTGATATTTATGTGCAAATCACTGGTGCGTCTTGCTGGAGGAGACCCATGCAGCATAAGTTGTATTTCCTGGCTGCTGTGGTATTTCCCCATCCTTACATCTACTTTGAAATCATCAGTATCTATCCACAGTCATCCCTTAATGTTAGGAAATGTGTATGCTGCTTTCCTGGAGGATAGGTGTTGCCAGCTTTAGTTTCCATCAGTCACACCTCTAAAGTCACCTGCTGGACCCATGTGCTAGTAGCTGAGAGAGATGCTTTGAACACACAGACACACAGTGTGTGTTTTCAAGCTAAGTTTGGAAAAGATTTCCAGAAGATAGCTGTGAGTTCTTGACACATCCCTAGGCTCTAATACAGGGCTATCAAACGCATGGCCTGTGGGCCGGATGCATCATCTGCTGGTCCCACCCTGCCCAGTGTAGCAAAGCCCCTATATGTCATCTGACGACATGAGTTTGACATCCCTGCTCTAATATATCATTTAAACCAGTGTATTTCAAACTTGACAAATTTAAGATGTGTGGATTTCAACTCCCACACTTCCCCAGCTGGCATGAATTCTGGGAGCTGAACCCTTTAAAGCGGGCTGGATGAAGAATTCTGGGGAATGAAGTTCACACATCTTAAAGTTGTCAAGTTTAAACAACATAGGTTTAAACCATTAAAGATCATCTCTTCTATGTATGGAATTAAGATCCATCAGGCAGTATTTGTCATCTGGTGTTGGATGGGACTGAATCAAATCAAATATACAACAGTTCACCATTCAAAGTTACCATGGCACTGACAAAAGTGACTTAAGACCATTTTTCACACTTAAGACCACTGCAGTGCTGCACCATGGTCACATGATCAAAGTTCAGGTACTTGGCAACTGACTCATTTTTATGTCCTGGGTCATGTGATCATCATCTTTTGCTAGCAGAGTCAAAGGGGAAGCCAGATTCCCTTAACAACCTTGTTACTAACTTAAAAACTGCCATGATTCATTTATGAACTGTAGCAAGAAAGGTCACAAAATGGGGCAAAATTCACTTAGCAAATATCTCAGCAACATAAATTTGGGCTGAATTGTGGTCTAAATCAAGGATTACCTGTAGTAAATAAATCATCTTGGAACAATCCTTCATGATCAGATTAAGCACATTGGAGAAAACGAATGCCTTGTTATGATTCTCCTCCATCAAACAGCCCTGGGCATTAGATGCAAACCCCATTTCCTTCAACAACCAAGGAGAAGGATTAAGCTGCTCCTCACTCACACCCATGTTTGCCTTGCCAGTTCTGTTTTACCCAAAGTTTGACTGGAGATTCTCATTTGAACAGGGAGCCTTAGGACTCGGGAAGCAGTGGTGGGTTTGTGATGATGTATTCAAGTGACTCTTCCAATTATTAGTAAGTACCTACTGTTGAAATTTTAAAATAACACTTTAAAAATAAAGTCTCCTTCCAGTCGAACTCAATTCCCAGTAATCCCACAGCCAACAGTCTTGACAGCAATGTAGAAATATAGATGGTCCTTGAATTTCTGTTGCTTAGAAAGACCCCATTTTTTGACAGGGGTTAAATAAATCACTGTGGTTCTCAAAGTCCATCACACAGCTGTTAAGCAAATCCAGTTTCCCCCATTGACTTTGCTTGTTGGAAGCCAGCTGGGCAGGTTGCAAAGGGTGACCATGGGCACATTGCAACCATCATAAATACAAGCTGGTTGCCAAGCACCCAAATTGTGACCACATGTCTGTGGAGATGCTGTGATAGTTGTTAAGGGTCAGTGATGTTTTTTTTCAGTGATGTTGCTCCTTCAAATGGTGACTAAACAAATGGCTGTAAATTGTAAGTTAAGGACTACCTGTAGTTTACTATGCTTTCTGGCATACTCTCCCAGTTTCTCAGTGTGAAATTTCAAATCTCAAAGCAGAACAAGAAGCAATGGATGGAAACTAACCAAGGAGAAAAACCAAAGTAGTGTTAAGAGAAATTTCCTGATAGTGGAATTAATTAATCAATCAGCAGAACAATTTGCCTCAAGAAGTTGTGAGTGCTCCAACACCAGAGATTTTTAAGAAGAGATTGGACACTCATGTGTCTGAAATGGTATAGGCTTTCTTGTTGAGCAGGTGGTTGGACTAGAAGAGGCCTCTTCCAACTTGGTCATTCTTGTAAATATCACCATCACCTATATTCTGGTTGATTGGGAAGCTGGGAACCAAAATCCAACATCCCTTTTAAAAGCAGCTCGTCCAACATTTCTTTGATCTTCCCCAGTGTCGATCTTCTTCCTGCTGCCCAGAGCTAAGCAGCTGATTTTTGCAGATCTGCCTTTTGTGAAGAAGGCTGAGCCAGGGAAGGCTTGGCATTTGTACATGAACTTTTCTTGATGAGTGAGAAGCTGCGCTCCTGCTCAGAAAGCAGGATTGTCAACTGTTTTTAAAATCTTCTCCTCCTATACCTGAAAGAGCAGTTTTCTTTCCTGCAGTCTTGACCAACCGATTATGTTTATCTGCAGCACCGTTTCACCTGCTGATTTCTGCAAATCAAGGCAGTTTCTCTTGGGAGTTGAAACGAAGACCCAAGGGAATTCCCAGCCCATTAATCTAATATTTTGCAACTGAGCAGATGTTTTTATAAAATCTCCTTCCAAATTTTTTCTTTGAGGAGTGCATGATCCCTCCTAGTTTAATGCAGAAAAACAAGAGTGCCAAATTGCTTTTCCTTTCCATGTGTTAGAGTCCCCAAATAATAGGAGACAGAAAATTCCTACTCACACACTTTCATATTATGCAATTTTCCTAGTTCTTGGTCTAGGAGCTGAATTGAAAGAGTTACTGCACTAAGACTGAGTTTCTACAATGCACTCAACCTCAGAGTAAATGAAGAATGGTGGCAGGAATTGGGTATGGCTATTGTGAAAAGAAGGACTAGGGACATGATAGCGGTATTCTAATATCCAATGGCCTGCCAGAATGAAGAGGAAGTCCACCTATCCTCCAGAGCACCTGAAGGCAGGACAAGAAGCAATGGATGGAAACTTATCAAGCAGAGAAGCGACCTAGAACTAAGGAAAAACTTCCTAACAGAGAGAAAAATTAACCAGTGGAACGGCTTGGCTTCAGAAGTTATTGATGCTCCAACACTGGGGGCTTTTAAGAAGAGACTGGACAACCAGTCTTCTGAATGGTATAGGGTCTCCTGTTTGAGTAGGGGGTTGCACTAGAAGACCTCCAAGGTCCCTTTCAACCCTATGAGGAAGAGGAGGTGGTGGTGGAGGCGGAGGAACCTGTACCAGTTGCACCTGCTATGTGACACAATCCCAGTTTGCATGATTTCATGCATGCTTCAGTATAGAATACAAAGCCACAGCAAAATGTTCATTGAGTTCCATTGGCTATCAGTTTATTTTGCAGATATCACCAGGTGGCTGTGTATATTCTAATTTCTAATCAGAAGGCATTGTTTTTGGCCAAGGGCAGGACAAAGCAGGCCAGCCCTCCTTCTGCTCTTCCCATTTCCTTTCACCTGGAAGACGGAATGCTTGAAATGTCATCTTGACAAAGGATACTCCAAGAAGTTGTAAAACTTAAAGAGAACCATGAGAGGGCAGCAAAGAGGACCTAAAAATGCTCATTCCTTGCAGCCCTCTACTGGTTCAACTGAAGTTTTGCAATCAAGATTTAACCGCTCTTGGCAAGATGCTCTAATTTAGAAGACTATTTCTGAAAATTATCTTCCTTGCAGCTGCCTATAATCCATCAAGCTTCTGGTTACTTCTCTGGTTTTGGGGATGGTGGTGGGGATGGCAATATTCCTGTAAACAACTCCTTGAGTTTCTGGCAAATTCTATATTCCCGCCCCATACCTATCACCAATCTTTACTAGCATTTTTGAAAAGCAGAGAACAAGCAAGCTGCAAATCAAAGTGCCAGCTTCTTCTTTATTTTCAAAAAATGCCTCTGTGCAGCAATTCTTTAAAAATCAATGTGGTGAATAGTTATGACCAAGGCTTGCTTGGAGGCAAACCCATCCACTCAAAAAGCAAAGGGGATGTGCAGACCTTAAGAGGCTGGGCAGGGAGCAAAAAGGATCCTCAGCACATTTGACTTTCTAATAAAAAAACAGCTGTTTTGAAAAGCACCACCACCATTTTGTGAGAGCGCCCACAACTTGCTTTGAAAATGGGGCAGGTCCACAGTGGTTCTCCCAGATTACGTCTTCTATGGTTTTTGAAAGTTGACAGTTACTCCATATCCATTGGCAAATGTTGAGGTATTTTTTTTTCTTTTATTTTCTCTCTAGCAATACTAATGGATGTTTTCTGTTTCCCCCCAACAGTTTCTCTCTCAGCACTCCCCTCAATGTTCACCATTAAATAGGAACAATACAGAACAAGTAGTCCTCAACTTACAACCACAACTGAGCCCAAAGTCTATGTTGCTAAGTGAGAAATTAGTTGAGTTTGGCCTCATTTTACAACCTTTCCTTCCACATTGACATCTGTCAAGTGAATCACTGCAGCTGTTAAGTTAGTAACAGTTGTTAAGTGAATCTGGCTTCCCTTTGACTTTGCTTGTCAGAAGGTTGCAAAAGGGGATCACGGGACCCAGCGACTGTCGTAAGTGTGAGGCAGCTGCCAAGCATCCAAATGACCCTGGGGATGCTGGAATGGTTGTAAATGTGACAAATAGTAATAAATCACTTTTTTCAGTGCCGTTGTAACTTTGAATGGTCACTAAGCATGCTGTTGTAAGTCAAAGACCTCCTGTATTTTTTTTCTTGTTTTGTTTAGCAAGAATTGTCTTTACATTTAAATATCATGACACATTATATACAGGAGTCCTTAAGAATGACAGAATTTGGCTGACCTCTACAGACATGATTAAAAAAAAAAAACCTTAACTATTTTCTTAGTTATCACCACCTGTCTCTGTACTGAGCAGAGCCAGTCATCTGCCAGCCCTCCTGTTTCTCCTGTTTCTCTCTCAGTATCTTCAGCCATGGTGTGGTTTGTCTACTCTTTCCTTTGTGGATTTTTTTTCCTTTCTCCAAATTGGCTATTTCCCAAACAGAAAAATGCCTCTTAAAATTCCATTCTAGGAAATAACCTTTTCTGTGGCCGTCAAAACACAGCTCCTTGGATATCTTACAAGTGAAAGGACTATCTCAAGAAGATAAAGGAGAAATTACTGGCATTTGAAAAACCAAACAAATGGTCTGGAGAAGTTAAAGCAACAGCTTGTTCAAAATTTTACAACAGACAATTTCCATTCCTCATTGTTGCTGACAAGTCTGTACAAAATGCATTTTCACTCCCCCTTTCATTAGGTGATTATGTAATTTAATTAAATAAATTGGCTAAGTCTATAAAAGTGCTCATTAATAACAAATAATGTATATATTTAGGAAACAGAAATACATTGATGATTTTTGTTTGTGAACACACAAATACACATATATGTGTATAGATATTGTCTAATTTCAGCATATTTTCAGAACCTGGCTGGGAAATTCTGGGAGTTGAAGTCCACACATCTTAATGTGGACAAAGATTGAGAACCACTGGTCGAGTGAATTGTGCAAAGCCAGTGTGTTACAATGTACGGCACAACATGGGACAATCAGGTTAATCATATAAACCATGGTAAACAATGATGTGTGTTGTGGGGAGACACCCAAGTTTGTGTAGTCTCTATGTAAAGGTCTGATTGAATAGCTTCCACATACGATCTGGCTTTCACGGAGATGGGGAATTCACCACCATAAAGTGAGTGGAACAGTCTAACCCTGAGTGTTTTGGGTTCTTCATCACTGGAGGCTTTTATGAAGGAACTGACCAACTATCTCTCAAGGATAGTTCAACAGTTTTCTAGCATATTACAGCAGGAGGGACTTTTTTGGTCCCTTCCTTCTCAAATAGTTTCTTCCCTTCCCAGCTGGGCCCATCTTCTAGAGTCTTCCCCAACCAGAAATGGTTCAGCCCACAATTTGACCGTGACCTCCATTCACCTCATTTGATTCTAGGAAAATGAGTCTATATAGCTTGAATTTTTCTCCTTCCTGGATAAGAGATTCCACCATGTCTGTCTGAAGAGAGGAACAACCTATTTTCCAAAGCACCTGAAGGCAAGACAAGGTGGAAGATCATAAAGGAAAAACCAACTAACTAAGGAAAAATTCCCTGACATGAGAATAGCTTGCCTGCAAAAATTGTGGGTGCTCCATCATTAGAGGTTTTCAGGAAGAGATTGGACAACCATTTGTCTTACATTCAGCAGGTTCTGACCAGTTTTGGAGAACCAGTAGCAGAAATTTTGAGTAGTTCTGAGAACCGGCAAATCCCCACCTCTGACTGGAGATTTTACAGTATCCTTCCCCTGCCACACCCACCAAGCCATATCTATAGAACCAGTAGTAAAAAAATGTGAATTCCACCACTGTCTTACATGGTATAGATTCTCTTGCTTCAACAGCAGGTTGGACTAGAAGACCTCTAAGATCCCTTCCAATTCTGTTATTTTGTAAATTGTCCTCAGACTCAGTCACTCCAAGCTGTTTTGTGGTTTTGCATGCAAGGGAATGCACATGCCTATATACTGATAGACCTCAATTTATGATCATAATTGAGCTTGCAATTAGAAGTCATCAAACAGGTCTTCTCAAACCCAACCTGATTTTATAGGGGATTTTTTTTTTTTGCAGTGGTCGTTAAGCGAACACTGCAAAACCCATTGTTCGCAAACGCATTTTTGAATTGGAAGCAATGCTGATTTCTGACCCAAAAAATGTCATAAATCACTGAACACTGCAAATGTGTATTAATGCAATCACATAACTGCATGAGAAGAGGAATCTCAAAACTTCAATTCTGGTTTATAAATACCTTTTTGGGGTCCCTTGCATCTTTGAACTAATATCTTTGAATTAAGTGAGGACTGCCTATATAATTTGCCAAGTGGGACATGAACCCCACCCCGCCAGCAATCCCAAGTACTTCAAGCAAGACCTGCACAAACTGCAGCTTTTGGCTGGAGAAATCTATTTTTTAACCTCCCGGAAGCTTGAACTCAGAGCTGTTCCTGAGAAGGAAAACAAACATCACTCCCTTCCCTCAGGGATTGTGAAGGGATTGTGAGTCAGGAGCAGGTTGTTTTTTTTCTTCTTCTTCTTTCTTTTCTTTCTCTCTCTCTTTCTCTGCTGTGTGTATGATTGTGCCCTGGCAGGGCTCCTTAGTGGCACACCCCTGTGAGCATTGGAAGTGCTTTTCCTTCCAGGGAAAGTTGTCATGAAAGCATGAAAAAGAGCATGACACAACCCACTTGACCGGAGCAAGTCTGATTTTTCTCCCTTTGGGAAACTTGGCTTCCCAAGACGACAGAACAGCAGCCAGGTTCTGTTGACGCTGCACTTTGAAGAAAAGGGACTCGTCTCTATTTCTTTCATTGTTTTGTTTACTCAGGGGTTACACTTGGGCTGGGTAGTGAAGTTTCTGGACTCCTTCAGCTCAGGAGAATCAAAGACGACCTATCAAATTTGTAAGTGAAGTGGCCACCTCCCCATAACTTTTTGTGTGCAGGCAGTCCTCAGTTTATGATCACAATTGAGCCCAACATTTATGGAGCGAAGTAAAACAGTTGTTAAGTGAGCTTTGCCCCATTTTATGACCTTTCTTGCCACTGCTGTTAAGTGAATTACTGCAATTGTTAAATTAGTAACATAGTTCTTTAGTGAATCTGGCTTCTCCATTGACTTTGTCAGAAAGTGGTGTCGGAAGAACACCACCTCAAGGGGGGTGCAGGGAGCTGCATGAAGCTGCTTTGTCTTGAAAACAAGTTTCACCTTTTCTCAAAGGAAATATAATAGTCTGCCTTTTTAATATTTCCTGGAATATTTCATTCTTCTAGGAGAGGGGTGTGTGCTGTCCAGCCAGTTATAGTTAATGGGAATTGGTATAGTCAGTTAGGAATTGGGAGCTGTCCTCTTAAGGGAATGCATCATGGTAAATGTAGTTAAGGTATCCTGGGAAATGCTGTTCATGTCATGTGGCCACATCTGTAATCCTGACTGATCACTGAATTGACCCTTGGTGGATTGGGGGAGGTTTCTTCACTCTGGCCTGAACCCAGCCTCATGCTAGCATCTCTATCCCTGCTTCTATGATATGGGATGAAAGGGATAAGAGATAACCATCTTTTTACCCAGAAAGATAGATATGCAAAGAATTGGACATTGAGAAGAATCTCATCATAACTGTGAGTTATCTTGAGGATGCCTGATGAACCAATAAAAAGTCTTTGTATGGATGCTTTGTGGAGTTATCTATCTGCCTTTATACATTCAGTCAGTAATTCTAGAGGACAGAATAAGAATAGGGTAGGTGCTAACTTTCTACAGTGGCAATAGGTGATCCTATGACTCTGGGACACTGCGACCCTCATAAATATGAACCAGGTGCCAAACTTCCAAGTTTTGACCATGTGACCATTGGGATGACCCAACAGTCATCCATGCCATTGGATCATGCTCGCTGTCATTCATGTTCTTCAGACTTGATCCGCCACCTGCATACAGGATCCGGTCCCTCTATTCTGCTCAACAGCATCCAGGAATTGGAGTCAGCAGCTCTGGAGGCCACCATTCATTCTCTGCAAAAAAGATTTAAACAAGTTGTAACAGTTCCCACAAGTTGGCAACAGTTGTTTGCCTGGGCATTGGAATACATTAGGTTTTCTCCTGCTGCCTTCCCCGCAGAGCTATGCAGCCCTTTGTAGGGCAGAGAAATCATTGTCAGCAGCAGCAGGAGAGGAGAAAGCTTAGAGGTGATCTGATAGAAGCCTTCCAATAGTTGAAGAGGACCTTGATCTATTCTCCACAGCACCTGAGGGCAGAATAAGGGGCAACACAGTGGTGAGATTTTTCTTTTTCTTTTACTATTGGTTCTGTCGGCGTGGCAGGGGAAGGATACTGTAAAATCTCCAGTCAGAGGTAGGATTTGCCAGTTCTCCAAACTACTCAGAATTTCCACTACCGCTTCTTCAGAAGTGGTCAGAACCAGAGGTGGCATTCAGCAGGTTCGGACTGGTTCTGGAGAATCTTTGAGTAGTTTGGAAAAGCAGCAAGTCCCACCTCTGACCGCCTCTCCCCTTATCTCTTCCCTGCCTCCCATCGAGTCCCAGCTGATTGGCTGGGTCTTCTTTGGTTGGCCCGCACAGGAGAGCGGAGCTGGAAAGCAGGTTAGTGGGGTGGGGAGGGAATGGGGATTTTGCAGGATCCTTCCCCTGCCACGCCCACCAAGCCACACCCACAGAAACTGGTAGTAAAGAACATCTGAATCCCACCACAGGTCAGAACCTGCTGAATATCACCTCTGCAGCAATGGGTGGAACTTCATAAGAGGGAGATCTAGTCTGCAACGATGGAGGAAATCAATGAGAACAATTAATGGAACAGCTTGCCTCCTCGTGTTGTGGGTACTCCATCGCTGAGGGTCTTAAAAGAAAAGATTGGACACCCATCTGTCCAGGGTGGAGTAAGAAGAATTCCAAGGTCCTTTCCAACTCTGTAACAGAATAGCAGAGTTGGAAGGGATCTTGAAGGTTTTCTAGCCCACTCCTCTACACAAGCAAGAGACCACATACCATTCCAGTCAAGTGGCTGTTCAGTATTTTCTTTAAAAACCCCACAAGCACCCACAACTTCTGGTGGCAAGTTGTTCCACTGGTTAATTGTTCTCACTGTTGGGAAATTTCTCCTTCGTCCTAGGTTGCTTCCCTCCTTGATTAGTTTTCATCCATCGATGGAATTTGTTTAATGACTGTGTTGGAAGAAATATCCATCTGGGTTCAATTCCAAGTGGGGAAAAAGACACTGGAAACATGGAGGCTGTTTGGAAAGATGGTTTAATGGTGGACAGGGCCACATGCCTCGGAGCTCTTGGGTGAAGAAAAGGGCAGAAATGCTGAGAATCCCTGGGTTTTATACCCTCTGTTGCGATTTGAATTTGAGCTTGTATTCTGATCGGTTGTCAGACTCCCATGGGGCATGCAGGGGCACCTCTGCAGGCTGTCCTGAGTCCCAGGCTTGGTTGAGCCTGGCCGGATGGTGATATAATGATAGGGCTTTGGGCAATTCCTATATAGCTTTACCTGGAGTAGATCTTTGTTATGTAAAATAGACTGGCCCAAGCCCTAATGGCCCATTAACAAAGGTAGGGGGGGCTGAGTTTCTGCCTCTCTGAGTTTCTACTTCTCTTTTTGGGGGAAATATTCTGTCTTTTTAGTATATCCCAAAATATTTCATTTTTCTAAGATAGGGGTGGGTTATAACTTCCAACAACCGAATGATTCACTTAACAACTGCAGTGAGTCACGCAACAACTGTGACAAGAAAGGTTGTAAAATGGGGCAAAACTATGACTCTAGGAGTCTTAAAGCCCCTAGAGAAAGCTCCATTGGTAGCCGCCACCACATTGAGAGCTCCCTCCAAGTGGGGGGCACCTGTTTGCAGGGCCACCATGTTCTTCTTTTAACCACAGCATGTTTTTGATAAGGAGGACTCAGAGATGGCTGCAGCTTTCCAAAGCATGCAGTCCCTTGCTCTGATGCTGAGGCAGTCAGGTAGCTGATTCCAAACCCACAGCAAGTCAAAACTAGCAGAGGCCTTGCTTAAAAGCAGGCAATACCTGTGGGCAACAGTTAAACTGGGCGTGCATGAGGCAAGGGCACACCTTGAAAGGCAGAGAGGATAAAGCAAGTCACAGATTCCCCTCTAGCTTCTGTCAGCTCTCAG
This sequence comes from Laticauda colubrina, assembly GCA_015471245.1. Taxonomy (NCBI): domain Eukaryota; kingdom Metazoa; phylum Chordata; class Lepidosauria; order Squamata; family Elapidae; genus Laticauda; species Laticauda colubrina. Next base: position 22,605,611 of record BLBF01000058.1, read on the forward strand.
CAGCCATCAGCAGTTTTCACAACAAATCAGCCGCCTCCTTTCCACTTTTGCTTGTTTTCTCCTCCTGGGTGGGTGAAAGAGGTTCCAGAGTTTTAATTGGCCAAGTCTTTAATGAAGGACAAATTATAAAGGAGAAGAGCGAGCTTTGGAGGAAAGGGGATTTTAAAGGTTTGGGATTTGTTCTTGTGCGTTAGGATAGGTGGTTTTTTTGTTTTTTTTTTTCCCCAAACTTGGCAACTATAAGACATGTGGACTTCAACTCCCAGAATTCCCCGGCCAGAATTCCCCATGCCCAGCCAAACAACTGTTTGGATGAGCATTGGAAGAGATTCCCTAACGCTGGCTCCACTATTAACTTTCACAGTTTTAATTCTACTTAATTTCTGTGGACCTTACCCGATATCTAAGGGAGCGTGCACTAATGCACTAATGCGCTACCATCCCTGTCACATTTTAATTGTTTTGTTTTGCTCATTCAAATATGTGATTTTTGTTTGACAAATAAATGTAAAGAAAATATCCACTGTTTCTTGACTGCCTCACAATTGTTTCTGAAACTTACCTTCAGTCCCCTGGATTCTTATTTGTTTCAGCAGATGCCATCTCAGTGGGTGGAAGTAGCTAGCTGACCTGGAATGGAAGCCCAGAAAGAAACTCCATGGTTGTAGTTGAACAGAGAGATATTTCCATACTATTATTAAAACAGCTTCACCATAAAAGGGTCCAAGAAATCACTAGGAATCAAAGGAGACTCAAAAGCAATTTTACCTTGACTATCACAATGCCGAAACACAATTGTTTTTGTGTATGTATACACATAATGTGTTTTACTGGTATTGAATGACCAATACATGACCAATATATTGAATATATTACATGACCTCTGAGGATGATATATGCTAAGTAAAAATAAATAAAACTGGTGCCCAATAAATGTTCATTTAGTTCAAGCATTGCCAGAGCTACCTAAATACAGCTACCTAAGACCATTCGAAGTTACAACGGAATGAAAAAAGTGACTTATGACTGTTTTTCGCACTTACAACCACTGCATCATCCCCATGGTCACGTGATCAAAATCCAGATGCTAAACAACTGATTCATATTTATGATGGTTGCAGTGTCCCAGGGTCATACGATTCCCCTTTTGCGACCTCCTGACAAAGTCAATGGAGAAGCCAGTCTCACTGAGTAATCATGTTACTAACTTAACAAATGCAATGTTTCGCTTAAAAACTGTGGCAAGAAAGATCATGAAATGAGACAAAACTTACTAATCACCTGGCGCTGACGATGTTAGCTCATCTGAGGAATGAAACACCTATCAGAAATCGACCAAGGTCATCAAGAGTATCAAGGACCTACCATCAAGGTGGCTGTGTTCAATATGACACATGACAACTACACATCAGACAACCATATTTTAGTCAGTGAGTTCAGAGTAGAGTTGAATGCATTGTATGAATGAGGAAAATTGGCTTCATACAATGAACCTATAGTTCAGTTGATCCTAAGTGTGTCCAATTGTGTCAACACAACACAGTCTTAATTTGTTTAAAGAAGAGCAGCCTCACTTCTCCCTGAACATGTTTTTCTAACTCTGCTCTGCAGGTTGACCTTGAGAAGAAGCAGCCCAAGATTTTAACTCTCTGCCTTTCTGATTAGGCAGAGGAAAAATACAGAATAATATTCTGCTTTCCCAATCAGGGAATCCAGTCAGGAATGTCAGAAACTTTTCCATCTAACCGCCTATTTTAGAGGACAGTCCTACTCAGTTCTTCCATTGTGAAGAAACAGGACAGTAGAAGACAAGATAAATGGGGCATGTCCAAGGTGTGTTGGGGAAATCCTTGCCTTATGTAATCTTCAGAAATGCTCAAAATATTCTATTACACAAGAGGTTAGAAATAGCAGAAATACAGTAACACAAGCAGAAAAGGTTACTCACAGCTGGAGAAACACAAAACAGAAGTTAGTGCTGAAATCAAAAGCCAAACCTGTCCAACCCTTAGCTAACACCGTAGGAGTCAACAAGGGAAAGACAGATAGAAAACAATGCCATAATCAAGAAACTACCAAGAGAAAACTACACCCTCACCAAACTGGCAACAGAAGCTACTGTAAATAAACAGTGGACAAACCCAGTACTTACTCACACCAATGATGCTACTTAGTTGGGTAATGAAATGTCTGCAAACGAAACTCCGAGCACAAAGGACTCCACAAGAGAAACAAAGACACTGATAGAGGAAAATAATTGTAGCTCAGTTTGAACTGTGGGATCCTTGGTGCTCTCTGAGCTTGTTTTCTTGAAGATCCTTCATTACCAAACAGTGCTGATGCTGTTACCTAATTAGGTAAGGAAACATCTGCAAAAAGCAACCAAGCTCAGAAGGCGCTAAGGACCCCACAGAAAGAAAATTGGCTTTACACACCAGGAAGTAGATCCAAAGTTTAAGAATAACACCCCTTGCTCTTAATACAGGTAATCCTGGATTTGCAACAGTTCATTTAGTGACTGTTTGAAGTTACACTGCAACTGAAAAAAATGATTTATGACCATTTTTCACACTTACAACCATTGCAGCATCTTCATGGTCACATGCTCAAATTTCAGACACTTGGCAACTGAATCACACATATGATAACTGTGCTGTCCCAGGGTCCCCTTTGTCATCCTTCCTACAAGCAAAGTCAATGGGGAGACCAGATTTACTTAACAACCTTGTTACTAACTAAATAACTGCAGGAATTCACTTAACAACTGTGGCAAGAAAAAACATAAATGGGGCAAAACTCACTTAGCTGTCTCACTTAGCAATAGAAATGTTGGGTTCAGTTGTGGTTGTAAATATAGGACTAACTCTAGTGGAATTTGCAGAGCTCAATTTTTGCAATTAGAAATAGCAAGAAAGAGAAGGATTATGGGAGTTGAAGTCCACAAGTTTTAAAGTTGCCAAAATGGTGGACCCCAGCTTAGAGTAACACACATAGAGAGAGAGAAGAGAAGAGTTTCTCAACTCAAGTTAAAAATAAATTTTTCCGATGATTCACGGTATTTATGCTAGAATGTAAATCTGAAATATAACTAACTGCAGTTGTTCAGCAGTCTGAAAAGAATTACATAACCATGCACAGTTTACAAATGAATGGATATTAATAGCACAACATGGGTACTGAACAAACAAGGTGGAGCTCTTCCCTAAGCCATCTCTCAGCTCGGAATGAATACGCACTCATTAATTGTTATTGTCATTTAGCAATTATTAAATTGGGCCTTAATCCCAATGATTTGCTACTTCCTGCTGTTTATTCAAAATGTTATCATATCATAGGCCCAGACTCAAGCTGTTCTACATCACGCTCTTAGGCGTATTTACTGAGAAACCAACATGACTGGAATTTCAATGGCAAGGAAATCGGGGTTTCCTCTCTAATAAATATAAATGGAACCTTTGGGTTCTGTCAGCTCATGAAGTCACCAACATGGGGACAGCAGTAGTTTTGTTTCTGAAAGTGACATTTGGGTTTTAATTTTCTTCAATAATTTTTTTCAACCCCAACATTTGGAGAAATGTCGAAGCGAAATCCAAGATAGAATTAAGGAGAAATTTTCTGACAGTGAGAAAAATTAATCAATGGAATGGCTTGTCTTCAGAAGTTGCAGGTACTCCAAAATTGGAGGTTTTCAAGAAGAGATTGGGCAGGCATTTGTCTGGAGTGCTCCAGCAAAGTTGGACTAGAAGACCTCCAAGCAGGAGTGGGATTCTAGAGGTTCATACCTATTTGCTAGAACCAGTTACTAACAGTCCAAGCAGTTCGGAGAACCAGTTGTTAGAAGAAATTCCTGGCCTAATCCTGTAAGGAAGGCAGGAAGGAAACATTCTGGTGTCGCTTACAGAAACTGCCTCTCCGTTAACCCTTATTACATTCTTGGCAGGACTAGACTTCCTGTCTCAGGAACTTCTCTGGAGTTTTTTCCCCCTCCTTTGCTGATACTTTGCTTGTGTGGAGTCACCATTCAAAGTTACAATGGCACTGAAAAAAGTGACTTATGACCATTTTTCACACTTACGACTGTTGCAACATCTCCACAGTCATGAGGCCAGGCGAGGAGATGCGTGCCTCTATGTGAGTGATATTGAGTTGGCCACGCCCAGCCAATAACATGACCAAGCCACACCCATCCAGTCACATGACCACCTAAGCCATGCCCACCACCTAAGCCACCCTCTTTTGGAGAATAAGTTGACCCTCCCTCTTTCCATGACAGTCCCTCTTTCTTTTGTCAGAGGTCTGAATTCTTTGGTCAAGAAGTCTGCATCCTCCTTGGGGTGTAAGGAAGAGATGCAAGGATTGAACTTCATCTACAGTATGTGGCTTTTTCACAGCAGGCAGGCCATGGAAGAACTCAAAGAGCTGAAGAATGATGGAGAGATTTGATGGGACAGGATGTGGACCAGACTTTTCCACCATCTTGCAACAACCAAGAAAAGTCCAAAACATCTGCAAAGCAAATTCCAGGGCAATTGCAAAGCTCGCTTGAGAACAAAAAACTGAAGTTCCTTTCTCAAGGGAAAAACAGCTTGGAAACAATGTTTTGCACTGTTGGAGCAAGCCAGGATCTTCTTCAGTTGTGGTTGCTTTAGGATCATGTACCATATCCTTTTTTACCTGTTTGCTCTCCTTCCTTGCCAGTAAATCATCTCTTCATCTTTATCTTGTGTGAATCACCATGGCAACCAGGTGCAATTTTAAGAGCTTGATCTGCTCAGAATCCCATCTCAGTATCTTTTTCCAAATAAATAATCATTCTTGATCCTGTTTCTTTACATCTCTGTACATGAGCACATAGACTAATTCATGTTTTCCTTCGGTACATGTTTCTACAGATGTATTTTATGGGCTTGAACTATAATGGGAAATGATATGTCAATGTTTTAACAATGTTTTAAATAGTATTATTTTTTCAATAGGAAATGCATAACTGGACTTTAAATTAAAAAATGCAATTCTAGAAACATTATACTCCTAACTTACAGTCCTAGGAAAATGTGACATAGTTCAAAGACTCTACCCAACTTCTACAACACTTAGCTGTCACGTTTTATTCAAGACCCCAAATATATATCTCCTTTCCTTCCTTCCTTCCTTCCTTCCTTCCTTCCTTCCTTCCTTCCTTCCTTCCTTCCTTCCTTCCTTCCTCCCTCCCTCCCTCCCTCCCTCCCTCCCTCCCTCCCTCATTGATTGAGTCTATTCTGCAATTTTATTTTTTTTAACTGAAAAAATGAAGCTGGAAGACCTACTGGGGCAAGAATTTCTAGGACCATATTTCAGGATTAAGGCCACCAAGGGCCCACATTTGTTGTGGGAAGGGTGTCCTGCTTCTATCCCAGGTGTTGCTGTGCTTGAAACTCAAAGCTTCAGAACAGATTGGATCAATAATAAGGAATTCTATACCATACTTGGAAAGCTGGCTACAGCCATCAGATTTGGGCTGCAAACTCCATATGACCACTAGGTAGCAACCTAGTAGAGTTGCCATAGCCTTTTGCTACGGCAGCCAACATCTGGAAATCCTAGGGAGAACTAGATCAGGGGTCGCCAACCTTTTGGAATTCAGGGACCACCAAAGTCATGATTTTAAATCCCACAGACCAGAGATCCTGGGGAAATCCCAAAAAGAGTCTGCAGGAAAATTTCCTACCGATTGATCATTCTTCATTTGGGATCACAGGATACCGTCTCCAGCTCTGTTCTTGGGGGGGAGCGGGGAGACTTTTGGCTTCATGCAAGGAAAGCAGCAGAAGCAGCTTTCTTTCTTTCAGTCTTTCTTTCTCTCCCCAAACTCCACCAGAAATGAGTCTTTGTGAGACTTGTTGCACTGGCACAGCCTCTTGGAGCAGGAGGCCTTGCAGGGTGCCAAAGACTCATTTCGGCCGGAGTTTGGGGGAAGAGAAAGGAAGACTTTTATTGCTTTCCTTGCACGCAGCCAAAAGAAGAAGCGGAAAGCAGCCCGGTGGCCAGGCCAGGCACGTGGGGCGAGTGGGGCAACTCCCCCCCTCTGCCTTTTCCCCCCTCCCCTCACTACCATGTGTTGTTCACAATGCAAGCGACACAAGCCTTTTGTTCCTGCGGGCCATGTGGGTGGAGTGGCATGTGGGTGGCATCCTTATGTTCCCACGCAGCCCAGATTAATTGCTTTGGGGATGCTTTGGGGGTGACATTTCTCTGTGGACCACCAATGTTCTCTAGCCCACTGGTTGGCGACTACTGAACTAGGTAATAGAATCATAGGGGTAAAAGAGACATCAGAGATCATCCAGTCCAACCTCCTGCTCAAGGCAGGAGATCCTATACCATTCCAGACAACTAGCTGTCCAGTCTATTTCTGAAAACCTCCAATAATGGAGCACCAGGGGTGGGATTCTACCACTTCACAGCTATTCGTTAGAACCAGTTGTTTTCATTCTAAGCAGTTCAGAGAACTGGTTGTTAGAAGAATTTACTGGCCTAGTCCTGTAAGGAAGGCAGGAAGGAAACATTCTGGTGTTGCTTACAGAAACTGCCTCTCTGTTAACCCTGATTACATTCTTGGCGGGACTAAATTTCCTGTCTCAGGAACATCTCTGGAGTTTTTTCCCCTCCTTTGCTGGTACTTTGCTTGTGTGGAGCGACCATTCAAAGTTACAGTAGAACTGAAAAAAGTGACTTATGACCATTTTTTACACTTACGATGGTTGCAGCATCCCCAGTCATGAGAGGCCAGGCGAAGAGATGCATGCCTCGATGTGAGTGATGTTGAGTTGGCCACGCCCAACTAATAACGTGTCCAAGCCATGTCCACCCAGTCACATGACTACCAAGCCACGTACACCACCTAAGCCATGCCCACAGAACCGGTTGTTAAAAAAATTGAATCCCACCCCTGTTGAGCACCCACAACCCCAGGAGGCAAACTATCCAATTGATTAATGATTCTCACTGTCAAAAGATTCATCAGTGCTTCGAGGTTGGATCTCTTTTTGACAAGGTTCCCCCCAATTATTTCTTGTCCTGCCCTCTGAATGGATGGGAGGTCAAATACAGCCAAAGGTTTTTCTGATTCAACTGGTTCCTGGAACCATTTTAAGCCTCTCTCCTGGCAGTCATTTCCTGATGGCAAAGGTCCACCTTCTTCTTTGCTTGCCTCCTTCCAACTATTGTACAGGGAACGGGATGGTTTAAACAAGCATATCCTGAAGGGCAAAATATCAGCTTCAAGGAGAAAGGAGCTCAGATCAGCTTCCATGTCTTTCATGGCAGCTTTATCTAGAAAACCACAAGTAACAATGGTTTGTTTTGGCCTGCAGATGAACCTACTCTACCGGGAGCAATCTATGGCCTGCCTGCCTTCTGCTTACTTTCCAAGTTTGCTGCCTTTTATTGTTTTCTTCTGGCACACACAACATTTGATACAGCCGGACATTCAGAAATTAGCTTCATGGCTCCCCTCGCCAACAGATCAAACGGCTTTGTGTGGGAAGTTTCACAGCCAAATTTGCAACTTGGGGGTTTGCTTCGCTGCTCCCTGGCATGCTAATCACCTGCTTGCCGCTCTCCAAATTAAGAAGGGGAGGATGAGAGGAGGAACAAAGCAATAATGAAACTAAACAAAACCAGAGGATACTTCTTTGTTGCAGTCTTTTAAGAATTTTCAGCACCACAGTCCAGGTAGTCATAGAACATAGAATAATCGAGTTGGAAGAGACTTTGCAGGTCTTCCAGTCCAACCCCTTGCTCAAGTAGGAGACCCCATATAATTCCTGACAAATAATTGTCTGAAATGGACTCTATACCCTTTTGGACAAAATTTCCCATTTTATGATTTTTCTTGCCACAGCTGTTAAGTGAATCATTACGGTTGTTAAGCTAGTAACTCGGCTGTTAAATGAATCTGGGTTCTCCATGGGTTGCTTATCAGAAAATTGCAAAAGGGGATTACATGACCCCCGGGGACACTGGAACCGTCATAAATATGAGTCAGTTGCCATGGTCACATGACTATGGGGATGCTGCAATAATCGTAAGTGTGAAAAATGGTCATGTCACTTTTTTCAGTGACATAACTATGAACTGTCACTAAGTGAACTGTTGTAAGTTGAGGACCATCTGTATAACCACAATTGGGACCAGAATTTACATTGCCATACAAGGTGGTTGTTCCGTGAATCACATCCACTTTTATGTTCTTTTTTTCCCATGGTTGTTAAGCAAATACTACTATTAAAGACAATCAGGTTGTCATTAAGTGAATGCGGCCTCCTCCCCTACTGATTTCGCTTGTTGAGCATTGCAAATGGCAATCACGTGACCTCAGGTCATAAATGCATGCTGGTTGCCAAGTGCCCCAGTTTTGATCACATGACTATGAGGATGCTGTGACAATCTTAAGTGCAAGGACTGGCCATAAATTATTTTTTTTAGTGCCCCTGTAAAACTTCGAACAGTTGCTAAACAAATGGTTATTAATTGAGGACTGCCTGTGTTATGAAGTTTAGGAACTGCACATGTCCATTTCACCACAACAAAAGAGTGTTTCTCTCTGCTGCCATCTAGCTGTCTCCAAAAATATTTCAGCCCTGGATCTTTTGCCCTTAGCTAAGTTTTAAGTATGGCTGGTTGCATTTTATTGCATATATTGTGATTGCTATTTGAAACCCTCATAATCATTCTGCAATCTATATACATATGCTGCAAAAGCATTTTTGTTTTCTTCAATCCTGTGAACCATTTTGAGCTGGAACTGATTATCTGAAAAACCATCTCCATTCCATCACTTAGCATAAAGGCAGTTTCTGTCATTTCATGAAAAGTAGGGCAAATTTCTGCAGTAAGATATTTCTTGGAAATGCCAGCAAGAAATTCTTCATTTTGCGAATCGAGGTCCACAATTTTCCTCTTAATGAAATACTTACTTTCTGCCTGGGAAATATAACAACATAGTAACATTCAGAACAGAAAATGTACCCATCATGATTATCCCATCATAAAATGGGCAGCAATCTATGCTCTGCTTTTTGCAATTCATGAAAAATGCATTCAGAAACATGTTCAATTGTTCAGGATATGGAACCTGATTTTGCCCAGTTTTTTTAAAAAATGGGGCTTATCTTATCCCCAACATTGGTTAGCAGAATCATGGTTTACTCAATGAATCCCATTTTAATTGTAAAAACTGGTAGATTTTTCACATGGTGCCATATGATACAGGCATGATGGAAAGCTGCTTATCAATCCATAAATATTGCCCTGATCCTAAGCAAAATAAACTGGCAAACTCTTTCCCAGTGTACTTGCCAAACATGGAAAATATAACCTCTCAGATGTCCCAAATTCAGGGAAGCTCACATTAGATAGTCCGCAACTTGCAACCGTTTGTTTACTGATCATTAGAAGTTACAACGACACTTCAAAACTGACTTATGACCATTTTTCAAACTTATGGCCATTGCAACACTCTCATGGTCATGTTATCAAAATTCAGATAGCCAACTGACTCTCATTTATGACGACTGCAGTGTCCCAGGGTAGGGGTGGGATTCAATTTTTTTAACAACCGGTTCTGTGGGCATGGCCTAATTTGTGGGTGTGACTTGGTGCTCCTGTGACTGGCTGGGCGTGGCTTGTATGTAAATATTGTAAATATATATGTAAAGATTGGGTTTTTTATTTAAAAAAAAAAAAAGCAACTTTTACCCAAAATCAGGCAAAGGCAATTGAGTTGCTTGCAGAATCACAGCTTCACTGCCAGATCTACCTTTCTGCCATCTGCCGCCTGAGTCTGCACTGAACAATAGACGCTTCAATCCTAAGGCAGGTTCAGCTCTGCTCTCAGGCCGCTTCTCCCTCCCCCAAGCCCCTGAATACCACCCCTGACTGGGCCACAGGGAAGCCTCCTGGGTGGGGTGGGTGGGGAGGGGAGGAGCCAGCCAGAGATGTGATTTGCCCGTTCTCCGAACTGCGCAGAATCATAACAACCGGTTCTATAGAACTGGTCCAAACTGGTAGAATCCCACCCCGTCCCAGGGTCATGTGATTACTTTTGCATCCTCAATGGGGAACCTTTTGCAAGCAAAGTGAATGACTCAAATGATCCAATTGGGCAGAATCCGAACTGAGGTTTCAGAACTTCACCTCTCTTCAAGCACTGGAAAATTCTGGGAGTTGTAATCCTATATCCTAAAATTGGTAAGGTTGGGAAACACTGCACTACATCAGACCACCTCTCTAGCTAACATTCATCCAAATAAAATCCTCCTTTGAGTTGAGTTTGATTCAGTTTTCAAGCAATAATAGCAATAGCACTTAGACTTATATACCACTTTATAGTGTTTTACAGCCCTCTCTAAGCAGTTTACAGAGCACATTGTCCCCAATAATCTGGGTCCTCATTTTACCCACCTCGGAAGGGTGGAAGGCTAAATAATAGAGGTAGTTCTCAGCTTAACACTATTTATTTTGTGACATTCGAAGTTACAACCAGCACAGGCCAATTCGCTGTGGGATAAATTAACAATTAAATGTAATTATTTTAAATACATTTTTAAAAAATATTTTAATTTTGGTCATTCCCGTTCCTTCTTTTGCATCTTTTCTTTAATGATTCTATTCCAGTATTTCGTTGATATTAGTGTAACTCTTGTCCTGTGGCAAGATGGCCATGGCAAGCTGTCCCGCAGCGAGTTGGCCACTAAGCCATTCTTTGCTGTTGTTCCCTCCTAATTTCCTTCCTGTGCACTTAAGAGCCAGAGAAGAATCAGTAAATCTCTTTTCCAGGTCTCAATTATTTTAAGCACCTAAAAGGCTTTCCTGCTAAGTTTCTTTATGGATTGGCATTCAGGGAAGTTTTTCATCTATATATGGAACTTCAGAGTAGGAAGGAAGAAAAGAAAATGTAAAAGATGAGACGGAAGCCCAATGCAACGTCAAGATTTAAGGCCTTGTGTGTGCAAAGCTGTAAGTCACATTCACTTCAGTAGGCTTTGTTTTTCTGCACTGCGTCAAGATACTTGCACTTATTTGTAAAGGATGCTCTTGAAGAGGGTAGTGCCATTTCCTTGGAAAACTAAAAACTGGCTCCTGTTTTAGTTTTCTCTTCTAAGTCTTGTAGAAGGCAAGTCTTGTGGCATTCAAATCAGCTGGTTTACCCCACCTCTGCTGGCGGAGCACCAAAAGGGCAGCCAGAGTAATTGTGGGGAACGGCTTAGCTACAGATAGTCCTTGATTTACAACTACAATTGAGCCCAAATTTTTTTTTTGCTAAGTGAGACATTTGTTAAGTGAGTTTTGCCCCACTGTACAACCTTTCTTGCCATAGTTGTTAAGTGAATCACTGCAGTTGATAAATTAGTAACCTGGTTGTTAAGTGAATCTGCCTTCCCCATGGACTTTGCTCGTCAGAGGGAATCACATGATCCTAGGACAAAGTAAGGATTATAAATATGAACCAGTTCTCAAGCATCTGAATTTTGATCACATTATCACAGAGATTGCTGCAAAGGTCATAACTTTGAAAAACAGTCATAAGTCACATATTTCAGTGCTGTTGTTACTTTGGTCACTAAACAAACTGATGTAAGTTGAGGACTACTTGTAATCAGAAGGATAACATCAGTTGCAGCAAGAGGAAATTGTACTTATGACCACAAATGGACTGAAACTTCCAGGGCTACCAATGCAATCATTAAATGAGTTATACCTGGTTTTGTGACCTTTATGCCATGGTTACTGTAAGTGAATCTACACTGACTATGTTTGTTGGCAACCCATAAATGACAATCACATGACATGTTGCAACTTTTGTAAATACATGCCGGTTGCCAGGCACCTAAATTTTGATCACACAACTACAAGTGACAGTCATAAGTACGAGGACAGTCTTCGGTGTCATCATAACTTCAAGGAGTTTTTAAACAAATGATTGGAAGTCAAGAACTGCCACTATCTTGTATTTACTGGCTCCCTGTATCCCAAAGAATTATGGTTGTAACCATGGGTTATAGCATATAATGTCCCATAAAATACTATAAAAGAAAAATAAAGTCGTACCATAGTAAAATAAAGTACTATAAAATACAATACAATACAATAGCACCATTGTAAAAAAAAAATCATAAAAAGTGCTTTAGATATAAAAAGGCTACAGCAAGATAAACCAAAAATAAAACTAAGAACTTAATTATCTCTAAGTTTAAATCACAGCTGAGCACTCACATGCTTCCTGACAGCTGGAAACACGTCTGCAAGAAGACAATTCAATTGTCCCCTTAAGGTCATCTACCGTCAGTAATTGAGCCCGAATCTCATTCTGAATGAGGCAATGGATGATGGCATGAATAATGTCCTCCACTTGACCAACACAAGGACAGAGACATTGTTTGACAGGATCCTGGCAATGTCATCCTTTGAGAGATGGGGGCATCCAGTTTTGGGTGCCACAATATAGAAAAGATGTTGAGATGCTGGAAAAAAGTGCAGAGGAGAGAAACAAAGATGATGAGGGGGCTGGAAGCTAAAACTTATGAAGAACGGTTGCAGGAACTGGGCCTGGCTAGTCTTGGGTAGAGAAGGACCAGGGGAGACAGGAGAGCAAGTCTTCCAATATTGGAGGGGCTGCCCCAGAGAGGAGGAAGAGGTCAGCCTATTTTCCAAAGCACCCGAAGGCCAGACAAGGAATAAAGGATGGAAACTGATCAAGAAGAGATTCAACCTGGAAATAAGGAGACATTTCCTGACAACAAGAACAATTAACCAGTTGAATGACTCACCTTCAGAAGCTGAGTGCTCCATCACTAGATGGTTTTGTTTTAAAAAAAAGATTGGATTCCAAAAAGGGTTTACAGTCTCCAGCTTGTGCAGGGGGTTGACCTCCAGTGTGCTATTCTGATATTGGAGGGCATGATCTGCAGGGGAAGGGATGTAAAGCCCTTCTCAGTGGGACAAAGTTAACCGGTCCCTGGAAGAGGCTTCTGTGCTTTTTTAAAGGAGGGTACCTAGATTAAAATGTGGAGGGTTATATTGCAGGGGCATCCTTACTGCCATCGCATTCAAAAGGCCACCCTCTAAAATTGTCTGTTCCAAGTGTTAAGTTATTGTAGAATCATAAGGCCAGAAAAGAGCTTGGAAGTCTTCTAGTCAAGAACAATCATTCAGTTGTCGTTGCCTCTGGAAGTTGTGGGTGCTCAACCAAGAGAGGTTTTCAAGAAGAGACTGGACAGTCATTTTAACAGTATTAGGGTCTTTTAAGCAGGGGGTTGGACTAGAAGACCTCCAAGTTATTCTAGGTTCTACTAAAACTTATTACCTACCTTGTATACCTGTTTAGCTTATTGTAGGCTTTATTGTATTGTAGGCTTATTCTGTAGGCCTATTTTTTCATTTACATTTCCTGAAAACTTAAAAAACAAAAAAAGTAAAAAGGGAGGAGGGTCTGATTTCCTTTTGTAATTCCCAGACAGAACTCTTGCACCTCCCAGAGGGCAAAAGAAAAATATTTTCAGTAAGTGTTCCAGATTTAAACAAGAAGTTATTTTTAACTCTTTACTGAAGTGAAAACAATAATGGCTACATCTGTCAAAAACAAGCAAGCAAATAGAAAAAAAATGGCACTAATATGTTTATTCGGCAGGTTTTTAATAGTAAACAGTATTTGGCTGATCTTGCTTGGGCTCAGACATAAAGCAAGATTGAATTAACTCTGGGATGGGAAACCAAGAGGAAATCCTAAACTTGCTGTAAGCTAGACTCAAAGTTTTTGTTTTTGTTTTAAAAGTCTCCATATTGATTCCAAGGAAACAACAGAGAATGTCCACAACAAGTATTGTATGTACCACCTGAGCTTCAGTTGAAGGGGACTTTTATCTGCACAGAAAAAATAAGCAAATGTAATAAGCAAATGTAAACATGAGGACAAGCTTTCAACTTTTCTCAAGCTGATGTAAACAATGACAAAGTCAACATTTAAATGTAAACCGACAGTTTTTTACTATATTATTTTTCTTTCTCCTTTTATGTTCTGTTCTGGATCTTCTATTTTTCTTTCTTATTTTAGTTTGTATTAGTTTTTATTCTTGTAAATTGTAATCTTGAATAAAGGTATTAAAAGGTTTTTTAAAAGTCTTGGCTAATCTAAGCATTCAAAAACCTCGACTTTTGCCTCCCAAACTCAACCCTCAGACAAACACCATTATTTTGCTCTAGAGCATAGCAATTCTTAAAAGGCACCAGAATGAGTCTTTTAAAAAGTCATTTAAAAATGACTTTTATGACACTTGAAGACCAAATAAAGAACATAGATTAATAGGGCTAGAAAGGACCTCAGAGGTCTTCTAGTCCAACCCCCTGCTCAAGCAGGAGATCTTAAATCATTCTGGACAAATAGCTGTCCAATCTTGGGATGAAGTTGGGAAAGCAGGGAACAAAAGGCAGGAAACTCTCAGATACAATGACAGTTTGAATCTGAGAGCATCAAGAACAGGGTCAACTAAAAGTTATCTCTAACCATCAGGGTTGTTGCTGGCAGCAGCTGAGTTTTCCTAAGCATTGTTTGCAAGATATGAATTAATCAGTGTGTGTGGAGACGGAAGGAGCGGGAGGGGAATAGGCTCCGTCTCCCCTTGCTTTCTGACATCCACTCAAACAATGGGCAGCACAAAACTCATTTGATCCAACTGAGCTGAAGCTATGCAATTCTGGGTTTTGGCACAGTAAGAAAGCACGGGGGGATGCCATCTCAGAGAGAAGATTCTATAATTTAATATCCAGGGAGAACTGAGGATGAAGGAAGCCCACCAGCCTTGGCAGAGAAAAGAAAATGGAAATGTAGCTATTAAAATTGCTGGCTGAGCAGGGACAAAAATAGCCAGAGAAATGATTGAAGCCTGGTAACAGGCCCCTTGTCAGTCAATAGGAGTGCTGGTTTACCTCCTGCCTATCATGGACTTAGAAGCTGAGGGCACAGCAGCACAAGGAAACAACAGTCAATGACTTAATAACCAGCCATTAACGCCCTAATTAACGACTAAAAGCCATACACAACCTGGAATCATACAATTAGAAAATGTGGAACAACCCAATGCACATAATCCAGAGAGAGAGAAATTCCCTGATAATGGGCTCTAGCACGAAAGCTTGGAAAAATAAACCTTCGGTCCTGGTGACCAACTCAAACTGGATCTTGCAACATTATCCTGGAACACGTGTATTTGTCTTCATTTGTGACACATCCACAAAACAAAGTGACATGTTGGTACCATTTCTGGAATGCTTTGTGACTTTTACCTCCAATCTTCATCAAGGATTTGTTGTTTATCTCCAACTGTGAGCCCCATAAAGTAGGCCAGACCAAGAAACCCATATCATATAAGTCGGGACTAATTTTACTACAAAACTATAACAACACAATCTTACAATTCTAAATGTTCTTCTTCCTCCCTCCCTTTATCTGCATATGAATCAAGATACACACATCCCAGGGCAATTTCCCAAGTCTGCCAGTTGAATGATCAACAGTTTCAAATATTGAGAGAGCATTAAGTTGAAGAAAGTATTCTGGAAAGATGCTGAAAGTCAAATCGTAATAAAGTGGGGCACTGTTCTTCACCAATTCTTCACAGTTGTGACTAATTCGAAGTAATATTGCTCAAAACTTGGCAGCTTGAAGATGTGTGGATTTCATGCTGGCTGGAGATGAATTCCGGGATTTTAAGTCCACACATCTTCTAGTTGCCAAGATTTAGAAACACTGCTCTGAGTCATATGCATTTCATCTACACTAGCTTTATCTTTACTTTGGTGTTCTGACCCAAACCTTGTTCCAAGGAAACAAACATGAAACAGAGGGAACAGAAAATGTTTTAATTATTCTTTATGAATTCCATTCCTTCACAGTTAAAAGGCTGTTTCAAACTAATTGTCTCTGATAAGAAGGAGCCTTGCCAAGGTGGTGCAAGGCTGCCAAGAACACTAGATAAAGTTACTAAGAAATATTTCAAACACAAAGGGTCTCCAAACACCAACCAAGATACTCCAAACGTCCACAAGGCTTGAGTGCAAAAACTTCTTTGTTTCCTGCAAAGAACTCTGGTTTCTCAGCTGGCTTTTATCTCTTAAGGAAGGGACCATCACCTTGCAGCCTTACTCCCGAGTTGCCCATGCTGCTGCAGCTGCTCTTTCCTTCGAGCAGCCCTGGGCACAGGCTCTTCAGGGAACTCTTCCTCACTGCTGCCAGCCTCCACAAGCTCCAAAGGCAGCACTCCACTCCCTGATGGTCTTGGCCCCGTCCCTGTATCACACACAGGCCCCTCATCTGAGTCCTCGCTCTCCGAGACCTCAGCCATCTGCACCTGTTTCCAGCAAACCACAACATTTGGTGTAAATAAAGGCAGTCTTGTAACCATTGTTGATCTTGCAACTTAACTATGGTATTGATAAGAGGATGGAATGATCCAGATTACAAAAGACTGATGGGGAAGCCTTTTGCATGCCAAAGAGAATGCAGGTAATCCTCAATTTACAACAGTTTGCTTCGTGATCATTCAAAGCTACAATGGCACAGAAAATGTGACTTAAGACCATTTTTCTCAGTTATTATCTTTGCAGCATCCCTATGATCATATGATCAAAATTCAGATGCTTGGCAATTGGTTCATATTCATATTTAACTGTGTCCCCGAATCAAGGGATTCCGTTTTGCGACCTTTTGACAAGCAAAGTCCTTGGGAAAGTCAGATTCACTTAAACTTGATTACTATCTTATCAATTGCAGTGATACTTAACAACTGTGGAAAGAAAGGTTGTAAAATGGGGCAAAACTTTACTTGACAAATGTCTCACTTAACAAAAGAAATTTGGGGTTCAATTGTGGTCATAAGTCAAGGACTACCTGTACAGCAAATTAAGATCACAGCTTCTTGCTATTCCACAGCCCTCCTCACAGTTCCTATTTTCAAGCAATTGCTTGGAGAAGCAGATGGGAAGACAAAAATGTAGTGCAATTAATTCCCACTAGGTGTTACCCGAATACCAAGCAGAAATTAGGTTCTTGGGAAGAAGAGTCTAAATATAGTACTTGTGAATGTTTTCTCCCTAGGAGGCAATCTTGACCAACCTTGATCTCAAAAAGCTACCCAGAGTTGTGCATGGAAAGCAGACTAAGAGGAATTCCAGCATTGTATTCTAAACTAGGAAGTAAAAAACAAAACCAAAATCCATAAAGGCGGCAATGGCCAATCACAACTAAGTCCTAAATTTTTCTTACTAAGCAGGGTGGTTAAGAGAGTTTTACCCCATTTTATCACTTTACGTGCCACAGTTGTTAAGGGAACCACTGCGGGCATGAAGCTAGTAACATGGTTGTTAAATAAATTTACTTCCTAATTGACTTTGCTTGTCAGAAGGTCACAAAGGTCATGATCCTGGGACACTGCAACCATCATAAATATGAGCCAGCTGACAAGCATTTGAATTTTGATCAGGTGGCCATGGGGATGCTGCAATGGTAGTTGTGTGAAAAATGGTCCTAAGTAACTTTTTTCAATTCTTTCTAACTTTGAATGGTCACTAAATGAACTTGTGTAAACTAAGGACTATCTGTATCAGATGTTTCATGTGTGTTAAATTGGTCAGTTTGTGGACTGCCCAATCATTCCATGCCACACCTTCTAGATTCAGCCTGAACAAGGGGGCTGCTGAGTTTCTTCTTTCAGAATTCAGCCTGCTCTTGAATCAAAATCTTCCTTTAGTTGGCAAACTAATCTGTTTGCCAAAATGCTTTCTGTAAATGAGTTTACAGATCAAAAGAATCCCTCCAGGATCTATGCAACGTAAGAGAGAGTAGACACGCACCAAAAATAAAAAGATTAAGAATAAAGCCTTAGAATGCCATGCAATGCATTTTAATTCCTCCTGCACACCACACCTGTTTTTTTGTTTTCATTTGTGCACCATCATCATACGCAGTAATCCTACAGAGGCAGCGTAGAATAAAGCAGCTTTTAGAAGGAAAGCAATATCCGAGGCTGTTACCATGGCAACCTCAACTTTGTACCGTATCCCTCAGACAGAAAAAAGGGGTGAGTGCAACCATGGCAGAAGCTGCAAAGATGAGCAGCAACAGATACTCTCCTAAGAGAGATTTTTCCTTCTACAAATGGCTGTCCTCACTTATGCACACGTCGCCCCTCAGCCCTCAACTCAACAAAGGCTTTCCTTCTTTGCAACTCCACAACACAAGAGTGCCTTCCTTCATGGCAGAGTTGGGAATGGAGGCAAGAGCAGTCACAGGAATTGGGTATCTTTCACCAGATCAGTGAAAAGAAGGACTAGGGGTGACATGATAGCAGTCTTCCAATGTTTGGGAGGGTTGCCCCAAAGAAGAGGGGGGTCCACCTTTTCTCCAATGCACCAGAAGGCAGGACGAGGAACAACGGATGGAAACTAACCAAGGTGAGAAACAAGTTCTGAGTGCTCCATCGCTGGAGGCTTTTAAGAAGTGACTGGACAGCCACTTGTCCTGAATAGTAGAAGGTTTCCTGCTTGAGTAGGTAGTTGGATCCAAGACTCCAAGATCCCTTCCAGCTCTGTTAAGCCTTGAGACCAGAGAATTGAACTGAATTCTTTATTGTCATTGTATGTATATACACAGTATACATACAACAAAATTCAGAAGAATTTCAGAGAAGTATTTATCATTAGTTACAGGAATGTGTAGTAGCAATTAATTCCTTGTTAAAAGAAAAAGAGAAAAACAAGGCTAGATATAGCCAAGTAAATTTTAGACCAGGCATTAGGGTTCCAGTTCTTTCCCCCTCCCTGGTCATGAAAGGTGCCTGGGGAACTTAGAGCAAATTGTCTGTCTCAGCTCAAGAGCCCAGCTGGAGATGTTAGATTATGTTCGTCCATCGTGTTCGAGGAGGAACTTGACATCGAACAGGTTGTGGGCTGTCTGTGGTGTGTCTGCAAATGGCTGGTAAGATCTATACGGGCACGGAATGTTCTGCTATATGTCAAACAGACGTGTGGGCACCATGGTTGCAGCTTCTACCTCACAACTCACATATCATGTCTTATTTTATCCTATGCACTGGATTTATTTAGGACTCGGTGCCCTGTACAAATTCAGAAAATGGGTTAATTCAATAAAGTCATCCAGTAAGCTGAATGATCCTGTTGCCCCAGTATAAATTATAGATGCTTTAATTTTCTAACCAAATTATCCAATCATCAATTGTACAGGATTCCTTGCTGGCAAAATCAAATACAGGTAGTCCTCAACTTATGGCCAGAATTGAGCTGAAAATTTCTGTTGCTAAGTGGGACACTTGTTAAATGAGTTTTCCGCACTTTACTATCTTTCTTGTAACAGTTAACCGAACTATGGCAGTTGTTGAGTTAGTGATACGTTTGTTAAGTGACTCTGGCTTCCCCACTGACTTTGCTTGTCAGGTCACAAAAGGTGACCTGACAACAGGTCCCAGGGACACTGAAACCATCATAAATATGAGTCAGTTGCCAAGCGGTTGAATTTTGATCACACAATCATGGGGATGCTGCAATAGTTATAATTGTGAAAAATGGTCTTTACAAGTCACTTTTTTCAGTGCTATTGTAACATTGAACAGTCACAAAACAAACTGTTGCATGTCAAAGACTTCCTGTGTGCCTTTTCTTGCTGACCACTTGGGCTTTCGCAATGCTGGGGACCTTGAGATGAAAGAGTAAAAACATTTTAAGTGTAAAAGAATAAACATATCACTGTTCGTTTATATATGTGCACTCTGACACATATTCACACAGTCACACTTTGCCTAAGTGATGGAAGAGACTTAAGCCCATGTCACACTGCCCAACGATGCAAAAAGGACACAACGGACGAGCAAAATGTTCCATCCGTTGTTATCCGCTCTCAAAAGGGGCAAAAATTTGCATAAGCAGAGCGGATAACACGGAAAGGAACGGACGTGGGGAGGACGCAGAGCGGATGTATAGAGGACGCAGAGCGGATGTATAGAGGATGCGTAGAGGATGCAGAGCGGATGTGTAGAGGATGCAGAGTGGATGCAGAGCGGATGCAGAACGGATGAGATGCATCCGCTTTCATCCTTTCTCCATCCGTGCTACTAACGCTGCGCGTCCGTTCTGCTTCCTCCCTGCATCCGTTTACCGCTGGAACGGATTTTAGTTGTGCGGATGCACAGCGGATGTTTAGCGGATATAGCAGATGCGTAATGGATGCAGAACGGATGTCCCCCGTATGCCTAGAGGATATAGAACAGATGCATTGGATACATTTTCCGCTCAAAAGTTTTGGGCAGCTCAAAACTTTTGGAGCGGATGAAACGTCAATAAACGGATGCTGGACGGATAGAGAGGAAGCAAAACGGAGGCAGTGAGTACATCGCGTTAACCAACAGATGGCAAGCTTTTTTGTCCGTTTTACATCCTCTCTGCATCCGTTGGTGCAGCGTGACATGGGCTTTAGAATAACAGAGTTGGAAGGTACCTTACAGGTCATCTAGTCCAACTCCCTCCCCCGCTCAAGCGGAAGACCCTATACAATTTGAGACAAGTGACTATCCAGCCTCTTCATAAAAGCTTCCATTGATGGAGCACCCACAATTTCTGAAGACAAACCAGTCCACTTGTTAACTGTCCTCACTATTGGGAAGTTTCTACTTAATTCTAGGTTGCTTCTCTTCTTGATCAGTTTCCATCCATTATTCCTTGTCTGGAGTTCAGTGCTTTGGAAAATAGCTTGATTCCCTTCTCTCTGTGGCAGCTCCTCAAATATTGGAAGACTGTTATCATGTCTCCCCTGGTCCTTCTCTTCGCTACTAGCCAGGCCCAGTTCCTGTAACTGTTCTTCATATGTTTTAGCCTCCAGTCCCCTAATCATCTTGGTTGCTATTCTCTGCACTCTTCCCAAAGTCTTAATATCTTTTTTTATAGTGTGGTGACCACTGCAGTATTCTAGGTGTGGCTTTACTAAGACTTTATAGAGCAGTACTAGTACTTCAAGTGTACTAGTGATAGGTAGCCTAGAACTAAATTTCAAGCCAGAGGCCTTCCAATACATAAATCAGAATCCTGGGAAAAAAATTCCAACATATTGAAAAGGTGCTTGTTTAGAAAGACAAATTTAACAATCCATTCCTCTTTATAAAGGTTCCTTGGTTGCAACATATCTGGTTTTCAATCACTGACAGACCTGGGGGGGTCAGACTTTTTTAAAGGGGTCATTTGATTTTCTTTTAATGTAATCTTTGTGTTCCTTGACCACAGCCGAGGAATAGGTGAGAGAAAGCCTCTTAATAAATAAAATCATTGTTGTGATAACAAAGAAATCATGAACCTTCCTCACCATTTTTTTTCTTTTGGGAGTTTTTGCAGTTTAAAAAAAGGGAGTAGAGCTGATGTCAACTTGCCTCCTGCCAACTAAAGCAAAACCAAATTACTCCCACAAAGAACATCCATCAGAAGTTAATTGGGCATCAGCAGTGTCTACGTAGCCATTTCAATTTTCCATCATTGTATGTACCACCTTCCCAGCAGGGAAAAGCAAAAAGGTCATTGTTATAAAATTTTCAGCTGAGCAATCTCATCCTTTTGTTGTGAAACAACTCAAAAGTTGTATTAGTTATACTCCACCCATCACCCACAAACCAATCGGGCTTGTGAGAGAACTAACTTGGTATTGGAACAGTATCTTAGATGTGATATAAATTATCAGCAAGATGATTGGACTGACCTATTGTCATTTGCTGAGGTGGCATAGGACAATTCGGTATATAGTAGTACTGGGTTGATTCCTTTTATTTATTTATTTTAAACATTTATTTGACATATATTTAAAACAGACAAATCTATCGATCGATCGATATATAAATATAGATATATAGATATATATAGATATATATGTTTTTTTAAGTTTTCACGGGTACTTACATGTATGGTATTCAGCTGTTTGGGTATTTTCCCACGTCATCATAGTTGCGCTTTTAAAGTTGTAGCAACATTTTGGCAGAATCTCATCTGCCATCATCAGGCTTCTGTACTGTGTTCGACGATTTTTCTTATTGAACTTATTCAACTATTACAATGCTTAAGAAAATTCAATATTAATCAAATACAGATATATTTACTCACAAAATCAAAGTCTTATATGCTTTAATTAATTTAAAGCAGCCAATTCATTAAAGTAATTAAATTCTTACCTATATATAAATATCAATTAATCTATTTCTTTAGAGTTCTTAGTTGTATGCTTACCTCAGAATAAAAATACAATTTCTTACTATATGATTATTATTTGAAGGTCTGAGTTCTACATTTATACAACACACTTTCAATTGTCCAATTATTCAAAAATTATTAACCAGTATTTTTAACTCAATATTCTAACACATATATATCTATTAAGATTACGTTTTACCAATATTATTTAGTTCCATCTATGATTGACCTATTGAATGATGTCCATGGATGATGATGATCTTCTTCTTCTTCTTCTTCTTCTTCTTCTTCTTCTTCTTCTTCTTC
>BLBF01000058.1:22628198-22661080 GCA_015471245.1 Laticauda colubrina
CTTCTTCTTCTTCTTCTTCTTCTTCTTCTTCTTCTTCTTCTTCTTCTCCTCCTCCTCCTCCTCCTCCTTCTGATAAATGTCCTCTTTAAATTTGCACAGTCACTTCCACCATTTTGTTTCTCCTTTCTATTTTGACTTCTTCTTCTTCTTGCTCCTTTATTCTTTTTCTCCACACAGTCCTAGTTCCACTTATAAATCTTTATCTTATTTCTTCCTTTTTTCTTTATTACAGTTATCAGACAAATATTGCAACCTATAAGGTTTCTTCCCTCAATCCTTTCCTTAAATCTTTTAAAGTGTCAATTGTCCTCATTTCAAGTTTTTACTCTCAGCTGTTCTTCCGATCTGTCTCACTTGGACACATCACTGTCACTTTCTCTTTCTCCCCACAATTCTCAAGCATCAATCACCAAAAAATATAGTTATAGAACCCCCTTTTCAACTCCCAAAGTAAAAGTAAACAATGTTGTCTCACCCTTCAGCTCCTCCATTTTCAACGCTCCATTACTCAGCATAAATTACTGCCATTTCTTTAGTTAGTACTCCTTCCGATATTTCTGCCGCTTCGCTGCACTGTTTGGTTTGGAGTTTCAATTTTCAATTTCCCTTTGTAGTATAAATCAGTATCCTGGAAGTCTTCTTTAAGTTCACCTTTCCACTACTCAATTTGCTGTTCTCCACTCTTTGCTTCCTTCTTTAAGCTGCTGGGCTGCCACGTCTATGGTTCCGATCTCTACGATCTCCCTCTTCTACTGCTGGTTTTCGGGGGATTCTCTTGTAATCTCCGGGATCGCGGCACTTCCCCGAGATCTCCAGGTCTTCCCCTTTCGTCTATCCCTCCGAGGTCTGACACGCTCCTGGAAGCCACCAAACAGCAAAAATCAGAGCCTTTCAGAGCAGCGGTCCACTCCTTAGCTTTGCATCAACACAGCTCCCAGCTGGAAGCCCGGGTTTACTCAATTTAAAGTGGCTTTGGGACAAGACTTTGTCCCCATACCTGAGTTTCCACAGGAGAAACCTAATATTCAGTCATTAGATGAACAGATAACACAGCTTCAGCTTACCTGGCCAGTTACCCGTAAAGCATTAGATGATGCTCATCAAGCCCATAAAAAATTTGCAGATAAAAAGAGAACTCCACAAAAAACCATATCAAGTTGGTGACAAAGTCCTTTTATTCACCAGATATTTGAAGACCACACAAAAATCAAAAAATCTTGGACCTAAGTATGATGGACCTTTCTCAACTGAATGAATTGTGGACCCTGTGGCAGTCCAACTTAAATTATGTAAAACCTTCTGACGGATCCACCCTGTTTTCCATGTTAGTTTATTAAAACCTGAACATACCTCCGACTTGAGACCAACTCAGGTCGATCCCCCTGTGCCATTGCTAATTGAAGGTGAACAACATTTTGAAGTTAAATAAATTTTGGATTCTCGAAAACAAAGGGGTGGACTCCAATATTTGATTGTTTGGAAACATTTTCCTCCTTTCCAGTCTGAATGGGTGAATGAGAACGATATTAGAGCTCCTAAGCTTATCAATGCATTTCATAATAAATATCCTGATAAACCCTAAAAAATAGTATTATGGTGTTACATGTATATTTTCTGTTACCTTCGATTTTTATCTTTTATAGGACTAATGCCTCTTTTGCAGGAGGGCCGAATGTCAGCCTTCAAGATTTTTTCTTTTTTTCCCCCTTTGCTTTGCATCTTTTAGCTGTCACAAGTAATAGGGGGAGAAGGGGGGATATGGTTATGGGAAGTGAGCTGGAGGTGTTACAAAACAGAACTGTATAAGTTGGGGGGGGGGAAGGTTCTTGCTGAGGCTTCTATCCTATGCTATGCGCAGCTGCAACTATCAAAATATGTCAAGGTCAATGGACAGAAGCCTCATCACCACCTGGAGATGCCCACATTATGATGTACACAGCTTTTAATTGGATGAGCCAATTGAACTATTGGGGGTAGGAACGTTGTGCCATCACTTTGTATATGTGATTTACACGCCCATTTTCTCAGATTCAGGATTCTTTTGTTGCTACCACTTGACTTCCAGTAAAAGATATATTTTCTCTAATTAATGGAGTCTAAGTATTTGTTTCTTGGATTTTGAATGGAGCACCAGCTGACATATACAGCCAGCTGACTCAAAGCAGTCTGGATTTTTCACTGATTTTGTATGTAGTGAGGAAATGATGGGCATGGGGGAGAATAATATTCCATTTTTAAAGTGTTTCCTCATGCAACCTTACACAAAAAAACTTGTTGCTTCCTATGTCATCTATTATGTAGATGGAGAGAACCAGTGTCTATGATCTTGAGGATTTCCAGAATATTTATCTCTTGAATAACGGATCCTTTCTTTGGGAGAAAAAAAAACGGGGAAGAAAATACTGTAGGACCCAGAAATCATGAATTCATGCAGACAAAGCTAATTTGCACTCAAATACTCTCCCAGCAAACTGGTGAAGCAGCTCTTGTTCATGAAAACATACTTGACTCCAAGACCAAGAAGCTACAGTATCCATGTGTCTTGAGGGTCCTGCCTCAGGGACACACAATCTATCTTCCAGCATGATTTAATTAGACCTAATTCAATTTGAGTAGATGTGGGCCATCCAGGAAAAAAAAAGAGGGGAAGAATGAAGAATGATGGATGAACAATTATGGCTTAGGCTGAATGAGATTACAAGGTTGACCATCTGTAAACATTAGAGGCAGAATTAAATTAGGTTTAGGCCCAGCAGGGAAAGAGTCTTTGCCCTCCATTTAATCTCAAATGGTCCCCAGAGACCCACAAGGGCCATCATGAAAATTGTCTTCCTTTGAATGTGAAGCCTACGTGTGACAAGCGACAAAGGAACCATATGAAACCCCTTATCGAGTGTGTCAAACCGTGGACATATGATAGATAGCTTCGTAATGCACCTTTCCCCAGTCTGGGGGTCTCCCTCCATTCTCATAATATCCATCAAGGCTGATTGTCACTCCTTTGAGACAAGCCATGTTAAGAAACAAGCACAGCAAGGTTTCCAAAAATGTTCTTTGTTCCATCTTATTCCAAAACACAATCAAAACAGGGCTATTTTGGGTTGTCATGTTGAAGAAATTTTTCTCAAGCATTAAAAGCTCCTTCATGTTTTTCCTACTCCTAAGGCCAGTTTTAAATGTTTTAATGTGTGTGTGCTTATCTATTTTCAAGCCTAGGTACACATACCTCAGCAATATGTGATCTGCTTAACCATGGAGTTAGTTGAACATAGAACTGCAGGTCTTCTAGTCTAACCCCAATCTTCTTGCAAACCTGCAGTAATGGAGCTTCTACAACTTCTGGAGGCAAACTGTTCCAATCGATTAATTTTTCTGTCAGGAAATTTCTCCTAGGTTGGATCTCTCTTTGACAACTGACTGAGCTCATGAAAAATTGAAGCCATCATTTATAATAGAGGTCTCCAAATTCTGCAACTTTAAGATTTGTGGAGTTCAACTTCCAGAATTCCTCAACTGTCCATGCTCTCTGGGGAATTCTGGGAGTTGAAGTCTACAAGTCTTAAAGTTGCCAAGTGTGGAGATCCCTATAAAAACACTTCCTCCCCATTCTCTGCCAAGTTTTAATTTCCATTTTGTCAACACTGGCAGCATGGGTGAATAGGCCAAATACCATGAAGGAAGAAAGGAGGGTTGAGGGTTGTTCTTTAAACTTAGAATAACGTTATTATCATTTTGAATGTACACTAATCAGCATACATTAAAATGAAATGTTGTTGCATACAGCTCTCAAAGGAGTACCCTTGCCTTTATTAAAGTTTTTACTTTAACCCATCATTTCACAGCTTAGATTCACACACCACAACTCAGCAAGTGTTGCAGGAAGATTTATAAATCAGAATATGAACCCTAACATTGTGAGACATGCTTACAGATGAGACATGCCTTCAAGCATTTCACCTGCATTTTAAATGCATTTTGGCTTAATTCCCAGATGTAATTTTGGGTGGAACTTATAAATATGATATCATCAAAGGCTTTCACTGTTACCATATATTTTCTTAAAGAACATTCCTAAGTCAGCAATGAAAGAAACCTCTTATTTTAAATAAAAAAGCCTCAAATTTATTCATTAGCCTTTAGCAAGGACATTCATTGCAAAGTATCTTGAAAACCATGAGATAACAGTCCGAAGATTTTTTTAAAAAAACATTCATGAAACCCAAAACAAAACAAAATTGGGGAACAATCGAAAGACACAGTGAGAAACGAGAGAAGTTTCATTTACATTAAATCCAACTGCATGAGACAAGTTTACATTTGGCAGTGATTATATATACTTTGCAATTTCAGCACAAACAATTTCAAAATTCAACGATAGTCAGTGAGATTATTTCACCATGTTGATCAGCACCAGATTTTAGATCTCTTAGGATGGTAGAAAGTTGTTTAAGAAAAGATTGCTTACAGAAGTTTTCTCGAGATCAGTGTTTCTCAACTTTGGCAATTTGAGTGGACTTCAACTCTCAGAATTCCCCAGCCATGCTGGCTGGAGAATTCTGGGAGTTGAAGTCCACACACCTTCAAGTTGCCAAGCTTGAGAAACACTTTTTTTTTATCATCATTTTCCTGATCCAGCTCAACTCATGTATATACAGTGTGACCATAATTAGCTGCCTGTGTATAGGAAAAGAAGCACCAGAAATGGATCAATGGAAAATTCAGCTGCTCCTCTAAAGTAGGACAAAATATCTAGCAAAATATGAGCTATGAACTTCTCTGTTCACTATTGAGTCTCAAACAGTTCTCAGAATGGAGCATGGGATCAATTCTGCCCCTCCAAATAAGTATTAATTTTTCTCTGTCTAGTTTTGTAAAATCCACACCGAACTATCGTTCTTTGAATATCCAACTATTTGCAATATACAATAAAAAATATGTAAAGACTGAAAAGTTTCAAGATATAGAAGATGTCCTTATGTGCCTATGTAGATTACAGACTCCTTCAAGTTTCCTTGATTTGTGTATTTACAATCAAAAAGGAGATATACAGGTAGTCCTTGACTTATGACTGGTCATTTAATGACCGTTCAAAGTTACAGCAGTCTTCCCCTTACTTACAACCTGTTTTTAAACTTACAGTGGCTACATCCATCCTATTGTGCATGACCCCATGTCTGCATTTTTGGCACTTTGCAACCATCTCACCTTGACAGGCATTTGCAGTCATGTGACCACGATTTGCTGATTTCACCCATTGGGGAAAATGGATTTGCTTAACAACTGCTACAAAAAATGTAAAAAAAATGGATCTGGTCACATGATGTCTCAATTTATGACTGCAATGACTTATGACTATAATTCTGGGCTTAGTTACAGTTGTAAGTCGAGGACTATCTGTATTAGTGATTTCACAATCATTCCATGACAAAGGGAATGCGTCCCACTTCATTATTCAATCAGTATCTGCTTTTTTCTTCTTCTAAATGAAAACATTTTTATCAAGAATACAAATTCATAGCTACATTTAAGGACAGCCCCCAGTATGATTCAGTAAAACATTCTGCCACTCGTAAAAAGGCAGTTTTTTTTTCCCAGTTGTCATTTTCCTGTAACATGGCACATTTTAATACTATCCAGAGATGTAAAATCCTTTGTTTTAAAAAGAAGCTAGAAATTGTCAGGCAAAAAAGGGAATAAATCAAGTTTTTCACTGGGCTCATAAAAAAGAAGAAATAAGAGAACACACAATTCCCTAACCCAATTTTTAGGGCCCTCACAGTTCTAACACAGTAAAAGCTGACAACAATAAAGCTAGGGTGGGATTTAGTATCAGTCCCCTCAGTTGGTTGATGGTCACTGAAACATTTTTCAAACTTGGCAACCTTTAAGAAGTGTGGACTTCCCAAAATTCCTCAGCTGGGAGAATTCAGGAAGTTGAAGTCCATTCATCTTAAAGTTGCCAAGTTGGAAAAACACTGATCTAAGATGTCAACTATGCAAAATTAGGAAAAGCTAAATTGTGATTGTGTTGTCAAAATCCTGAACCAAAACAATCTCAATCATTTTTGTGAACCAACACATCACATTGTCCTAATACAACATATTTGCTTAAATATAGATCATGTCAACCTTAAATTTGCATTTTCTATGCATCTGGAGTTAAGATTTTGTATAAAATCAGCCAAAAAACTGGAATGCATTTGTTTCTTCTTATGCTGACAACTAGCTTTTGAAAAGAAAAGGAAAAGAAGATCCCAAGGTATTGTTTTAAATTTTCTCTCACGTGATCTTAAAACAACTGAAAATTGAATTTACCAAAGCTGTAAAGCACACAACACATTGGAAAGTGGAAAGTTATTTTGGCACAATCATTTTTCTTCTACTCTTTAAATGTAACAGATGCATCATCTTAAGAAACATGAAGACAAGAAAAGCAGCAATAAATCAGTTTTTCAGCTTACAGTTGCGGTGAACAGCCTTTGGCAACAGATCATAGAGTAAGAGCACAAGACATATATCCTGCTTCACAGTGCTTTACAGCCCTCTGAATGGTTTACAGAGTCAGCTTATTCTCCTCAACAATCTGGGTCCTCATTTTACCGACCTCAGAAGGATGGAAGGCTGAGTCAACCTTCAGCTGGTCAGGATCAAACTCCTGACAGTGGGCAGAATTAGCCTGCAATACTGCATTCTGTGCCACCACGCCCGAGCCAATTTGTGGCCACAACCCACAATTCCTGAAAATCACTCTGCAAATCACTAATGTCCAGCAATAGAGGATATTTAGTTTTCTTTTTTTAAAACAGCAGCCATTAAGATAGATGTGTTAGTGCACCAAGTAGTTAAGAAGAAAAGATACAAGGAAGAATTGTTAAGTCCAATCCCACCCATTCTGCAAATAGGCCATCAGACGCCCCTTGTAAATTCCCTTGGAAGCCGAATAATTTTAGCAAACAAGGCTGCCTATCCCCGTTTAAGAGAAAGACACTATATTCCCTTATCCAAAGCAAAAATGTACGCTAGCCAGAGATTCTCCAAGAGAGAAAAATTCCAAGGACAAGATAACTGGAGGACAAGACGAATGAAGGCAGACACCAATTTTAAGTCTGCTGCGATTGCTCACATGGTAAGACACTGGGTCTGTGCACCGTTGAGGTCAGCAGCTCAGCGGTTCAATTCCTGTGAGTGAATAAACTGCGCAGGGACCAGAAAGAGGCCTCCCTTAAATGCCAACCGGTATTCAGGAGTCCTGTGGGTAAAGATAACACCGCCCAAAAAATCCCTTTCACAAAGGCAGCCAGCCACCTCGGCGATCCCTGGTTAACACGTGCCATACGCTAAATCAATAAAGTCCACTGGTGTCTACAATCCTTATTTTAACATGCTCCCCCTGCTTTTCATTGCACATATAGAAGCATCAACCATCCTCTTTTCTTCATCTATGAAACTGGATTGATTTCTCCTCATTTCTTTATGAGAAGAGACCATCGCTACAGTCAAAACATTGCACGGGATTGTCTATGGAGATCAACTGCCAGAATTCCTATGGTGGCTGAGAAATTCTGGGAGCTGAAGTCCACAAGTCTTAATGTTGCCAAATTTGGAGACCCCTGATCCAGGTCATGGCTGTCCCATAGGGCTCAACCGTTGTCCTACCCCAAGGCCTGGGAGAAGAGCAAGGTTTTCAAAGGGTTTCTGAACATCAAGAGGGAAGCCCCATGGATTTCTGTGGGGATCTTATTCCAGAGAACTGGAACTGTGACAGGAAAAACATGCTTCCTAGATTGTTTAATCAGAGGGACCGGGAGTACATCTACTCTGCTCAATCTTACCAGGTGAGCAGAAATGATCAGGGATAGCTGGTTCCTCAAATGACTACATCCAATGCTACAAAAGATTTTTTGGATGATGACCAGCATCTTGAATTATACAGATAGCCCTTAACTTACAACAGTTCATTTAATGACTGTTCAAAGTTACAATGGCACCAAAAAGTGACTTAAGACCATTTTTCTCAGTTATGACCTTTGCAGCATCCCCATGATCATGTGATCAAAACTCAGATGCTTGGCAACTGATTCATATTTATGACAGTCCCAGTGTCCCAAAATCACATGATCCCCTTTTGTGACCTTCTGCAAAGTCAATGGAGAAGCCAGATTCACTTAACAACCAGGTTACTATCTTACCAACTGCAGTGATTCATTTAGCAACCGAGCTAAGAAAGGTCGTAAAATTGGGCAAAATTCACTGAACAGTTGTCTCAACTAACAGCTGAATTGTGGTCATAAGTTGAGGACTTCCCGAACTTGGAAGCTAACTGATAAGCAATGGAGCTCACTGAACAGTGGTGTCACATGGCCTGATTATGGCACTTCCCATTATTGCCTGCATTACCGCCTTCTGAACCAGTTGTAGCCTCCAAGGGTCTTCAAGAGCAGCTGCATGTAAACTGCATAGCTTAAACTCCAGTTGTGAGGTGCCATGGGCTGCCTCCTGATACAGGAATAAATGCCACTGGCTGATTAAATGGGTCTATGGAGGTCATGGTGCTTTTTCAAGAGGTAACTGGACTTTCTGGTTTTTCTTTGAAGATCTTTTGCTTCTCATCCAAAAAGCTTCTTCAGATGAGAAGCGAGACATCTTCAAAGAAAAACCAGAAAGTCCAGTTGCCTCTTGAAAAAAGCACCTTACACGGGTCTTTTCAAAGGGCTTCTTGGCCACAGTGGCCACATGTTCTTCAGACAGGAGCTTTGAGTCCAAAGCAATCTAGTGTCTCTAAGATTACACACTAGTCGAAATGAGCTGTAAAAATAACCTTGAGGAGAAGCAGCCATAGCCAAGGAATGGTCAGATAAGAGAAATCTGAATCCAAAGCAGGAATGTAACTTGAAAAACACTCCCAGACTGAACCCTCCCTAGTTTTCTTCAGGAGAAAGGCAGGGAGGGGAAGACACAGTGAGAGTTGAAAGATTATATCACTGTAACTTTATAATAAAACTCATTTTAATATTTATAACTTTGGTGTTCAAGCTTGGTCTACCTCAAAGAGGCAGTCTTGAATAAGAAAGTGTCACCCCATATTTATATAACATTTTTTTTTGTTTTTTGTTTGTCAGTCACTCAGAACTGCATCTGTCGGCTGGGCAGCCATATAAATCAATTTAAATAAATAAATAAATAAATCCAAGAGTTGGAAAGTCCTCCAGATAAAGGGGGATGGGCAAACATCTGGAACTAATTCAAGTCTTGTCAGAATTGAGCCCAAGCCTGTTCCTTTGCATTCAGACCTACCCAGACTCAAGACATCGGAAAAGAATATTGAGCAGCATCTGTTGGGAGAGTTGGATCAAGGTGTACAGTTTGGTACCATCAGCAAACTGATGAGTGTGGACATCAAACCAATGGATGGATTCAACCAGCAGTCCTGTGTAGATCAGGGGTCTCCAAACTTCCAGAAGGTGAAGTCCACAAGTCTCAGTGGGCAAGTTTGGAGACCCCGTTGGAGTTGTTGAAACAAAAGGGGCAAAAGCATCAACCCCAGAGCACCCACAGGATGACAGGCCATAGACTTGATCTCTGTTAATGCTATGTAGAAGCCCTCAGAACAAGAAAACCATCATAATCTGGTGCCTACCACTTCAAATCCCCATAGCCAATCCAAAAGTACTATAATTAGCAGTACCTCAATCAACTAAGAGGTCAAGGAACACTGGACCAACACTCCAATGTCTCTTATCCACGTTCTATCACAGCTTATCCCCAAATGCAACCAATGCAATCTTTGGACTATGTTCCAAGCTGAAATTGATCCAAATAATAATCCATTTCCAAATAATCCATGAACCTCTGAAGTTATTGCCTGACCATATTTCCCACAGCTTAAAAAAGGAAGACTAAGGAACTGGATAAAAATTGTCCAAGACTGCTTGGTCCAGTGATGACTTCTTGAGGGAAGCACACACTAAAAACCTGAAGGAACCACTGCAACAAAACTCTTTTATCTTGATGCAAATCATCTTTGGATGAGTGGAAAGCCCTTCCACGGGTCCCAAACAAATGTGCGTGTTCCCGTGTTATGTAGACTTTCAACTACAGAATTGATCAACCAACTCTTAGAAAAATGAGCCACCACCCCAGAAAAGAAAAAGCAGAGCAAGCCTCAGATTTTGTGACCTACGTCCTTTCATTTCAATGTGCCAAGAATGAGGAGGTCATAATGCTGAGCTGAACCACTTTAGATGGGCAACAGGGAAGGTTTGCAGACTTTTATTTCCTTCATTCCTCTTCCTGATATTGTATCAGTATGTGTGAATGACCTTGGGAGACAGAAGAAGAGTTGCAGCTTAGACCACCATCATAAAAAAAGAGATCTCAGTCCACGAAAGGAAAAGGGACATGGGAAAAATCTCAGAAGGAACCCTCCCTAGTTTCTGGAGAATAAAAGGAAAGGAGGGGGTTAATACAGGTAATCCTTGACTTACAACAGTTTGTTTAGTAATCATTCAAAACCACAATGGCACTGAAAAATGTGCGATGACTGTTCATATGACTGTTGTGGCATCCTCGTGGCCGTGTGATCAAAATTCAAGTGCTTAGCATCCAATTCATATTTTTGACCATTGCAGAGTCCTGAGGTCATTTTGCGACCTTCTGACAAGCAATATCATTGGGGAAATTAGATTCACTTTACAACCATGTTACCAATGTAACAACGGTAATGATTCATTTAACAGTGGCAAGAGAGGTCACAAATGGGCCAAACTCACTAAACAAATGTCTCACTTAGAAACAGAAATTTTTGTTTCAATTGTGGTCGTAAGCCGAAGACAGCCTGTACTTTCAGATGTGCAAGATTCTGTTAATGTAATCTTACAACAAAGATACAGCTGGTGCTTGTACTTGGACTTGTGCTAGTTATCTGGGCTACCTCAAAGAGCTAATGGACGTTTGTTTTTCTGCATGCGCCAAGTATATTACAAGGGAACCATCAAAGACAGTTTCCATCTAGCTGTCAGAACAATTTTTCCTTCTGTGTAATGTATGGTGCTATGCAAATTGCCATCTTTATTCTATTCCTTGAGCCATGAAAGCATTTTTGAAATCAAATAAAAAATGTTCGATCAACTAAGGCTATAAGAGATCGTAACATGAAGAGATCCCTTCCAGCTCTATTACGCCACCTTCCATGGTTGCCCATCCTCACAATTCAGCCAACATTTCCTTGCAACAATTCACATTTGTTTTCAGAGGCCACAACACCGAAATCAGAAACCCCTTTAGAACGAGGTCAGATGCAAAGTCTAAAGCACCCTAGTATATTATAAAATTGGTTTTCTTTAGGAAAAAAAAAACATTTCTATAAATATTCACAATTCGAAGGCTAACAAATACACATCTGTAGACAAACATTCTTATTAGTTTGAATCCCTATGATATACCCCTTTCCCCCAAACAACTGAACAAAAAAAGATAAGTGTTTAACACCATTGAACAAATTCCACAAGATGTCTTTGGTGATATATTCAAAAGGAAGAAAGAACTATGTGCACGCCACATCAAACCCAACATACCCGAAAGCATCAATCCATGAACAAAACACTTTACAACGAACTTTATCATCCTATCGGCAGCATAATCGTTTGCAGCAATTGAAACAGAGGCCCCTTCAACAGATCATGCCTCTCAATTCCACCCACCCCATTTCAGAAGTTCCAGGTAGGCAACATTTGGAGGAACTTCAAGTGTTGATGGCCCC
Organism: Laticauda colubrina; assembly: GCA_015471245.1. NCBI lineage: Eukaryota > Metazoa > Chordata > Lepidosauria > Squamata > Elapidae > Laticauda > Laticauda colubrina. The sequence goes on from BLBF01000058.1 coordinate 22,639,957, forward strand.
ACCACAGCACACCATGGTCAAGGAGATGCCGTTCGGCTTAGAATCACCCAGATTTGCAGTCAGGGATATGGGATCCAAACACTGGCCAATGGTCATATTGGCTAAAAGCAACAGGGGGTGTTGCTCCAGGTATCAAGATGTGCCATTCAAAAGGAAAGCCGTGATTTTAAGATGGGTGGAGTTAACAGGCTACCGTTGGGCTCAGTCACACCCAGTTTGATGGGCCATCAAATGTTTGGAGGGAGGTTTCAGGTATTTTCAAGTAAATCTTCCCATTCACTAACCAAGTTGGAATCCTGAGAAGGAGATGGCAAATGGATGGTAAGTAGCAAAGTCCAAGACCAGAAGAGTCTGAGAAAATGGAGGTCAGATGGAAAACGTTATTCCCAAACATTGGAGATGGGAAAGTAGGGTTTCCAAGGTGCCATTACGTAACTTGCAAGTTCACACCCCCACTCCCAAAAATTAACATGGCAGGGAAATCTCCCTGAAGGCTTTCAAGAAAGGAATGGACACTTGTCTGAAATGGTATAGGGTCTCCTGTTTGAACAGGGGATTGGACTAGAAGACCTCGAGGTCCCTTCCAACTGTGTTGTTATTATTAAGAAGGCTTTTCTGCCCAATTTGCTTGTTTGCACCAAACACTGAAAGCCTGTCTTTATTTTATTTTTATTCAAGATTTCAGGATTTCAAGCTGTTCCCCTCTGCTGGTAGTCCTCGACTTACAACCATTTATTTAATGACCGTTTGAAGTTAGGAGAACACTGAAAAACTGACATGATTGTTTTTCCCATTTAAAACTACTGCATTTAAAACTACTGCAGCATTCCTGTGGTCATTCATGTGATCAAAATTCAGCCACTTGGAAACTGACTCATACTTATGATGGCTGCTGTGTCCCAGGATCACATGGTTACTTTTTGCAACTTTCTGACAAGCAAAATCAATGGGAAAGCCAGATTCATTTAACGACTGCAGTGATTCACTTCACAATTGTGAAGCTTATCACAGTTGTGGCAAGCAAGGTTGTAAAATGAAGCAAACCACACTTAACAATTGTCTTGCTTAGCAACAGAAATTTTGGGCTGCGTTGTGGTCATAAGTCAAGGACTACCTCTAAGAGCTTTGTTCCCCTTTTATTACCAGATTTCAGCTTTTCTGTCTCTAGGGATGGCTACTCCTAAATGGGAAATCCTTGATTTACTACAAATGGAAGCAGCATTTTTATGGCCAAGAGCCCCATTTTCTTCTTTTCAAGAGCAACATCCAGAAGAGGACAGCATCAAATATTCTAGTTCCTATTCAGAGGGAGAACTTAAATGATATGCCCCAAGCTTATCATTTAAGTTTATCACAATGATTTTGTTTTTCATTCCCATTTCTTTAAAAAGTAAAATCTCACGATCTAATTTCAGGGACCAGGATTCAAGGGCTTTCCAGCAGCCAAATGAAGGAGTGATCATCACAAATAGCTTGTCAACTTATTTGTCGTCATGCAGAAGTTGGACCGGTTCTTGCTCTGCCTGGGAACTTTTGGGGAAAAAAAATCATCATTTTTGTGCAAAAAAGATTCTGAAACCTAATAAGACTTCTAATCAGACTTTCAAAGTTTGTCTGAGTTGCGAATTCTGAACACCGCCATGAAAAAAGTGTTGCATGGATTGCTAAAGCTGACACTCCCTGAAGTTCTCCTGCACAAACTTCTGCAAATATTAATAAAGAATATTTGTAGTTCAAATTATCCTTGATGTTTTCTGAGCTTTTCTTACAGACATTTCCCTACCCAAACTAGGCAAAGTCATCAATGTTACTTATACTTCATTAGCACTGATAATATTACCTAGTTTGGGTAATGAAACGTCTGCAAGAAAACAACCAAGCTCAGAGAGCACCAAGGAGCCCTCATTCCACCCAGGTATAGCCCTCATTCCATACAGTATATCTTGAACCTGTGTCTTTAACAAAGAGACAGACTTGAGAGCTTTTGCCTCATATCACCTCCCCTGCAATATGCACAAATGGGACACAAGACCTGGATTTCCTAGCCAGTCTGACTTGGAAAGAGAAGGAACTTCTCCCCGTCTGGTCAAGCAAAAAGCTATGTGTGTGTGTGTGTAAATGAAAAATGCACATTGGAATGTCATAATTCCCTAGACACACAATTTTATGTGCAACAGGGACAAGGTGTGATACAGTACAAGACAGTTGTGAGAGGAATTCAGGAGACCAGGTCTACTTTGGCCAACTGATGGAGGCTTTATTTCCTAAGAAGCTTCTCTGCATTCCATATTTCAATGAACAGCCATTCTAGGCACCCTAAAAAAATTGATTTCAGCAGATATTCTGCTCAGGAGCACTTTGAATCCGATTCCCAGAAATGAACTTTGGAGCACACACACAGAGTCTGGATGTAGCTCATTAAAGCAACTGCATCCTTTCTCTAGATCGGATGGCTTCATTCTGCAATGGCCAGCTGATCCTGGAAAATGGCACAGCGTCTTGAAAGTGCTACGGACAAGGTTCACAAACACACACAAAGAGACACACAGAAACCAACACCTACTGTACAAGCAAGCCAAGGCTCCTTTCTGGAATCAAACTGGAAGTGCTGCACTGCTCTAAAATTTAACTATAATAAAAAAATAACAGAATTCCGTTACTTTAAATAAGGGTAGTTTTGCACATGCATTCAAGTTCCCCCTCCTTTTAAAATATGCTTTTTCAGAAGTTGCAAAACCTCAACTGTGTTGACATTACTTTGTTTCAGTATCAATAAGTGTTTTTAATTTTTTAATTGTATGCATGTCTTCTTAGAAGCAATACACCCCCAAGTAAGATCCTCCTAGAATACATATTTCAGAGCCTTTTTTGGCCCATCTCCCCTCTAATCACATCTTGCCCTAATTTAACTAACAGCCAACTTTTTGCTATTTTGCCCATCCCATCCCTGCAACCTAATCTCATTGACAAGCACCAGGTTATATAGCTTTCTGCCTCCGCCCGCCCCAGGAAAACCACAGAAAGCCCAACTGAATTGAGCAAGCACACCCTAATGCAGGGTTTTCAAACCTGGGCCATTTCTAGGTATATGGACTTCAAGTTCCAGAATCCCATAGCCACATAGCCATTGCTGAGAATTCTGGGAACTGAAATCCACTCACCTTCAATTTGCCAAGGTTGGGAAACACTGCTGATATGCTGCATAACTGCAATCCTATATGTCACGAGTGCCAGACTCCTGTTGGCTCAAGGCTATCCAAGACCTTGTGCCATTTGTCAAAGGCCACATTCCAACCACGGCCCAGGCCAAGACCAGTTGCGGGGGAGGGGGGATAAAAAATGGGTGCTAAGCCTTTGGAAGGCTTAAGGCACTAATTCTGTCCCGAAACTTCCCTCCCAACTAAAAAAGAGAGAAAATTGCCCCCACCCACTCTGGAGGTTCTGGGACCAAAACAAGTAAGCATGCCAGCACCTCTCGATTTGCATTCCCTTCTACAGGCCTCTCCTGGAATAAAAGCAGCTGAGCAGGTTGACTTCCAAACACACCTCAAAAACTAGGAGTTAACGAGTTTCACCATTAAGTAAACCTCTCATTTTGGAAGGTCTTTGAGCGTTTTGCTCCTCTAAAACACACCACCTAACTTTGGTCACCTAGTTGACTTTTAGAAATTATTTTCGCTCCTCTTCCCATGATGGTGCAACTGGAAATAATCCAGGCCTTTATTCCCATCTCAACTTCTGAGACTGTCCCTGTTCTTCCCCATATCATTTTGTGGATCAGCAGAAGTTCCTTCTACCCACACATGTTTGTTTAAGGAGGAACATCAGCATCATTTCACCCAGTTCTCCTAGCTTCAAACCAAAGTCAACAGTCTGCAGTATTTTCTGTATTCTCACAGCTCACCAGAACAAAAGCCCATTCCAATTCAGCTGGAGCCCTATTCACAAAAGCTACTTGTCCAGTTAAGTTCACAGACTAACTAGCTGGCAGGAAGTGCTTCCCAAATGTTCTGGGTCTAGAGTTTCCTCAATGTTCAGCCTTGCCCCTAGAGGTGGTCTCAGCACTGCTTGGTGTGAAGCTGAGATGTTCCCTGAGCCACATCCCCAGGCTTACACATTGACGGCTTGTCAGGGGTGCAAGGAAAATCAAAGCTCAAAGGCAAGTCTAGACCTTTCTCTCCCAAAGGGAGAACCCAAGCATGTTTTTTAGACAGATTGTTCCCACCAGGCCTCTGAGGAGTAGAGCCCTCTGGTGACATCACAGGGGCCTGCAGAAACAGAGTGGAGGGCCTGGTCAATGGTCTCAATGCTGGAAGGACTGGATGGTTGCTTCTATCTCCTGGAAGGTGTCCAGCTGGTTCCTTGGTGGAATTCTGCCCCAGATGAGCCAAAGGAGGAGCCATGTCAGAGTGCTCCAATCCTCCCCAAGGACTTTGAGAGGGGAGTGTATTCCAACCTTTCTCTCCTGTTTTTGTTTCTTGCAAGGAAAATTCCTCCATGCCATGTGGTACATTCAATTGTCCTGGCCACGAGAAGCCACCAATAGCTTCTTCTCTTTCTCCTAGAGAATGTGGCACATCTTCCTGGCCATTGTCCAATCCAAGAGGACCAGGATTCTTTTTGGAACTGCTCCAGAGCTCAAACGGCCTGAAACTCTTCTTGGATAGCTGCAAGTTTGCCAGCTCAAACTCCAGACTTTTGGTATCAAGGGATCGGCTTCTCCTGCAGACAGACAGCGGCTCCAGCAGAGGTGGACTCAGCTCCTGAAGTCGAAGATGCCGAGGAAGGCTGGCAGCTCCCCAGTGAAAAGAGATCTGAGGATACTCGGGAAACATTCGGTCATCACATTTAGCAAAGGATGCTTTGGAGTCATAAGTGTCCCTGAAAGCCTCAAAGGACACGGTCATGTCCTCATCTGTGTTCATCTCCAGATGCTCCTCACATTCCCCTTCCCCTTCCTGTTCGACATCAACGATGTCAAAAGTCACCATTGTGGGGAGGTCAGGAAGGTTCTGAGTGAACTCAGAGCCTGAATCGGAGCTTCTAAGACTTTCAGACAGGCTAGCGAAAAGAGTACCATTGCTGGTGAATTCCACCAAGGCTTGTGAGAAGTTCACAGCTTGTTCTGGTTCTTCAGTGTGTTCCTGGCAGGGCTCTGGGAAGTCAGTTCTTGGAGAGCAGCTGTGGTGGCTATGCGCTCTGTAGAGAGAGTAGGTCACAGAGTTTCCCGAAGCCAAAGCACAGGAATCAAGCACTGGATGTTCACCGCTGGAGCCCAACTCTGAGCCATTCTCTAATGGCTGTACAAGGCAACTGTTGTGTGCTTTAGTGGTGCTGCTATTATCACAAACCTTTTCTGGACAGAGCTTCCTGTGGAAATCATCTTCCCAGTCTTGGTTTTCTGCTAGCTTCTTTCCACCGCTTAGACTATCATTCAAAGCACAAAAATTCATTTGCTCACAACCATGGCAACTCAAGCTCTTCCCAACTAAGCTAGTTGTTTGCATTTTACATTCAGACAGCTGCCCTGGTCTCAGCTGTTGGTCTCTTCTAAGCTCCTGGAGGTGTTTCAGGGCCGGCTTTCTTTGCATCTCCCAAAAAAGCAGCTGTTTCTGGAGGGTTGCCAGCCTCTGCTCTTCTGTTTCCATTGCTTCACTTTTCTGATCCATCAGCCAGATCAAGTCCTTCTCATCGGGGAGAGCAAAGTCTAGAAACTGGTCAAATATCTTCGAAGGAGACACTTTCCCATCAAACCAGGATCCATCTCCACAAGATGGGCTCATTAGTGCATCGTCTGGTTCATAGAACTCATAAAGAGCATCTCCGCTGTAGCTGTCCCTTGGAAGGCGGTCCTTTTTTATTTCATCTAAATCATCACCAGCTTCATCTTCAGGACCTGGGGTGGTAGAATCATAGTAGCCTTCATCACTGTTGGGAGCAGATTCTTGTTGATCGCTATGTGGTGTCAGAAGGTCTAGATCATTCCTTGTTCCTTCAGGGTATAGATTAACTTCTTGCTTGGCACCATTCATGCCCTGAAGGTCACATTTGGGTATGAGCTCTGGCAGATGGGCTTCAGGGACTGCATCTCCTTTAATGGCTCCTGCCCACATCTGCTGGAGGTACTCTTCTAAATCATCCGGCAGGGCCATTTCCTCCCCTCCACCTTGGTAAGTAACCAAACAAGAGGTCCTCTTGGTCGCATCCCGACTGCGTTCCACAGATGTTGAGCTCTCCGTGATGCTATCAATATCCGGTTCTGCAATGATATCTCCACAACCGGTGAAGGAGTCAAAGCTTTTAAGGGATGTCACCTCCCCAAACATCAAGCTAAGTTGCTCCCCGGATGGTACGCAAGGAGGGCTCTTCTCCAGGAACTCTGGCTCAAATGCATCAGGGAGGTCATCGTAGGCAGAGTCAGCACAGACGTCCTCCAGGTTGGGCTGCCCATCTCGAGATTCTTCAGAACACACTGCTCCTCTATCTGTCTCACCAATGGACCTAACTGGGCTTGAGGCCAAGCAGTCCATCTCTCCTGCCCCATTATGGTTGGCTATTGAAGGCACAGCAGCATCACTGGAGAAATTCTCCGCACATTCTGGCGTCACAGTCTCACTCTGAGGATTCCCACCCAGCCCATTTCCACATGGCTGTTCTTCGGTTACGGTGTCCCTGAGAGCCCATTCTTGCAGCTCTGTCTTCTCAGGTTCAGCAACTTTGTTCTTCCGATGATGGCGAATGCTGTTAAAAAGCCCCTTCAGCCCCTTTTTGGATCTCGGCAGGAACAAGGACTTCTCCCCTGTCAGCTTCTTTTCAAAGCCTTCAGAGCTGCTGGACAGAAAGTTTGTGGTCTGGGTGAAGCCAACTTTGAGCTCGGCTCCCAAAACAGCACTCTGAGAACTTGGCAGCAGCTGGGGAGAAGGGAAGTCTGGCCCTCCATCCGAGGGACTCTTGAGACACCCAGAACTGGCCTCTTCGTGCACCACGTCACTGATGCCGTCATGAGTCTTGCTCTTGCTGAGACCCTTTTTGGAGGTTCCCTTGGCCTGGCTTTTATTCTTCCCCCCAAAAAAGCTTGGTAGGGTGCAGATGCTTCTCTTCCCCCCAAAGAATTTAAAGGCTGTCTTCTTCAGCTTGCTAGCCGGCGCCTGTTGCCGATTTGGCTCTGCCCCAGCGAAGGAAGCATCACAGGGTTCGGAGAGGTGGCTGGCTGCCCCATTTTCCTTCTGGGACTCTTTTCTATCTTTGACCAAGAGAGACTTGGCCCTGGGATTCTCAACGATGCCTGCAGCTTCTAGGGCAGCCATTCTGGCTTGCATCGCTAAGTGAAGACCAATGATTTCATCGCCCCTTTCGTATCTTTTGACCAAAGCATCATGGGAATTCTAAAAGAAAAAAAAGGGAAGGGAATGGGGAAGAAAAGAGAAAGAGCATCAAGACAATACACAGAAAACTTGCAATTGTTTAGAACAGGGTTTCTCAACCTTTAAGACATATGGACGTCAACTCCGAGAACTCCTCAGCCAGTGATGTGGCTGGGGCATGCTGGGAGTTGAAGTCTATGCATCTTAAAGCAACCAAGGTTGAGAATTCCTGCTTTAGGAGACCCTACAATGGTATGTTGGAATAACCTTGGGAGACCAGGCAAAGAAATGCAACCAGGGAATGGTTACATAAAGGGCAGCTGAGCCCACAGTAGGAGTGTGGGTGGGGCAAGAGTCAGAAGAGACCCTTGCTAGTTTTTGGGTGGACAGAGGGAGAAAAGTACTTTCAGACTTGCAAAATTGATGTCAACCTTATAGACAGACCAGGCAGAAATGTGAATAGAACTAATTCTATTGTATTGTAACCCTACATTAATAGAATGTGTTAAGTCTGATAGTACGGGTTTTCCTCAACTTGCAACGGTTTATTTACTAACTGTTCAAAGTTGCAACGGCACCGGAAAAACTTACTTATGGCTGTTTTCACACTTACAACTGTTGTAGCATCCCTGTGGTCACATGATCAAAATTCAGATCTTGGCAACAGGTTCATCTTTATGACGATTGCAGTGTCCTGGGGTCACATGATCACATTCTGTGACCTGATGAACAAAGTCAATGGGGAAGCCAGATTCATTGAACAACGGTGTTACAAAGTTAACTGCAGTGATTCACTTAACAACTGTGGCAAGCAAGGTTGTAAAATGGGGCAAAACAACACAAATGCTGGGCTCAATAGTGGTTGTAAGTCGAGGACTGCCTGTACTTTTTCTTCCCACACTGACAGCTGCACAACTAGTCCTATTATTTCGTGAGTTAGGGCAGGGATGGGCAACTATGGCAACTTTATTAGCTATGGACTTGGCTGGCTCGGGAATTCTGGGAATTGAAGCCCACAGGTTGTAAAGTTGCTATAATTGCCCATCCCTGGATTAGGGAGTACTTATGTTTCTGAACATCTTAACAATAAAAAGTGAAACGGCTCATCTCATATTTGTACTGCTTTGGTGTTACACTGATCAACCACAAAACAGGAATATCACATTTATGGCCTTTGATCCATTATTTATGAAGCTCAGTTGTCCAGTGGTAAAATTTCTCATCTTCGGTCATTCAACTTGTAAACAGGCAGAGAAGCAGGTGACTTCAGATGGAGGCACAATAACTATTTGCTTCTGCCAACTGTTTTGTTCTGGCAAAAATCAAAACAGAACCTACTAAGGCTTGAAGATTTCTTCCAGTTCTTTGTAAAAGAGAAAATGGAACTATAAACTCTTAATTTCCCAATCCTTATCCTAGAAGGCTCACATATTCTTTTTCTTTTTCTTCTTCAGCTGCCTTGAAAACAGACAAAACTTCAAGACCTCAACTACCCCTGTGAGGCAGGTAGTCCTCGACATACAACCACAATTGAGTTCAAAATTTCCATTGTTAAGCAAAATAGCTTTTGCCCCATTTTATGACCTTTCTTCACATAGTTGTTAAGTGAATCACTGCAACTATCAAGCTAGTAACACCGGTAAGGCTTCCCCATTGACTCCAAAAGTCACAAAAGGGGATTAGATGACCTTGGAATACTGCAACCGTCATTATATATTACAGGCCAGTTGCCAAGCATCCAGATTTTGATCCTGTGACCACGGAATGCTGCAATAGTCATAAGTGTGGAAAATGGTTACTTTTCCAGTGCCATTGTAACTCTGAATGGTCACTAAGTGAATGGACGTAAGTGGAGGACTACCCATCGTTAAAATGAAAAAAAAAATATGGAAACTTGATCAAATCTTTTCAGCCCAAAGCTTTGGGGTATTTTCTCCCTCAACTGCCCCTTAAGCCCTAACTGCTTAACTTAAATCATGGTTAGCCTGTTGGTTTGAGCTCCAAGTGCCAAGCTCAAGCCAACAGCCTAACTACCAACTGGAGCTACTGATATTTAAACATGTTTAAAGCACAGTGTTTGGTGAAAACTCGGTGGAACTAACTTCAAAGATAGGTAGTAAGCAACAACCTTGAGCCACTGGAATCAAGATTTAGCTGAAAAAATATTAACCCTCTCAAGGCCAAGTAATCTCCCAGAAGAATTTTTTGAAGAGAATTCCTTTGTGTAAGCACTATGGAGAACACAACCTGCTATGAAACAAAGATTAGAGCGTTTGAAGGAAGCTCAGCTCAATCTACACCTCAATTGTGCCTTAATCTGTCCAGCTTCAGACAAGCTGCTGTTGACATACTCTCCTTTAATCCCTGGAAATCACTAAAAATGTGTCTCAAAAATATATCCTTTCTGTTCTCCTCCCAGTCCAGTGAATATAACAACTAGCTCTGTCTATCAGCACAGATGATGCACTCACTGCCATATAACTAATTCTCAATAAATCAACAATTTAAAGAATATGATTGAACAGACCTAGCAGCCCAGAAGAAGAATCCAACCTGATCAAGTGAGGGCTTCCTACAACCCAAGAGACTCAAGTCAACCCTTCCTGCATGGAAGAGCCCCTAACCCAAGCCAGCCTGAGCAACCCTGCTCAGAACTTAATGGACCAAGCTGGGCCACCTCTCAGGGTATCTATCATGGACCGACATTTGCCTGCATCACACATTATTCAGTTCCTCTCTTGAACACACCTGGCTGGCCTGCCAAGCAGAGGAATTTTGCCTATTTCCCTAATTAGAAAGTATGAAATCATCGAATCTGGGAAGAGGAAGCTACGGCCTATATCTCTTTCTCTCTTCAAGCCATTCTAGCTAGACAGGTGGCCGTTCTAATGTCTGATCCCTTGCATGACCACTTATGAAAACTACTGCTTTGAGTTCTGTATCATTAGTCACAAAACTGAAATATGGAGCATGAAATATTTTGCTAATCAATACTTACTTTTCCCTTGCCTCCAAGTTTTTATTCAAGCTAGTAGTCGATGGAGATTCTCAACCATCCAGGTCATGGTTGTCCAAAAATGCATTTTCAAGAGGCAACTGGACTTCCTTGTTTCTCTCAGAGCTGAAGAAGCTTCTTGGATGAGAAACAAAACATCTTCAAAGGAAAAAAACCCAAGAAAGTCCAGTTGCCTCTTGAAAAAGCACCTTTGGGACATTCAAGCAAATAATGATTGGAACATCCTTGAAGATTTGATGGCAGATGACTAAACCAAGCAAGATCTGATGATGAATCCCTACCCATTATTTCAATCCTCCCTACAGCCAGACCACTCATTTCAATCCTTGATACTTTACGAAAGTATTTCTCAACCTTGGCAACATAAGATGGGTGGACTTCAACTCCCAGAATTCCCTGGCCAGAATGTTTTGGGAATTGACAGCCAAATAGTTGGGGAAAAAGTCATGGAATTTTGTTTTTACATAGTCAACTACAGAGAGATTGTTATATGCTCAAAAATGAACAGCTTTGGCACTACCTACAATGGAGCAATAGTTCCTGACTGGAAACTCTTTGTGGGCTTTTTGCAGGAAACCAGGAGATGATAAGTTCAAGTCTGCCCTTAGCCATGAAAGGCAGCTAGGTGACCTTGGGCCAGTCCTTCTCTCTCAGCCCAACCCATTTCACAGGCTTTTTGTTGTTGTGAGGAAACTAGGAGGAGGAAGGAACATTAGATATGTTCACCACCTTGAGTTATTTATAAAAATAATAAAGGTGGGATATAAAACAAAAAAAAATCATATAAATATGAATGTCTGGTTTGTGATTTTTGTGATAACATCAGATAATTAGAAAAAGCCTTTTTGTAATCATAGAATAAGTAAGAGATAACTTTTTAACCATCTTATATTTGTTGCAAGGGAAATTGGAAGCTTCGGTATTTCAAGCTTTTTTTACAATAACAAAATCAATCTATTCATCAAATATCAATCTATTCATCAAAGTTAAAATTTCTTTTTTTTCTGTTTCAAACAAAAAGTCCAGAAGTTATTTCCAATAGAAACAAAACTAAATCAATCCTTCTCTTTAATTAAAAGTCAGTTTTACCATCTCCCCTAACTGTATCACTTGTTCCATCTATTCATTCTTCATGATAAACATTTCAATAAATGGAAGCCATACTAATATTTTGACCTGCAGCAGGATAATGATGCAAGATGAAAATACCTTTTTGCATATCGATACTCAAGATTCTCGATGTGAGGACTCCCATTCCCACTCTTAAAAGAGACAAGGTGGGCTTTCCATAATTAGACCTTTATGTCAATATTTGTCAACCCTTTGAGATCGGCTAAGTCAAGAAATGGACACTGCATGGATACCATGCCAATTTACTCTTGTAGAACATCATAAGAACATCCTGAAAGCCTGTCCAAGTTTCTCTCTAACCCAATTTAAAAATCCAGTTCAATGGAAAAAGGGATTAGGGGTGAAATGATAGCAGTGTTCCAATATTTGAAATGCTGCTACAGAGAAGAGGGGATCAACCTATTCTCCCAGGCACCAGAAGACAGGAGAAGAAGCAACAGATGAAAACTGATCAAGGAGAGAAGCAACCTGGGATTAAGGAGAAACTTCCTAACAATTAGAACAATTAACCAGTGGAACGACTTGCTTTCAGAAGTTGTGAGTGCTCCAACACTAGAGATTTTGAAGAAGAGACTGGAAAACCATTTGACTGAAACGAGAAAGGGTCATCTGTTTGAACAGGGGGGTGGACTAGAAGATCTCCAAGGTCCCTCCCAACTCTGTTATTCTGTTGAGGGAGGGTTAAGTTTAGTTTCTTTCTCAAGCTTCCTTCAACCCCCTTCTTGAAATTGCCCAAGTTCTCACCAAATAGGACTTCCATTCCACTTCTCCAATTTTGGTTTACAAAACAATTTCCATCTTGTTTATTCCAATGTCACTAAAATGAAAAGTTGGAAATTAAGTATTCCTAAGTGAAGGTGAAATTCATTAAACACAGCAGCAGTATAACTGGAAAAATAAGAATGCCCCAACTGAGACAAACAAGGCCTTCAAATATCCAGAAATTTATTTCAATCGTTCACCTCCTGAAGATATCAAATTTACCACCTCTCAATTCCAGCATCAAAGACCACTAAGAAGGCAGTCAAATCTGCCAGCCCAAAGAATTAAAATTCCATAAAAGCAGTAACTGAACTATAAAAAAAAACCTGAGATGATTAGCCTGCTATTGACCAGCCAGCCGTTTTGCACCTTCAAAGTGACATCTACATTAACAGCAAGCAGCTCAAATTTTAGTTTCCTTCCTACCTCTCCAGCAGTAAATAATTTTCTCTGGAATGCAGCTACGCTAGAAGCAAATATGAAACTCTACCATCCAAAATATTGGCTGAAACAAGCTTTTGAGGGTGAATCCTGAGCCTAGCTCAGCAGTCTTCAAGCTTGACAGCTTTAAGACTTGTGGACTTCAACTCCCAGAATTCCTCCTCCAGTCATGTTAGCTCAGGAATTCTGGGAGTTGAAAGTCCACAAATATTAAACTTGTCAAGTTTGAAGACCCTTGGCCTAGCTCATCGTTTCTGAAAAATTTCCCTTCATTTGGAAGTAAAAACTGCAATATGCTAGGATGAGACAAAGCTGTGGCAAAAATTAAACAGAGTATTTGATTTAGATGTGCAAAACAATGGGGCTAATGCCTCACTCCACCCGTGATGTCTTTATCAGTCCTCTTTATGTTATCCCCAACTAACTTTTCTTTGGGAAATGCTGCACAGAAAAACAGTCCCAAACTGCATCAAGAAGGGATATTTTCAAGATCACGTGAAGTGATAGCACAACTTTATACCATACTGGGGAGAACATACTTGGAATACTGGGTCAAATTCAAGACACCGGTGTTCAAAAATGATGCTGAGACTGGAAAGACTGCAGAGAAGAGCCATAAAGAAGGGGGCTGGAGGCTAAACAGTTACAGGAATTGGGTGTATCTGGTCTAATGAAGAGAAGGACTTGGGGTGGCAGCATAGCAATATTATTATTTTTATTATTTTATTGAATTTATTCACTGACCATCTTACCACACAGTAACTTTCAGCAGTTTACAATATTAAAAAGATAAATGTTTACAAAATCTATACACAATAGGAACTAAATAATAAAAATGATAAATATAAAATCATACTGAAGGATGAGGAAGGAGGGAATAGGATGAGCAGAGGAGAAGGTGGAATCTTTTACTGGCCTGTCAACCATCCTCATTGGAGTCCCAAGCCTAAAATTTGAGGGGCTGTTGCGGGGGGAGGTTGTCAACCTATTTTCCAAAGCACCAGAAGGCAAGACAAGAAATAATGAAACTTAAGTTGGGACAGAGATGTTGTTGGTATGATGTTCTACAGCAGTAAATTGGCATGCAATCCATGCGGTGCCTATTTCTTGACTTATCCTATCTCAAAGGGTTGACAAATGTTGACATAAAGGTCAAATTATAGAAGGCCCACCTCGATTCTTTTAAGAGTGGGAATGGGATCCTTCATATCAAGATTGTTGAGTGTTGATGTGCACAAAGGTGTTTTCATCTTGCATTATTATCCTGCTGCAGGTCAAAAGATAAGGTTTGTAAGTTGATAAGGTAAGGTTAACAACTCAAGGTGGCAAACATACAGAACATACCTTCTTCCTGCTATTTTCCCTACAATAATACCATTCACCAATGCCATCAAGGACAGAAGCTAGGTAGAAATAAAGAGAAATTTCCCATCAGTGAGAACAAGTTATCAGTGGAAAGACTTGCCTCTAATAGTGCAGCTTTTAAGAAGAGATTGGACAGTCACTTGTCTGAAATAGTAAGCGGTCTCCTACTTGAGCAGGGGTTGGACTAGATTACTAGAAGAACTCCAAGGTCCCTTCCAACTCTGTTATTCTGTAAGTTTCTATCTGTTGTAAAAGGAGTCAAAAGTCACTTTTTAATGGTTTTGTTTCCTTTTATATATATTTTATTTTACTGACTTTCTATTTCCTATTTTTCTTTCTCTTCTCTCCTTTTTACTATTTCCATTCTTGATCATTAGCTTTTTTGTTCGGTTTGATTTTATTTTAATAAAATCAGTCAAAGAAACTGTGCTTTTCCTACCCTAGGAAAGTTGAAAAATTTTAAAAATGCTTCGATCCACAATTTTTTTACCATGATTATTTCTTTGATTACCCATTCAATTTCTGCTTTTCTGCTTTTGCATTTCTTATGCCACTGTTATTAATTTAATCTTTTTAATCTATTTTTTCTAGTTCTTTGGCTTATGATGATCAACATAATAAATAATAAATAATATTTCATCATATCATCTATTGTATGATATATATGAATGCCCTTGTATTCCCCTTCAGCACTGTAAGAATAACATTTTGGGCTCTGTATTATTTTGCAGCTGTTTTTGCCATGTTTTTTTTACATTGTGTTGCTTTTAATCTTGTTCTTGATTTCACTGGGTTGTCATTATTATTGTGCAGTTTAGTTTTATTATGCCATGTTATATAATTGTTACATTGCTTTGGATTTATGTTCTTCATTTACCTGTACAAAACCCAGAGCACTCTATTTGATATTTTAAAAGCATAATAAATCAACTGCAGGGTGCAAATAACTCAGTAAAGATTAAAAAGTTGTAAACTGAAAACATATGTGATCTAAAATGCACTGAGATTTGCAGTCCAATGCAAAATTAACCAGTGAGAAATCTTAATCAAATCAACGGGTTGTGTGTGTGTGTCTATATCTATCTCTCTATCCTATGTTTATAAAAAAATTATTAAAAGTTTTGAGAAGAGTAAGAACCTCTACAAACTACATTAGAGCAGAAGAAGTGAGAAAGAAAGAAATAACAGAAAAAACTAAAATTGCCAAAAGAGAATAGAAAAAATATGGAACAAGATATGAGGGCATAAAGCAGTAGCATCTGATATTCTTCACAGCAATTAAAAGTACAATTACATTTTAACCACTCTTTTTAACCAACTGTCTGCAAGGAGTATAAATCCTTCCATTTTCCATGATTCAGTCAGAGCTGAAGAAGCTTCTTGGATGAGAAGTGAAACATCTTCAAAGAAAAACAAGAAAGTCCAGTTGCCTTTTGAAAAAGCACCTTTGAGGCAACCAGGACCTGGAAGACTGAGAATCTCTATAGACTCTCTGAAGTTACATCCTGACTCTCTTCTTTCTATAATTTATATCCTGCCTAATCATCACATTTGCATTTTTCCTCATTTTTGCACAAAATGTCCCTAAAGGGTTAATATTGTCTTTCCTCTAAACAAAGAAGACAGTTTATCCGTCTGTCAATTTCATTCTGTCAATTTCATTCTGTCGATTTCACCAAATACTCTTCAATGGTGCCAAGTGCCATTTTTTTCCATCTTTGTGGATAAAATAATCTCCCCAAAAGAATCATATCTTGACATAATCTCACATGAGTTTTTTTTTCCTAATAGTTTGTCCAACAACCCCAAAAGGAAAAGTTCCAGCTTCAATATACCTCTCTTTTGAATGAAGATGTGTGTAACCATGCTACAACTTCACAAATTTTGAAGCCTTGGGTTGTTCCATCCATCAGAATAGAGCTGGGAGAGACCTGGAGGTCTTCTAGCCCAGGGGTCTCCAACCTTGGCGACTTGTGGACTTCAACTCCCAGAGTTCCTCTGGGAGGGAGCAAAGCTGGCTGAGGACCTCTGGGAGTTGAAGTCCACAAGTCTTAAAGTTGCCAAGGTTGGAGACCCCTGTTCTAGCCCAACTCAAGCAGGTAACCTGATACCTTTCTGGACAAATGGCTGTCCAAGGATTTCTTAAAAGCCTCCAGTGATGGAGCACCCACAACTTCTGAAGGCAAGCTGTTCCACCGGTTAATTGTTCTATCATCCTGAAGTACAGACAGTCCTCAACGTATGACCACAATTGAGCCCAAAATTTCTGTTGCTAAGCAAGGCACTTATTAAATGAGTTCATTTATGATTTTTTTTGCCAGTTTTTAAGCAAATAACTGCAGCTGTTAAGGGAATCATGAGATCATTAAGTGAATCTGACTTCCCTTATTAACTAGCTTGTCGGAAGCCAGCGAGAAAGGTTACAAAATGGTGATCCTGCAACCGTCATAAATATGAATCAGGTGCCAAATGCTAAATTTTGCTCACATGACCATGGGGATGATGTGAAAACTGGTCACACACCACTTTCTTCAGCCCTGTTGTAACTTCAAACTGTTAACTAGGTGAATGGTTGTTAAGTTGACTTCTACTTCTACAATACCCAGAGTTGCTTCTGTAAGATGGGCAGGCATATAAATGTAATAAATATATGCCTACATGTCTCAAAAATCCATCATCCTTTGCTACAGTTGTGGATAATTTCTCAACTTCTTTGCAAACATTCCAGCCTCAGTTTAACAATGATTGCCCTGTTGGTTGTATTTAACTGACATCTGACCCCTCTGTTTACATTCTTCTGTCTTGGCACTCATGAATATGTTGCATCTGCCAACTGCTGACAGAATGCCACACAGCTGATCATGGGAATCCAGTCCATGACAGATTGCACCACGATAAGGGCTTTAAAACAGGAACAAGGGCCTATTGTGATTTGTTATCTCTGTGCGTGCCTGTCTGTGTCCGTGGTATTTGTCCCAGTTTATCACCAGGAAGCACTGAAGACAACAAAATCTGGTGGAACAAATGTAGTGTCTGATCTTAACAGACTCATGTTACACAGGATAAAAAATTGTAGAAGTATGATGATGCTTTGCAATGGTTAAGCCAAAAGGGATATTGCCATAAGACCAGGACTGTGACAGTGGCATTATGGGTAGTCCTTGACTTACAACCACAACTGAGCCCAAAATTTTTATGGCTGGGTGAAACATTTGTTAAGTGAGTTTTGCCCCATTCAACTTTTCTTGCCACATTTGTTAAGTGAATCACTGCAGTCGTTAAATTAGTGACACAGTTGCTAAGAGAATCTGACCTGCCCATGGACTTTGCTTGTCAGAAGATCACAAAAGGGGATAATGTGACCCTGGGACGCTGCAACCGTCATAAATGTGAATCGGTTATCAAGCATTCAGAATTAGAATTCTTTTATTGGCCAAGTATGATTGGATACACAAGGAATTTGTCTTGGTGCAAATGCTCTCTGTGCAAAAGATACACTCAACAAGAGTCATTGGGTGCAACACTTAATGATCGTCACAGGATATAATAAGCAATCAAATCATACTAGGAAAGAGTCAATATAGATTGTAAGGATACAAGTGACAAAGTTACAGTCATACACTCACAAGTGGGAGGAAGGGATGGGTGATAAGGAATGATGAGAAGATAGTAGTGCAGGGAATTATTTCTTTAGCAGTGATGGCTTTGGGGAGAAAACTGTCCTTGTGTCTGGTTGTTCTGGTGTGCAGGGCTCAGTATAGCGTCGTTTTGAGGGAAGGAGTTGAAACAGTTTATGTCCAGGATGTGAGGGGTGTATAAATATTTTCACAGCCCTCTTTTTGACTCCTGCAGGATGCAGGTCCTCCATGGAAGGCAGGTGGGTAGCCATTGCTATTTTCTGCAGTCCTAATTCCTCTCTGGAGTCTGTTTCTGTCCTGTTGGGTTGCAGAACCAAACCAGACAGTTCTAGAGGTGCAGATGACAGACCCAATAATTCCTCTGTAGAACTGGATCAGCAGCTCCTTGGGCAGTTTGAGCTTCCTGAGTTGGTGCAATTCAAATTCTGATCACGTGATCATAGGGATGCTGCAAAGGTTGTAACTGTGAAAAATGGCCATAAGTCACTTTTTTCAATGCTGTTGTATCTTCGAACGGTCACTAAGTGAACTGTTAATTTGAGGACTACCCATAGTACTGTAGGTAAGGAAACACCGTCAACCCAAAACATAGATTAATTTAATTCCATGAAGATAAAGGACTCCTCTACACACGGCATTTTTTTAAAAAAAAGTATAGATGTATATATCAAAGAATTGTTGTGACAGAAAGTCGATATAATTACAGAAAAACAGTCCTCGACTTACAACCATTCATTTAGTGACCATTTGAATTTGCAATGAAATTACAACTACTGGTCCTCACCCTTATGACTCTTTTAGCATCCCCACGGTCATGGGATCAAAAGTCAGGCACTTGGCAACTGGCATATATTTAGGACCATTGCAGCATCCCAAAGTCGCCTTCTGTGACCTTTTGACAAGCAATGTTCGCTTAACGACCAGATGATTCACTTAACAACTGCAGTGATTTGCTTAGCAACAGTGTTATAAAGGTTCATAAAATCTTGCATGACACACTTAATAATTTCTTAACAATAAAACCTCTAAAAGTACTTACTGTAAAAATACAGGTAGTCCTCGACTTACAACAGTTTGTTTAGTGACCTTTCAAAGTTACAATGGCACTGAAAAAAGTGACTGACAGCTGTTTTTCACACTTACAACCATTGCAGCATCCACTGCAGGTCACGTGATCAAAATTCAGATGTTTAACAACTGACTCATATTTATGACAGCTGGCGTGTCCGGGGTCATGTGATTCCCCCTTTTCAACCTTCTGATGAGCAGTTTTTTAAAAAAAAAATTAGAAAAATACTTTAGTAAGCAAATTAATATAAATACAAAACCAAACATTCCGCTTGTTGCAACATAAGCAAGACAGTGTTCCCTCATTCTGACATCTCTCAAATTATGTAGAATAATAATTCATAATTACTTTAACATACAACACAAAGTTTCATCTAATTATATATCACAAACATAGCTGCATGTAATGTTACTATTTTCTGTCATACCTTTTTATTTGACTTTGTTTTGGGGGAAGCCAGAGTCACCTAACCACCAGGTTACTAATGTAACAAAATGGAATAATTCACTTCACCATTGTGGCAAAAAAAAAGTCATAAAACAGGGCAAAACTCACTTTAACAAACGACTCCTTTAACAACATAAATTTCAGGCTCAGTTATGGTCGTAAGTCAAGGACTGTTTGCATAGTCCCAAAGCTGTATCTGGTCAAGAGCCCCATTGTGTCATTACAGAGATGACCAAAGAAGGAAAAAAACAGAAGCATGGCCAGAGTTTGACCATCCAAGTCAGAAGTGTGTAATTTGGAGAAACCACAATGCGCTACAATGCGTTTTTCATTATGAATGTGACGACTGGATGAGGCCAGGGCAAAAGTGAAATCTGATTTATCCTACTCTGCGTTTTTGCAACTGCCTTAAAATTAAGTAGCCCTGACCTAAAAGATTTCATCTGATTAACAGAGTTGTGGAAAGTTGAAAAGTTTCCCCTTGTGGGATCCCATCAGTACACACACGCACACACCCGCACAAAGAGTCTTCCCCAAAATGAAGCCTCTCCATAGGTTCACTCAGCCTTGCTGTTCAGCCTTTCCTAACACGTCCAGCGCAGGTAAGTTCCCCTGCAACTTACAACCATTTAGTGACTGTTCTAAGTCCAACAGTGCTGAAAGGGGTGACTTATGACCAGTTCTCACGCTTGTGACCCTCACAGCATCCCCATGGTCATGTGATCAAAATTCAGGAGCTTGGCAACTGGCACATGTTGTATTTCTTAGCCGCCCGTTTCCCTCGGAGAGCAGATCTCCGTGGTGCTTATACGGCGGTTGCAGCGTCCCAGGGTCACGTGATCATCGCCATCTGTGACCTTCCCGGTCAGATTCCGACAAAGTCAATGGAGGAAGACTGATTTGTTTAACGACCACACGATTCATTTAATGACCGAAGTGATTCACTTATCAACCATAGCCAAGAAAAAGATTGTAAAATTGGGTACAACTTGGCATTAACAATCTCTCTGCTCAGCAATCGCAACGCTGCTGCTCCGAGGTGGAGGATTGTTTGTAGCTTTAATTTTTTTAAAAAAGAAAACAAAACTTCACGCAAATCTCACCACTGCCTGAGCCAAACAGGAAAAAAACGCCCAAACTCTCTGGAAGGCTGCCCTGGTTGGTCTCTACTCCTCCCCGAGCCTCAGCGCAAGGTGACCCAAAGGGAGCCCCTCTCAAAGGAGTTCCCTGAGGAGCAGATCCTGATGGGTGGTGGCTCCCCAAAGCCCCTTCCCACCTCTGCTCAGCAAGGTGCTTTTCTTTTTCTTTTTGAAAAGGAACATATCTTATTATTTCAACCCAGATTTCAAGACAATCCTATTTAGGTCCTCAAGATTCTAAATGAAGCACTTTACTATTTAGAAAGTATTGAAAAGAGGGAAAAAATATATGTTCCATCAAGGTCAAAGGCTTTTTTAAGATGTCAATACTGCAAGCCTTCACTTTTCGATCAAAATTGAGGACCACATTAAAAAAAAAAGGTCTGTAACATTTTGTATCCAAGTAATAGCTAACGTGACAATCATTTTGGTTGGGAATGGATAACTTAATATTGAGATCTTTTTTATATTAGTATGATAGATAGAGACGATAGATCGATAGATCGATAGATCGATAGAAAGATAGATAGATAGATAGATAGATAGATAGATAGATAGATAGATAGATAGATAGATTGATAGATAGATAGATCGATAGATCGATAGATAGATAGAAAGATAGATAGATAGATAATAGATTACAGATGATAGATAGATTGATAGATAGATAGATAGATAGATAGATAGATAGATAGATAGATAGATAGACAGACAGACAGACAGACAGACAGACAGACAGACAGACAGACAGA
>BLBF01000058.1:22661090-22704537 GCA_015471245.1 Laticauda colubrina
AGACAGACAGACAGACAGACAGACAGACAGACAGACAGACAGACAGACAGACACAAATAACAGACAATAGGTAAATGACACATAGACAAATGATAGACGTCAAGACAGACAGACACAAAACACAGACAATTCAAATTTGCAGCAGCTACAGAAGGTGCGACCCCTCGCGAGCCGAGGTGAACCGAGCAGGAGAATCGCTGAACCGGAGGCGAGCCCAACGGCCTTCCCGCGTGCCCGCGCGCGCGCGCGCCCCCCTTTCGCCCAGGCAGCCTGCACCTGCAGCCGGATCCCTCACCCAAGCGGCCTCCCGGCAGACCAGCCGGGTCCTCCCCGGCCCCTCTCCCCAACTCAGGGGGCTTCCCCGAGCTCAGCGCTGCCGCGGGGGCCCCGGCAACGCGCCTGGCCTACGGGGCGAACTGGGCAGCGGCAGAAAGCGGGCAAGAGGCCCCGGGAGGGGTGGGAGCAATTCTGCGGGCCCCCCGCCCCGCCTCGCCTCAGGAGCCCCTTTGCCACGGCCAAGCGGGCCCGCGCCCTTCCCGCACCCGCAGAGCCGCCGGCAGGCCCCACAAAAGGCGCCGGAGCCACTCACCGCGCTCTGCCGGGGCTGCAGACGCCGCGCCGGGAAGGAAGTTGCCGCCGCCTCCCGGCTCTCCCGGCGCCCAGGAGCGGCGGGGCGGGGCGGGGCGGGCGTCCCGCTCCTCCCGGCCAAAGGCGTGGCCGGATGATCGGCAGGCCCGGCTGGCCAATGCGGAGGGGGGTGGGCGGGGCTCCGCCGCCTCTTTGCTCCCCGCCTCTCCTGGGCGACCTTCCCGGGAAGGCGCGGCTGGGCCCGCCCGAGCGGCGCCTGCGGTCTCTTCGCCCGCCCGCTCGCCCGCCCTCCGTCGGAGCCCCGCGCGGAGCCCTCCCGTCAAAAGGACGCGCTCCCTGCCCTGCCTGCTGGGCCTCTTCCGCGCCTCGGCTTGGAACCGCGGGGCCGCTGGCGTTTCACGTGGCAGGGAGTTCCGAAGGATTCGAGAGTGTCGGGGGAAGGGCAAAGTGGACGCCCGACCGACCCCCACCCACACGAGCGGATTCAACTCGGAGGAAAAGCAGCAGACAGTACGATGAAAAGGGGGGGGGGGTGTCGAAGAAAGACAAGCCGCTGAAAGGGACGGGGACACGCACGCACGCACCCACGCACGCACGCACGCACGCACGCACGCTCCTTGAGAGACGGTTGACAGAGGATGCAACATTGCCAGGATGCTCGGACTGCCATTTTGTTACTGGACAGGCAGTCCTCGACATACGGCCAAAATGCTGTCCAAAATTTGAATTGCTCAGCAAAACAGTCGTGAAGTAAGTTGTTGAGTGAATCACTGTAGTTAACTTAATAAAACCGTTGTTTTTACTTTATCAGAAGACGGAAAGGGGATCATGTGACTCCAGGACACTGCAACTATCATAAATATGAGTCAATTGCCAAGCATTTAAATTTTGATCACATGACCCTGGTGCAGTGCTGCAGTGGTCGTAAGTGTGAAAAATGGTCATAAGTCACCTTTTTTCAGGGCTGTTGTAACTTCAAATGATCACTAAATGAGCTTTTGTGTATTGCCATTCTGGTACTTTTATTTTTGCTTCTATGTGAGAATTTTCTTTTTATGTTTATCTTAAAATATTGAAATTTTTATCTTTATTTTACTTTCTGTAGTATATGTTTTCATGTTTATGTTTATCTGACTATTTATATTTTCTTATTATTATCTTTATCCCTTGTCCCAGGAAGTAGAGCAGCTCCATGAGTCATGAGTAATGAATAAATAAATTAAAATCTGGACCTATGAACCCAATCACAAAACCAGCAAAACTGTCTAATTTTGCTAGTAAAATTTACAACAAAACAAAATTTACAACTATCAATGGCAATCCCCAACAGAATAGAACAGAATAGGATAAAATTCTTTATTGGCCAAGTGTGATTGAACACCCAAGGAATTGGTTCTTGGTGTAAATACTCTCAGTATACATAAAAGAAAAGATACATTCATTAAGAATCAAGAATCATATCAAGGAACAACATTTTTAACAGGGAGATGCATTCACACAACTTGCTAAACCACAGAGTACGGCATGCTGTTCCAGGTTTCTTTGCATCTCCTGTGACAGGCATTGCTGGAAAAATGGAGAAGCTGTGTCATCGATCTCTTTCCTTAGCCCTAAAGTGACCTTTGTTTCCTTTATTCTTTTTTTTTAATCGATAATCCTTGACTTACAACCATTTTTTGTGACCTTCAAAGTTACAACGACACTGAAAAAAGTGACTTGGGAAGAGGTTTCACATTTACGGCCATTGCAGCATTCCCACGGTCATTGTCAAAATTTGGGCACTTGGCAACTGAGATATATTCATGATGGTTAGGAGCCTCCGTGGTGCAGTGGTTGGAGTGCAAGCTACTTCTGCTGCAGCCAATTTGGCAGTTCAAATCTCACCAGGCTCCAGGTGGACTCAGCCTTCCATCCTTCCAAGGTGGCTAAAATGAGGACCCAGATTGTTGGGGGCAAGAAAGAGGCTGACTTTGTAAACCACTTAGAAACCAGGGATGGAAAGCACTGTAAAGCGGTATACAAATCTAAGTGCTATTCTATGGTTGCGGTATCCTGGGATCATTTTTTGACAAGCAAAGCCAAATTTGTTTAACTACTGCAGTGATTCACATAATAACTATGGCAAAAAGGTTGTAAAATGAGGCATGACTCACTTAATAACTGCCTTGCTTTGCCATGGAAATTTTGGGCTCAGTTGTGGTCATAAGTCAAGGACCAGCTATAGCTCATTGATGAGCATGCAACAGCAAAAAAAGGATAGAGCTTTAATCACACCATCGTGGTTGCCGTATTGGTTACCACCTTTTTTTATCTCAAGTATTTATTCTTTGGTTCCTACTCTCAATGAAAGTTGGGGTTTTCATCCAGCTTCAAAAGCAGTGGATCAGACAAAGTGAGGATCAACCCATTTGCAGATGAGATCATAAAAATGAGGTCTTTCTTAAGAGTAGAAATATGTTGCTTACTGCTAAAGTGTTTTATGAGAATCTTTCACACCGTTTGTCCAGGTTGAATAGAGGGAAGGTGAACAATGCCTGAAGACAATTATTTCATTTTTTTAATATTATTTATCTAATGCCTTAACTTGATGTTTCTCAACCTTGGCAGTTCTAAATTGTGTGGACTTCAACTCCCAGAATTCCTAAGCTAACCAAGGGAATTTTGGGAGTTGAAATCCACATGGCTTAGAATTGCCAGGGTTGACACCATTGCATTAGAAGATAAATAAATCTGTCTGGACAGGAATGAGCACTGACAAGCTAGCACTGATGACCTCGTCAACTCCTCTTACTTTCCCCTTGATTGGAAATTTAAGTTTGTGCATTTGCAAGATGGAATTGAGAGGCATTCATGTGCAAATGCGCAAGATTTCACTAGGCAGAAGAAAAGTGTTACTGGTTTTTGATGCAAGAAAGAAAGAATGAACTATAAACCTGACCAACTCAGGTTGCTAGTATTCCTGCGGCTTCAAAATCTACAGATTTTACACACAACAGATTAGGAGCACAGTAAGACTTATTAATAAAACAGTTTCCCCCATTTTCCTTTACAGCATTTCTTCCTTGCTACAGTCGTTGTTTGCAGAGTGCAGGGCTCTCCAAGCTTGGCAATGTTGAGACTTTAAGACCTGTGTACTTCAACTCCCAGAATTCTGCACAGCACATCAGCACAAGTGTTAAAAGTTGCCAAGTGTTAGTCTTAGTGCATTGAATTTCTCTGTCTTGTGATGGGAGAGTTTCAAAATGGGCTTAGCCTTTAAGGAGAGTGCAGAGCTGAAGGACATCCGCTTGAGGTTACAAGGAACACACTTTCCCACCCTTTCCTTGAGCTACCCCACCCATCCCCTCTCCCACTATAAATTTTTCTGCTTGCCATGGTAACAAATCCCAAGTCTGTTTTCATTTGCATTGCTCTCATCCCTTATAAAACTCATCTGATTTCCACAGGAAAGAAAAAAGAGGAGAGAAAAGGAGTGAAGAGGGGAGAAAAGAGAGAGAGAAGAAAAAAAGAAAAGAAAGACAGACAGACAGACCCAAAGGTAGAGTGTGAAAAAGACGTTTGGAAGACTCACTAAGCCAACATATGGTCCTACATGTATTGATCTGGCTGCTTTCAAGATAGTCAGAGTCCTAGAAACAAGACATTCAACAACTCTGCAAGAATCCCTCAGGGGAAATGATAGGATTGTTCAAACCAAGCCAGAGACAAGATACTGTATTTTTTCAGGAAGCATCCTTGGTCCATCATCTTCACAAGGTGTCATGTGTTAAAACATAGGACATAGAACAATAGGCTTAGAAGGGACCTTGGAGGTCTTCTACTCCTAACCCCCTACTCAAGCAGGAGACCCTATATATGTTGTCCAGTCTCTTCTTGTCCACTGATGGAGAAGAGCACCCACTACTTCTGGAGACAATTTGTTCTCACTATCAGAACTTTCCCTCAGTTCCATAATATGGCAAATTTTGACAGCATGGTTCAGTGTTTCTCAGCCTTGGCAACATTAAGATGTGTGGACTTCAGCTCCCAGAATTCCCCAGCCAGCATGATTTGAGGATTGATGGTAAAACAGTTGGAAAAAACTCAGCAAATTTTGTTTTTTCATATGACAACTATAGAGAGATTGCTATATGTTCAAAAATGAGCTGAAGTCCACATGTCTTAAAGTTGCCAAGGTTGGCTAACACAGGTATAAATACCAAGATACACATTTCCAGACAAAGGGGCATAAAAATCATTCCTTCCACTCTCCAGGTGAGGGCTTTTACATTCAGAAACCGGTGAGAAATATTTTTTTATAACAACTGATCTTAACAATCTCTTTGATAGCCTGTTGAGCAAGATATCATGCATACTGATCAAAATGCTTGTAGGAAAGGGTATTTGTGCGTGCATCCCTATGTAGGTTGCCACGCAACCGGAACTCTTCATAGAATTTTTATAACATTGTGCCAAGGATATCCGCTGGGGGTCAAAACAGTGATGCCATGGAATCAAAGGCCCATCTGTTTTTCACATTAAACAGTGAGGAGGACTTCAAATGCACAATTGGACATCACAAACATTTTGATCTAGCTTTCTGCAGCTCCCAAGGTCTGTGTAGAGCTCTCTTTCCTGCAAATATCTTACTGCGGGTCAAAAAAATCAGGAGGAGATTCTGTCCATAGTGCACAAAATGGGGAAATGTTTCTGTAGCTTTTTCTACACAACTTGGATGATGAAAAAGTTAATCTCAGAAAACTGACTGCAGCTGCACACACACACACACACACATTTTATTTATTTATGGATTTATTTATATTTATTATTAAACATGGATGCTGCTTGGCTCCCAGGGAGCCTAGGCTACAAACGACAAAGAAATTTCAATAAAACTAAGAAAAGGAAGGAACAAGATAAAATAGGACGACCACAACAGAAGTAATGGAATGAAGCAAAGGGCCTCACTTTATCACTTTATAAATAATACTAATTTATAAATTAGACCACACCTGCAATATTGCATCCAGTTTTGGTCACAACTTTACCAAAAAAAAGATGTGGAGATTTTGGGAAAAGGGTGCAAAGAAGAGCAAGTAAGATGATTAGGGCCTGGAGACTAAATCATATGAAGAACCGTTGCAGGATTTGGGTTTGGCCAATCTAGAGAAAAGTAGGACTAAAGATGGCATGTCAACTTGTTTTCCAAAGCACCAAAGGGCAGGACAACAGAGCTGTCTAACTCATTCTTTGCATCAGTCCTCACAGAAAAAGAAACTATAGCCCAACCTAACAAAAACATAACTGTAAAAGACAGATTAGAAATAAAAGTTAAAATAAGTAACAAAAAAAAAAGTAAGGGAACACCTGTGAAATCTTGATGAATACAAATCACCGGGACCTGATGGATTACATTCCATTGTCAAGTTCTGGGTGACTCGGAACCCAGAATTCAACTTATTCCTAAGCCTATTTTCGAGATCCCCCTCCACCCCCCCGAGTTTTATAGGAGCTGGCAGAGGTCATCTCAGAACCACTGCACCATAACTTTCAAAAATCCTGGAACACCAGGGAACTACCAGAGGACTGGAAAAGAGCTCATGTGGTTCCCATCTTCAAAAAAAAAAGAAGGGGTGGGAACAGACCAAGGAAACTACAGACCAATCAGCCAGAACATCCCAGAAGATACTAGAAAAGATTAAAAAAAACTGATCTGCCAACAAACAAGTAATAACTAGTAGTCAGCATGATTTTGTTAAAAGCAGATCATTCCAAACCAATCTTTATTTCATTCTTCAACATAATGATGAAATAAGTAGACCAGAAAAATACTGTTGACATAATAGACTTCAGCAAGGCATCTGACAAAGTAGACCATAACTACCGTATTTTTCAGACTATAAGACGCTCCGAAGTATAAGATGCACCTAGCTTTTGGGGATGAAAACAAGAAAAAAAATCTTCACTGCCTCCCAGCAATTTGCCTCCTTGCAGCAAACAGAAAACAGCCTGGCCAGCTTCAGCAGAGCCTGATTTAGCACAACAGCTGATTGTTGGTTGGATCTGCCTCCCGAAGATCACCTGTTTCATTGCCATCACCTATTGCCACCTCCACGTGTCCCATTTTAGTCTCCACATCTCATTTTTGGCCTCCATGCATCCTATTTTCAGCCTGTTCTAGGCAGCAGGGATCAGAACAGGCCAAAAACGGAGTGCGCAAAGGCTGAAAACAGGATGCAGAGGCTGAAAATGGGGCACACAGAGGTGGCAATAGGCAATGGCTATCCCTATAGCTTCAAACAGCTGATCATCAGGAGGCAGATCCAACCAACAATCAGCTGTTTCTGCTAAATCAGGCTCTGCTGAAACTGGCAAGGCTGTTTGCTGTTTGCTGCAAGGAGGCAAATTGCTGGGAGGCAGAGGCCAAAGGGTGGGAGCCAGCAGGTGGGTGGGGCTTTGGCAACATTTGCTGTATAAGATGCACAGACATTTCCACCCACTTTTTTTGGGGGGGGGGAGTGTGCCTTATACACCAAAAAATACAGTACTTCTTGGTGAGCTAGAAAAAAGTGGGATAGATAGCATCCCCACCAAATGGATTCATAAACTGGCGGGCAAACCATATTCAATGAGTAGTCCTTAATGAATCTACATCTATATGGAGGGAAGTAAGTGTCAGTATATGAGAAAGTATGAAATGGGATAGCCATAACAACAAGTCAGCCATTGGGAACTGTTTGGTGATTAAGAAACAGCACCTGTTGTGAGCCAGATGGCTTGGAGACTGGGTGTGGCTTAGGGTAACTGGTATGTATAAATATAAAGCTATGAATTCTGAGTTCTGGTGGTTCCGATTGCTTCTGCTTCTTGTCCTTTTACTTGCTACCATGTTTCAAGAGCTGCATGGGTATTGTATACATGCGTCATGTTTTGTATTGTTGTATATAAACAAGTTTCTTCTATAAATGAATCCTGCTGAATTATTTACTTGATTGCTGCAAACTCTTAACAGTAAGCAGGTACCACAAGGTTCTGCTTAGGCCCAGTACTCTTCAATATCTTCATAAATGATTTTAATTAAGGAATAGAAGGGGAACTTCAAAATTTGCAGATGATACTAAGCTGGCAGGAATAGCCAACACCCTAGATCAGGGATGTCAAACTCCTGGCCTGTGGGTGGATGCGCCACTTCAGGCCACACCCACCCCAGCTCCACAAAGGGAAAAAACATCGTGAAATGTCGTGTGACAGCAACGTGACTCTGCGAGTTTGATACCTGTGCTGTAGATGATAGGCTCAAGATCCAGATGGATCTTGACAGACTTGAACACTAGGCCCTATCTAAGAAAATGAAAATCAGTGTAGAGAAAAGTAAAATCTTACAGCAAGAAAAACCAAAAGTACACATATAGACTGGGTGAAAGCAGGCTCAATAGCAGGAACTGTGAGAGGGATCTTGGAGTCTTAATGGACAACCAGCTAAATATGAGCCAGCAGTGTGCAGCAGCAGCCAAAAAAGCTAATGCAGTCCTAAGTTGCATTAACAGAGGGATACAATCAAGATCAAGGGAGGTAATAATAGTAAAACCACACCTAGAGTATTGCATCCAGTTTTGGTCACCATACTTTTAAGTATGGTGAGACCCGAGAAAGAGTGCAGGGAAGATGATTAGGGGACTGTTAAAACATATGAAGAACGGCTGCAGAAATTCTACATGGCTAATCTAGGGAAGAGAAGGACCAAGGGAGACATGATAGCAGTCTTCCAATATTTGAGGGGCTGCCACAGAGAGGAGGCTATTTTCCAAAGCACCTGAAGGCCAGACAAGGAATAATGGATGGAAACCGATCAAGGAGAGTTTCAACCTGGAAATTAGGAGGAATTTTCTGACAGAACAATCAACCTGTGGAATGCCTTGGCTTCAGATGTCGTGGGTACTTCATCACTGGAGTCTTTCATTTCTGTCGTCTGTCAGAAATGGTGTAGGGGATGCTTGGGTGGGGGGTTGGACTAGATGACCTAGAAGGTTCCTTCCAACTCTGTTACATATCTGAAACTATTCAAGGAAAAAAGCAACCTGGAATTTAGGAGAAACGTCCTAAGAGTGAGAACAATTAACCAGTAGAACTGCTTGCCTTCAGACGTTGTAGTTGCTTCATCACTGAAAAACCAAAATTGAGGCCAACATTTTTGTTGCTAAATGAAACAGTTGTTAAGTGAGTCTTATACAGAGTCTTTTATGATTTTGCCACTTTTTGTTAAATGAATCACTGCAGTTGTTAAATTAGTACCATGGTTGTTCAGTGAAACTGGCTTCCTCGTTGACTTTGCTTGTCAGAAGGTTGCAAAAGGGGAATCACATGACCCCAGGGGACACTGCATAAGTATGAACCATTTGCCAAGCATCTAAAATTTGATTACGTGATCCTGGAGATGCTGCAATGGTGTAAGTATGAAAAATGGTCGTAAGTTGCTTTTTTCAGTGTCATAACTTTGAACGGTCTCTAATTAAAAGTTTATAAATCGAGGAATACCTGTACTATATAAGACAGCATATTTTCTTTGCTAGTTCTCATTCCAATTAATAACAGATAATTTCCTTTCTTTTTTTATTTTTTTATATTTTATTTTCATTAAATTTATATGCTGCCCATCTCACTATCAAGAAATTCTGGGCAGCTTACAATGTCATAAATAACAGAATAAAACAATTACAATTAAATACATTTGAGCCTTAAAAGTTAAAACACTAAATTTATCAGCAAACAGGATAAAAAGGACCAATATAGACCAAGAAGAACCAATTAAAAAAGAACCAAGAAATTTACAAATATCTTGCAAACAAAAATGAATTTCCATGGCCTTCTCACAATAATAATAATAATAACATGGGAACTTTGCACTGATTAAGGTATGAATTTGTGGGAAAATCTGTTCGATATCCCCTGGATATCCCAACAGGATCCTGTGTTTGGCAGAGATCAGTCTCTCCTTTTTTAAAATTGGGGATAGGAGGCTCCAGAGCAAGAAAATTACTTCCAGCCATTTCAAATGGAACATTTAAAAACATCATGCCCCCAGAAATAAATATGTAAAACCTCCCCAAAATTCTCAAACACCTTGACAGCAAGACAATCAAAATAAAGCCTCTTTGGGTAAAGAAAGAAATATCTTGAAAATCTATTTTCAGTACACGCTAATTTAAGGAAACTTGGAATTCACAAATGAGCACAAATGAAGGAGGAAAGTGTCAATGCTACTGTTGGAAATTGAATGAAATTCTCAGTTCTCTTCCAATTGATTATATGGTCAATGACCATATAATACAGGCAGTGACCACAAACATATCGATATTAGCTAACTGCAATTGTTTCAATATCTCCTTTATTTGGAATTGGTTTTCTTTTCTGAAAACAAAGCAGATTATTTTCCTTCATCGTTCATCAGCAGAAATTCAGAGAGAAAAAAATTGTAGTTGTTTCCATGCAAACAATATAAATTATAAACTTTTATCATCATTCATTTACTTACATTCTAGGAAGCTGTCAGCATCTTCTCTTTTTGCAAGAAATAACTAATTATGAAAGTTTGAATGTTCTTCCTTTGACACTGAAATTGGCATAAATTGAAGGTCCTAGTTGTCACTTTTAAAGTCCTACCTGAGCTTATTTGAAGATCATCTTCTCCCAGTTTATCTACCTGAGCCACCAGAGACAGGAGATGTTACAGGTCCCTTCTCTTCAGGAGGTCCATCTGGTGGACCAAGAGGGAAGCTCTTCTCTGTGGTGGTTCCCTCCATGTGGAACAAGATTGCAGAAATAAGATCGGCCTCCACTTTGATACTTATGAAAGGCCTTTTCCCAGCTGGGGAAAAGTACCAGGCTGGTTCCACTGCATCTGAACTACTTCCAGGAAGAACCCGAGGCAGGCAATGTTTTCCTGCATCATGATGGGTTCAGATAATTCAGCCTTATCTGACACCTGAGGACCTCATGGTTCTACAGGTGAGGATGAAGAAGTCCCTATCTGGGCCATGGCCTTGGTCTTATAAAGGAGGGACTTGAACAGCGCTGGACGGAAGAGTCCAGTGAAAGGTGGGGGGGGGTCAGGGGCAAGGTCAAGGTCATCATCTGAGCACCCTTGTTCCATGTGGTCCACTTCCTCCAAGACAGATGCCCTGCTCTTGGCTGAATGGGTGGGAGATGTAGCCCCATGTGACCGCCCAGCCTCCCCGGTATACATATACATATAGTGATTTGGCCAGCGAGCCTGGGGACCCCAGGGTGATATGGAGCCCATCAACTGCTTGATTGATTATTGTCATTGTGGGGGGTCTATGGAGTCATCCAGGCCATTGTTGTCCCAAAGATGCTTTTTCGAAAGGCATCTGGACTTTTTTTTCTTGGAAAAACAAGATCAGTTGCCTTTTGAAAGAACACCTTTGTCACCATGAGCATTTTTGGGATTTGGATTGGGGTTTTATTTCTGTAACCTGCCTGGGGTCACAGTGAGTGAGTTGGGCAGCTATATATGTTTTCCCAATAAACAAAATAAAGATTCTCTGTCTGTGCCAGTTCAGTTCCTCCGACTGTCCGTTCAAATTCTTCTCAGGCCAGAAGAACTTGAAATCTGGCACTAAGTTCTGAATCATTGCCAGGTTTGGCGCTATAAAAGAATAAAAGTACACCTTGGTTGATAAGAGTGTCATAAACACAGACATTCTGGGCTGCCCAATTGTCTAATCAGTTGACAAAGAGCCAATGACAGTGAATCCCCATTTGGTGAAACTAGCACCTTTATTTACTTACCAAGGAAACCCCACTTGTCTTCCTCCTAAGTGGATGCAAACTGTATTAGGAATTTCTTTCAAGGTTAGAACATATGTTTCTTTATCTCTTGCAAGGTAAAATTTAAAATCTGCCTGAGCCTGCTTGTCCTTCCTTTCTTTCTTTCTTTCTTTCTTTCTTTCTTTCTTTCTTTCTTTCTTTCTTTCTTTCTTTCTTTCTTTCTTTCTTTCTTTTCTTTCGTCTTTCTTCTCTTTCTCTCATTCTCTCTCTCTCTCCCTCCCTCTCCCTTTCCCTCTCCCTCCCTCTCTCACATTCTGCCCCCCCTTTCTTTCTCTCTAAATCTCTTTGCAATTATTGTCACTTCCCTGCGTCCCAACTGAGGCTAGACACCAGGTTACGTATTCTGCATGCTGAGTGGAAAAACTACAGAGCTCAGAACGCAGCATTTGCACAACATTAAGTTCAAAGGAAAGCACCAGGGAATTTTAGCAATCATCCTGCTCGCTAGATTGTCAAAATAAACTGGATTAGAGATTATCCACTGGAGTAATTGCCAGGAGCCTTAGAGCATGTCTGTCAAGGTTGGCAACTTTTAAGACATGTGGATTTCGACTCCCAGAGAGCCAGCATTTTATTTTTTCTTAAGGGAAGGGCCTGCTACAAAGCAAAGGGCCAGCTTCCAATCCTCTTTTTATTTCTCTAGGATGCAGCTAACCATTGTCAGAAAACACAGTAGTGAAATGGTTGCAACCTAAGAACCCCTCCTAACCAGAGAAGATAAAGATAGCTTGGGCTAGGGATACAGGTAGTCCTTGACTTACATTCATTTGTTTAGCAAATATTTGAAACTACAACAGCACTAAAAAAAGTCACATACAACTGGTCCTCATATTACAACCGTCACATCATCCCCAAGGTCAAGTGATCAAAAATTGAGTGCTCGGAAACTAGCATATATTTTACCAAGGGTTGCAGCGTCCCAGGGTCATGGGATCATTATTTGCAATTTTCCAAGCCATCAACAAGCAGATGGGGGATTTGCTTAACAATTCCCAGATTCACTTAGCAACTACAGTGATTTACTTAACAGCAGTGACCAAAAAAGGTTCTAAAAGCAGGTGACATTCACCTAACCATCTTACTTGTGCTCAATAGTTGAGGACGACCTATTGGAGAGTTTGTCTCATTTTTATTCCAGGGAGATGATGACATGTGTGTTGTCATGAAGTTTGCTTTATTGAAATGCTCTGGATCACCTTGAAATCTAGCCTCAGTGGTGGGATTCAAATAATTTAACCACTGGTTCTTTGCCCTAATGATTTCTTCCAACAACCAGTTCACCAAATGGCTCAGAAAGTTAACAACCGGTTCTCCAGAACTGGTGAGAACCGGCTGAATCACACCATTGCTCTAGCAGTTCCATTAGCCAAGAAAGGATTTTTCAGAAACCAGAGATTCTGGCAGCTGATTTAACTTGGAAAATCTCCTGCTACTAGAATAGGCAGAAAGAGCTACAAAATAAAGGAATGTGAGGCAATGTGATTGCTTGGCTTTGCATTTAGAAGTTAGAAGCAAAGTTGATGGGTCACATTGTTCCCGAAACAGTTTGCAAAATATGCTTCACCTGAACTTTTCTTGAAGCCTCTCAACTGAAAATTGAATGTTCACAGAGATTCATGGACACCATTCTAATAAGACACTTTCATTTCAGCTACTCAGAGATCTTAACAAAGAAGCTACTATAAAACCCAGAGTTCAAGCAGATCCCAGGTTCAAATTCAACTCCTTTTTATCTCGCCTTACATCATGAAGTTCTGCAAGTAGTTTTTTTTCTCATATGGAGATGCAAAGGGTGCGTCTGTACTGTTATAGGGATCTCTCTGGTCTCAGCCCCTTTGCTTCTCTCTTGGCCATCTCTTGTCTTCACACACCTCTTCAAAGCATTGCACAACCCGAAACGGGAGAGCTTGGGACACTGGAAGGTGGTGAGCAAACTCACTAGTTTCCTTCTGATAAATGGTTATTGCTTGATTGGTTGGGTCAACCATATAATAGTTTTCCAAGAAATAATTGCTTCTCTTCCTCCTCCTCCTCCTCTTCCTCATTCATTCATTCTCTGTCTCTTTCTCTGCCTCTCTCCCCTCTCTCTCTCTCCCCCTCCTGCCTTCCCTCCCTCCTCCTCCTCCTCCTCCTCCTCCTCCTCCTCCTCCTCTTTCTTCAGTAATTAACTTGTGAGGTCACCTGTTACGTCTGCAAAAAAAAATCAGCTCTCTGTTGACCCACAAAACAGTTTCAATGATTATCAGGATCAGAAAAAGGTTCCCAGCACTCCGTATTTTTGCATCTGTGTCTAATCCAACCTCCAAGCTATTCCTCAGACAATATTGTTCTGCATTTCTGACGGTTTCCCCAGTTCCATTTTGAAAGAACCAAATCCTGGAACTCAACATTTCCCCGAGGGGGCCTCCCAATTGGCTTAGAAAAAGCTGGTTAATAGGGTTCACAGTCTTCTGACATTGTAATTAGATTTTGGGTTTATAAATAATACAAATGCTTTTCTATTGCCCTGTGCTTCAAAATATCCAAGATGACCTCCAAAGGATACTGGCAGATGGATTTCTCATAAAGCCTAATTTTTTACATGTGGGAGATGAGGTAGCAATTAAAACTGTCCAATAGAGATGGGAACCTCAAAATTCCTTCTCCACAATCCCCCAACTCTGTTCAATGTTTTCACTGCCAACAATACGAAAATGAAAGTGTAAGCTCTAAAACCAGCTTTTCTTTAAAAAGCAAAAGAAATGGTTCAAATGTACTATGTCAGGAAGGCATTACAAAATGGCCAGGATCTTCGTGAAAATGCGAAGAGAGAACATAAGAAGAACTTATTTTATGGGCCCACTTTGGGCCATAATCCCACCTCCATCACTGCGTCTTCCTGAAGTAGAGCTTGAGTGCAATTGTCCTCTTCTGCCTCTTTCTGTTAGAATTATAGAACAATCCATAATGGTATCTCGGTAATGTTTTTGGTTCAATACTGTCACTTAGTGGAAAATAACCTGTACTATTCTTTTTTAAAAAAACAAAACACATTTCATCTCACAAGCACGAATGCTTAACTTAAAAATAGACATTACAATTAAAAGACTGTCAAAATAGCTCTCAAGGCAGCAGTTTTAGCCCAGCTTGACATCATCCCAACAGAGAAAGACACACATGAATTTTTAAAAATCTGTGACTTTTCAGATGAATTCAAGCAATTAATTTTGTCATTTATTCATCCATTTATTAATATTGTGCTGGTTCATCTTCTCCCGGATTAAACTGACCTCTGCTGTAAACATGCAAAATCATTTTCATCAAAATCTGTTGTTCTAAATTGACTTAATGATAGAATATAAATTATACATATCTTTAGAATAAATCTGATTTTGTTTCAGAATTCCAGAGAGGAGAAAAATGTTTGGATTTAATGTGGTGAGCTTGCTCTTAAAATTGCATTTGCCTTTACCTGGAGAATTAAAAATGCTTCCACTAGGAATAATTAAATTCATATTTGCATTTCCCAATCTTATTAAAAAAAATGATATTGATTAAAACACTCTTATGGTACAAGATGAACTCTCAAATATGGCATTGTTCAACATTGGCAACTTTAAGATGTTTGGATTTCAACTCCCAGAATTCCCCTGATGGAACAAGTCTAGTTTGGCAGATTTCTATCTGTAGAGATGAGCAGAAGATAAAGAAAGAACAGCTTCCATCCAGAAGTGATGGGTGCTCCATCACTGGAGGTTTTCAAGAAGACCCTGGACATCCATTTATCCAGAATTGTCTGGGATCTCCTGTGGAGCAGGGGTTGGATAAGAAGAACTTGAAGGTCTCTTCCAACTCTGTTATTCTGCATCCTACGAATCTGTTTAGAACCACCACTTTTCTTGGGTTTTAGAGACTGACAAAAACAGATGAAAATGGTAGCTCAGTCCAAACATAGGAATGTCACAGTTAAAAGACCAAAGATTTTTAGAATTCCTCCTAAAACACCCCTCTCCTGATAAGAGCAGTGGGATTTCATTCATTCCATGGTGGTGGACAGCAATCTCTTTATTAAATGTGCCCTTTGGTTAACCTCAGTGTTGTAAACTTCTACTTTAGAGCAATGGAGATTGATCTTCAAAAAAACAACCCCACAAGAATGAAGCTTGATTCTTGCCAGCCATCCACCAGGAGAATGATAATTTTTTTGTCCATTTTAGTTGGTCAATGTTAATGTAAAATTGGTGCACTTATTAATGTTAAGATGGTGGACTTCAACTCCCAAAATTCCCCCAGCCAGCATGCTGGCTGGAGAAATTCTGAGAGTTAAAGTCCACACACTTCTTAAGATTCCCCAAATTAGGAAACTCTGTTTAGCTACTGCATTATTTTTCACACACACCATCAAATTCATTCAAGCAAACCATCACACGCTGGTGTTCCAATTCTTAGAAGTGTCTTTCTTTCTTTTTTCGTTATCCAGTTACAGTACTTGGTAACCCTGGGCAGTTCAGCGTTGATCTTCTGTTACACTTGGTGTTTGAGGTAGTTGAGCAGCACTAGTGGGATGTCCAGTTGATCCACAGCTTCGGGATGGTTCTCCAGTTTCATAAACCTTCTGATTGCTAGTCTGCATTGAGACATCAAGGATTTGGGCAATGCTGGTCCGGCAGGAAGGAACCGGGAGGAGAGAGAGGCAGTAATCATCATTGCATAGTAACACTGCTAAAGATTTCACTCCCTGTAATGCCTTCAAGGTCATTCATTATATGAACAGAAATGAAGAACAAAGAACCACACATGCTTTGTGTTTTTGGCCTGTGCTCAGCTTGAAATCTAGCTATTCTGTTCTGGACATGGATTGAAATTGTGCTGCTCCAGGCAGAATTGGCTTCTTGGGGGGGAAATATGTGAAATAATCAAACATATTGGGAATGAAAGAGGAAGGGAAGAAGGATCACCTCGGAGAATATTGGAAGATCTAGGATGAGCTGCAGAGGGCGAAAAGGAAGAAAATGTGTAACCCCTTACTCCACCAACCCTTAAAATTCACTCCAGGACCCCTAGAAACCTATTCCCCTGGAACTCAGAGCAACCAATGTTCATTGTGTCCATGGAGATTCTCCATCATTCAGGTCATGGTTGTTCCAAATGTGCTTTTATAGAAGTCAACTGGACTTTCTAGCTTTTTTTTTCTTTGAAAATGTTTTTCTTTGCATCCAAAAAGTTTCTTCAGAACATTTTCAAGGAAAAAAGCAAGAAAATCCAGTTGCCTTTTGAAAAAAAAAAAACCTATTTGGGCAACCATGACCTGGATGATGGAGAATCTCTATAGATACTCAACTTAATGACTTTGATTAAGAAAAACCTACAGACATTCTCAATTATCCAGGTCATGGCTGTCCCAAAGGTGCTTTTTCAAAAGGTAACTGGACTTACTTTTTTTTTTTCCTTGAAAATGTTTTGCTTCTCATCCAAGAAACAAAAGAAGCTTCTTGGACGAGAAGTGAAACGTTTTCAAAAAAAAAAGCAAGAACGTCTGGTTGCCTTTTGAAAAAGCACCTTTGGGACAAACACTCATAATTATGTTACTCCTGAGTTGTGACTGATGCAAAACCATTCTGCAAAATTTCTAGAAACAGATGGTCATTTTCCATCCAGGCTATAAAGAAAACCATTTTTTCATTTTGTGTGCCACTCATACAGAAAAGTATGGAAAGGTATAAGGAATGCTGTTGTTGTGAATGTAGATTTACAACTGTATGTAGTTGTACTGAATGTAGATGTGTATGTCTGTCTGGTTTTTTTTATCTTTGCTTCTGACTCTCTTTTGTATTCATTTTATGCACCTTGCGTAGCATTCTCAGAAACAAATAATGTCATAGGTAATGTATGGAAAGAGGAAGGAAGGGAGAAGAGAAAGGGAGAAGGAGGGAGATTTTAAGAAATCGAATAGACTTCTGTTACATTAAATAAAAAAAAAAAGTTACCTCTTTCTCTGGCCAACAGCTCAAGCACTTCAGGGTTTGCTGAGCTCTTCTCCAATGTGATGCCAGGCAAGTAGACACTGGCACCAAAATCAATGAGAAACTTGACAAACTCTGCCCTGCAACCATGCTTCAAGCAGACTTCCAGGAGAGTCTTGGGGTATTTAATCCGGGTGGTCATGTTCCTATCCAAGCAGTTGTAGTTGGGCTCAGCCCCGTACAACAAGAGGGTCTTGAAGCACTCCAGATGACCATAGACGGCAGACAAATACAGAGGTCCACAGCAGGCCACGGAGTTGGCCGCCCACTCTGGGATTCGAGGTTTGACGTTAGGGTCTGCCCCGTGTGACAGCAACTCCTGCAGGATCCCCAGGGCTCCTTCTCTCGCAGCCGTGAGCAGCGGGGTGCAGTTGTTGTGAATGCTCCCAGAAGGACAGGCCCCCGCCTCCAAGAGGACCTTCACACAGTCAAGATGCCCATTGTTGACCGCAACAAACAGTGGTGTCTGGGCCTTGACATCCAAGCTGTCCACTTCGGCGCCGTGGTCCAGAAGCACCTTGATGCACCTGATGTGGCCCTTGGAGGCCGCTAGGCGCAGGGGAGTGCCTGGCACCCCCCAACCACTCCGACTGTTGATGACCTGTTTGTATCGCTCTTGGTGCAACAGTTGGTCCAACATCTGGTAGCTGTCCTGGGACACAGCAAGACTCAGCTCTTGTCTTTCTCTGTCCCCATCTTCATCTTCGCTGGGCTGGAAGAGGGAGAATATCTTAGTGATATCCAGCAGGCTCATCTTGAGTTGTCTCTTGAAGGGGACTTTCATCCTGAATGGTGCTGTGCTGGAAGCTAGAAGTCAAACAGATGGTGGGTTAATGATTTGGATGAAAGCATAGTATTTGCAACCTTCGTCTCTTGCTAAGACACAGCTGGACTACAAGTACCAAATCCAACACACACTATTAACATGCAAATACAATGCAGTTTCTAGGGTCTGGATGAATAAATCAATGTATTTCAGGTGGCTTCCCTAGCATTTCCCTATAAAGTAAAGAAAATACTGGAGTTGTGTCCTTCCTGGTAAGGTTGGGACTCTTCACACAGATTGGTAAGGGGAGGGATCAGTCATATTGCAGAATTTCTCAACCTTGGCAACTTCAAGACATGAGGACTTCAA
Source organism: Laticauda colubrina (assembly GCA_015471245.1). Lineage (NCBI taxonomy): Eukaryota > Metazoa > Chordata > Lepidosauria > Squamata > Elapidae > Laticauda > Laticauda colubrina. The sequence goes on from BLBF01000058.1 coordinate 22,679,643, forward strand.
CTCCCATGACATGTTTGATTTGAGTGTAATTCTTTTTGCCTGGGGAAAGATCCATTTCTTGGGATGGGATGGGATGGGATGGGATGGGAGGAGGAGCATCTGAGGGTATTGATAGTCCTGCACTTGCAACCATTTATTTAGCGACCATCTGAAGTTGTAAAAGCAGTGAAAACAGTCCTTAAACCATTGCAGTGTCCCCCAAAGGACTGGTGCTGGTTGCAACATCCCACAGTCACATGATCACCATTTGTAACCTTCCCAGATGGCTTCTGACAAGCAAGTCAATGGGGGAAATTGGATTCACTTAAAAAACATGTACTTTAATGGCTGTGGGGATTTGCTTAATGACCATGGCAAAAAAGATCATAAAACCAGGCATAATTCACTTAACCACCTTATAAATGGAAATTCTGGTCCCAATTGTGGTTGTAAGGACAACCTATACCTGGAAAAACATCCAAGGATGTCCTGACCCAGAGAATAGAAGCCAAATTTTGGGTAGCAACGAAATAAAATATGCTTCAATCTCTCTGGGAACAACAGAGGAATCTTAGACAAGAAAAACCAAACATACAAGTACAGATTAAGTGAGACCTGGCCCAAAAGCAGTAACTGAGAGAGGGATCTTGGAGTCCTAGTGGACAATCACTTAAATATGCGGAGGCAGCCAAAAAAGCCAATGCAATCCTAGGCTGCACTAACAGAGGGAGAGAATCAAGATCATGTGAAGTGTTACTACCACTTCATAAAAGTTTAGCAAGACCACACTTGGAATACTGCATCCAGTTTTAGCCACCCTGTTATAAAAAAAGGAGTGTAGGGAAGACCAACTAAGATGATTAAGGGCCTGGAGACTAAAACATATGAAGAATACTTGCAAGAATGTCTAGTCTAGTGAAAAGAAGGACTAGGGAAGACATGGCAGCAGTGTTCCAATATTTGCGGGCCTGCCACAAATATTCTCCAAAGCACCAGAAGGCAGGACAAAAAGCAACGGATGGAGATCAAGGAGAAAACCAACCTAAAACTAAGGAGAAACTTCCCAACAGTGAGAGTAATTACCAGTGGAACGGCTTGGCTTCAGAAGTTGTGGATGCTCCATCACGGGAGGTTTTTAAGAAGAGCCACTTGTCTGGAATGGTATAGGGCCTCCTGCTTGAGCAGGGGGATGGACTAGAAGACCCCCAATGTCCCTTCCAATTTTATTATTTGTATTATTCTGTATTACATTTTGGGTAGCTCTAGCGATTCTGACCTCTAACATTTTCCAAGCTGTTCAATATTCCCAAAGCTAAAGATACTAGCTAGGATGAAAATTTCTGATAAACAAATTCCTGTTGATCCACAAAGATCTCTCATGGTCTTGGGAAATTGATAGTTCTTAAACTTAAACTCAAAAGCGCAGTGCAGAAAATCCAGGCACGCTACTTCCTAACTGAACAGCAAAATACAAGTGAGGTTTTTATTTCCAGGCTTGTATTTCAACGTCAGAATTTTTGAAATGTAATCACTTCACCTGAGGGTTCAGCAAGTAAAATGTGTTTAATACTTTAGAACTGGATTCTGAACAGTTTTACTCCTGTGTAATTTAGCAATGTTTCCATACCTGGGGCCTCTATGTGTGCACCTGTATGAATTGGAGGTGCATAACTTACCATTTTTTTGTTTTTACATTTTCTTCTTCTTTAAAATACGTAAGTACTTAATAACAGTGTATTGTTGGGATCAATTTGTTTAGACAAAGTATTAATAACCATCCAATATTTTTCTAATTATACTTTCATCTGTAGGCGTATCCTCATTTTCCAATATTGTGCAGATATAATTCTGGCTGCTGTCAATACATGTATTATGAAATATGTAGTCCCTTTGTTAGAATTTTCTGATAGTAGACCTAACAAAATATTTCTGGTTTTAAGATTGTATGTTGCTTTATCATTTTCTCTAACCATGTATGTATTTTCCTCCATATTTTTTTGGTTTTGACAAGTCCACTACATGTGAAAGTAGGAACCTGGTATCTGATTACATTTTCAACATTTCATGGACATGTTCAAAGATGTTTATTTTTGCTAGTCTTGCTGGTGGCAAATGCCACCTATAAAATATTTTATACAAATTTTTCATATAAGAGGTTACCATTGTCAATTTCTAATTTCTATCTCAAAGTTTTTGCCATTTATCTAATTCTATGTTACATCCAAAGTTTTTTGCCCGTGCTATCATTGTTTCTTTCACCTGTTCATCTTCCATTTCAATACTTAACAGATAGCTATATATTTTATTTATTAATTTTTCACCCTAAAAATATCTGATCCAGTGCAGTTGGCTCTTTATAATATCCATGTATTTTGCATCTTTCATATATCTTGATTGCATTTGCAAGTATTGCCCCCATGCTATGTCTACTTCTTGATTTTGCAATTCCTGTGTTTCTTTGAGTTCCCATCATCATTTAAAATGTCTTTATAAGTTACATCTTTTTCCAAGTTAATAACATTTGGATGTGTAGAAAGGCTGAAAGTACCATTCTCTGAGGGTTCAAATTTTCCTGCTGGGAGAGCCCTGGTGCAAGGATACAGACAACTGCTTGAAAGCTGGATCTTTTATTTTCAGGAAGGCTAGAAAAAGCATGACTGCATTCCTGGGGCTAGCTAGCTGACTTTGAATGATAAGTTCCCAATTCTTATACCTTTTTTTCCTCCCTTTGTGTATAAGGTTTGGACATTCAAATCCTGTCAGAGTTTGTTTTTTCTTTCCGCCAGAAGGTGACCTCAACGAGGTGCGAAAACCAACTCTGCGGGGCAGCTTCCTGTATTACCGATTTTTTTCCTCTGATCTCTTTTAGTTTTGATGGCTTTTTTGTAATCTTCTATTTGTAATTCCTGTCTTTTGGCTGGTTTGGTATGTTCCTAATTGTTTGGCTTTTTGTCTAGGGGCGCCTCTCAATTTCTTTTATTAGATTTCTTTTCCTATGCAAGCCTGTTCCATGGCTGGCCTAATGTTCCCCCTGGGCCTTTTCCCTTCTGGGTGACACCACTGTCCTCATGAAGTTCCCTTTCTACAGATGTATCAATGTTTCTGTCAGATCCGTGTATCTGTCATTTATTTGGTGGAAGAAGAAAAAAGGGGGAGGGAGACTGATAAAGAAATCCTTTCTTGATGTAACCTGAATATATTTAATCTTATATTGAATTTGTATAACTCACACATGATACAATGGAGGGAGGAAACCCAGATGGCTGGAACCTATCACCTCTGAGAGGCACAGCCAGGAGATGAGAAGAGCATAAAAATTCCACAATGAGATGTGTCCTGGGAATCTCTGGAAAAGCTCGTTCTGAAAGAGGATGGGGGAAAATTAGGTTTGAATTATGTCTGAATGCAGCAAGGAGCAAGGGGGAGCCAAATTCTGGGGAGAAACGTCAACACATCAGAAACTGACTCGGTGCACCCCATCGAAGACAGCGAAGCTGCCGGAAAAACCTCCATCAAGCCCCAGTGATCTATAGGTGTTGGAAAAAGAGACAGCTGGGATGGAAGAACCAGAGGAGTAACCCACACCCGGGGTAATCATAAACCCGGGTGGAAATTGGAGCTGGAGGCTCAGGAAGAATGGGGCAAGGAGCCACTGACAGACGACCAAATGAGACGGTACATAAATCGCCTCATTAGGGAAGCCTTGGAGAACCTCGAGGTGAGGGATGTACCAGAACAACAATGCAGGAGAGCGAGGGAACCAGAAAATGAGAGAACCCGAGCTGCCACCCCAGATCCAGCGGTAATTGAGCAGGCAGAGGGACAAGCCGAAGAACCAGCAGCCATACCAGGTACCCAACCCTTAAACACCCCGGGTCAGGAGATTAACCCTGGCTAGCCCAGAGACATACAATTGCAGAGGAAGATCCTGCCCTTGGAGTAAAATTCAATGGAGACCCCTAGAAACTGGGTTTTTTTTTTCTTGGCAGAAGGACTCACCTACATGCAAGAATATGAGGGGAATTTCCCAACCCAGGAATCCCGAGCATGAGTCGTTACCCTGGCCCTGGAAGGGGCAGCAGCCAGATGGATGGTGATGCTCCACAATGTCAATGTCCCAAAATTAAGAAACCTTGATCACTTCATGAGGCCTTATGCCACCGCTTCGAGGACCCCCTCATCGATAGAAAAGCCCGCGACCCCAGTAGAGTCATCAAACAAGGCCTTCACCCAATAACGGAATATACCGAATAATTTTATGACCTGGCTGGCTGGGTAGACTGGCCAGAGGATATCCTAGTCTCTTGGTTCAAAGATGGACTAAATGATGACCTATACGTTGCCTGCCTGGCCCGTGGGGCCCCAAACCTCCTGCATGAATGGTGCGCGATGGCAGAGGAGGCGGAGATAAACATAACTCAAAACCAGTACTGCATTGGCAAGTTTTGGAAAAGGTCCCCACCTCAGGAGAAACAAGAAGTCTTCAAACCCTAATCCACCATGACTCCAAGAACATCTGGTTGCTTTAAGTGTGGAAAGGAGGGACACTGCACAGCAGAATGCTGTTGAAAGACCCCTGCCAGAAAGTCAGACCACCCATTAGGGGGGAAACCTGGAACATCCAGCCCTCAAGGAAAGGAGACTGGCCTGAGAGGATGAGTAGATATGGGATTCCGATTGCCCCCCAACCCTGAGGAAGAACGCCCAATGCTCCGAGGGGACCTGAGCGATCAGGAAGATGATCCACTGGTAAGCAACCCAATTGAACCAATCACTCTACCCCAAAGACTGTTTATCCCCAGCCGAGGAAAGGGGGAGGGAGTTGCAGTGTTGCTGGATTCGGGATGCACCCGATGCCTCCCTTGCAGATAAATTGGGAATCCAACTGAAATAAATGGAAAATTCCATCTCTTTCTGCCAATTAGATGGAACTATAGCTGGGGGGAGGGAGCCAGCCAGGTTTACCACAGAACCATTGAAAATAAGATTAGGGAACCATAGTGAGCTGCTCACATTCATAGTAGCCCCAGGAATGGAATAGCCACTAGTCCAAGGTCTCACATGGCCGTGAAGTGGAATCCAAAAATAAATTGGAGGAGAGGAACCCTACAATTCCAGAGAGACGTAGTATTTGCAAATAGCTCAGAGGAAAGGATAAACAAAGCAACAGAGAACAGAGATTCAGCCATGACCAGACAGTCAGCTGAACCCATTAACATCCCCAATGAGTACCAGGATCTGGCCCAAGCATTTAGTGAAGAAGCTTGTGATGAACTCCCATCCCATCAAGTCACAGACTGCGCTATCGAAATCCTACCAGGGGCTAAACTCCCAAAACCACAAATGTACTGCATGTCTCCCTGAGAACTGAAAGAACTCAGAGCATTTGTTGAGAAAAATGGAAAAAGGGGCTTCATCGAACCCACTCTACCAAAAATAGCTGCCCCAATATTATTCTGTGAAAAGAAAGATCTCTCCATGCATTTGTGATGACCCATAATCTCTCAAAATAACCCAAAACCCAAAACATACATTAAAGTCCGGTAAGGCTTTCAGCTTAACTTCACTGTATTATTAGGCACAGTTTAAAGTCACAAAAGTAAATAATGAGGCAAAAAGAAAACCAAAACAAATTGCATTGACGAGAGTTCCGAAGCAAGCCAAGATAACTAATCATAAATTCCAGGAAAATAACCGAGAAAAGTCCATGGGAAGAATGCCAACAAAGATAAATCTCTTTCAAAGTAAACACTAAACTTTGACTCCAGCAATTCAAACTGCGTAGTTACAAATTTACATACATAGCTCCAGGCTGCAAGCCATGTGGAGGATCATGGTAATCTCCTCCTGAGTAGATCGTGCTTTTCCCTGATCCTCTCCTCCCTGCGTGACCTAGGATGGATAGGGGATGGGCCTGAATCCTCCTCTGATTGCTCAGCCGGCCTCTGCCTTTCCCCAGCCTCCTCCACCACCTCTAGAGCCACACACCCACTCCCTGTTGGCTATTCCTCCTCTTCCTCAGAGTCAGTCTCCACCAGGGGCATAACCTTATTCCCCCCCCTGCAGGGCCCCCTCCCCTGGGACCAGGTAGATGAGGACGTTGAGGAAACCGAGCGTGAAAGTCCTGGACCAAACGAGGATCATGAACATCAGTGGTATCGACCCAGGTGAAGTTCTCTGGTCCATAACCTTTCCATGTCACCAAATACTGAAATCGGCTTTGCAACTGGCATGAATCTCAGATGCTATCCACTTCGTACTCCTCTCCCAGAGGGGCTACTGCAACTGGCTGTGATGGAGCTGGTCTATGCGGATTGTCAGTCAAGGCAGGGACTAACAGGGAATGATCAAAAACAGGATGGATACGCATGGTTCGTGGCAGGGAGAGATGAGAAGCCACAAGACTGATCACAGCCTCAACTGGAAATGGTCCTAAGTAACGGTGATCGAGCTTTTTCAATGGTCGCATCGTTGGTAAGTATCAAGCAGAGAGCCAAAAACCCGATCGTCTACTGCTAAAGGCGGAACATCGCGATGATGTCGGTCTGCAAAACATTTATAGTCCTCCTTGGCTCTTTCTAGTTGATCGCAGACCATGTGGTGCACGGCTTTTAACTCCTGCAAGAATGTATCCACTGCCGGAACTGGGGGATCAGACGGGGCTAAACGGAAAAGTCGTGGATGAAATCCATAGTTAGCAAAGAAAGAGGACACATGGGTGGATGCATGTTGAGCATTGTTATAAGTGCCACCGGCAGCACTTCCACCCAATACTCTTGTTGAGTATTGCTGAAACAGTGGAGGTACTGCTCCAAAATAGCATTCACTCTCTCTGTCTCCCCATCAGTTTTGGGGTGATGAGCAGACAACAGACACGCCTGAACCTGCAGTTTTGCAAGTTGGGTCTGCCAGAAGCGTGCCGTAAATTGTACCCCCTAATCTGATACCATGCGGTCTGGTAACCCATGCAACTGGAAAACATGGGAGATTAACAATCTTGGCCAATGGAAGGCCCGCACATGGAAATAATCTTGGTTGATGAAAGGCCTGCACACAGAATCAAGTGGGCCATTTTAGTCAACATATCCACCACCACCAAAATGGTTGTGGTACCATTCGATGATGGTAACTCAATGATGAAATCCAATGAAACTGCCCCCCATGGTCGTTCTGGCATGGGCAAGGGCTGCAATAGACCAGGGGTCACACCAGGAGCATACTTCGCTTGGTGACAGATCCCACAGGATGCCACATATCCTGACACATCATGTTTAAGTCTCGGCCACCAAAATGTCCCAGAGATGAGGTGCAGTGTTTTAAACACCCCAAAGTGTCCTGCCACTGGACTATCATGATATTGATGTAGGATAAGGCCACGAAGAGGACCTCCAGGCACGTAAATGCGATCACGGAACTGCAACAGGTTCCCAATATATGCCCAAGGAGTCTCTTGTCTCCCATTCTCATCCAATTCTCGACGTTGAGCTTCCACAAGCGGGTCCTGTCACTGCGCCTCCAGAATCCTAAATCCTCACTCAGAGGTCCATAGGTTCCTCAGCCACAAACCGCTCCAATGGAATCACCGTCCAGGGCAAGATTTTATCCTCCCTTTGGGTATACTCGGGCTTCCAAGATAGGGCATCGGCGCATTGATTCCCTTCACTCGGAACATAGGTCACCCAGAAATCAAATCAAGCAAAGAATAAATACCATCTCACCTGATGTTGGTTCAATGTCAGAGCTGTACGTAGGTGTTCCAAATTGCAATGATCCGTCCGAACCTCAATTTGGTGACAAGCCCCCTCCAGGTGGTGCCGCCATGTCTCAAAAGCGACCTTAACCACCAGTATATCCTTGTCCCCAAATGGTATAATTGTGCTCTGGAGCCGACAATTTCTGGGAATAATAAGCGCACAGGAGCAAGGTGCCTGTGGGAGCATAGGCCTGGAGGGGCACCGCACCAACAGCCACATCGGAAGCATCTGTTTCCATCACAAATGGCTGGCCTGGAACAGGATGTTTGAGGATAGGCTTGGAAGCAAAGGTGACTTTCAATGCCTCGAAAGTTGCCTGCTCCTCACCACCCCAATGGAACTTCTCCCCCTTCTTGAGCAGATTAGAAATGGGAGCAATCAAGGCAGCAAAGCGGGGAATGAATGTGTGGTAGTAGTTCGCAAACCCCAACAGTTGTTGCACATCTTTAACCCGCTGTGGAGGTTCCCACTCCTGCAACAATTGTACTTTTTCTGGGTCCATTTCCATCCCGGCAGGTGAAATACAATTTCCCAATAAGTCAATCATGATTTGTGAAAACTGACATTTCTCATGCTTAGCAAACAGGTGGTTATCACGCAAACGTTGCAACACCAGCCGCACATGTTGCCAGTGTTCCTGCAGGGAGTCTGAGTAAATCAAAATGTCATCTAAATAAATGACCACGAATTGATCCAACAAATCATGGAAAACATCGTGCAGGAAATGCATGAACACAGATGGGGCATTGGTTAGTGCAAAAGGCATCATGGTATGCTCAAAATGCCCATACCTCATCCGGAAAGCTGCTTTCCACTTGTCCCCTGAACATATGCGAACCAAATTGTAGGCCCCACACAAGTCCAACTTCGTAAAGATCTCGCTTGATGAAGCCGCTCAATCAGTTCAGGGATGAGAGGAAGCGGGTACCGATTCCTCACTGTGATTGCATTCAAGTTACGGTAATCACACCACAAATGTAGCTCTGCTGATTTCTTTTTTACAAAAAGCACTGGTGCAGCCAATGGGGAGGTAGAAGTCCAGATAAATTCTTTACATAGGTTCTTGTCAATAAAATCCTGCAACGCGGCTAACTCCGGTTCTGACGGAATATATCTGACCCACCGGCAATTTTGCATCAGGCAACAAATCGATTGGACAGTCATACGCCCAATGTGGAAGCAACTGATCTGCCTCCTTCTCTCCAAACACATCAGCAAAGTCCATCAACTCCACAGGTAGATCCAGGTCCATGGGCGTAGCCACACTCCCTGCACAGGAGCTCAAGCAATGGTTGGCACACTTCCTATCAAGGAACTGCACAGCTCCAGATGACAAAACAATCTGTGGATCATGGGCCTGTAACCACTCCAAACCCAGCACCACCATAAAATGAGGCACTGCAGTAATGTAGAACACAGTTTTCTCCACATGCTGTCCAATACGCATGCAAAGGTATTTGGTTGCAGCAACCACAGGTCCCAAATGAAGGGACTGACCATCAATCGTCTCCACTATTACTGGTGGGGATACCTATTGCTGAGGAATGAACCACTGCTTGACAAGATGAGCATCCATGAAATTGGCTGTGGCCCGTGAGTCAACCAAAGCTGGGATCTCCACCGCTCCCACACCAGGCACAAATACACTTGCTGTCAGCACAAGATGCTTCACCAATAACAATTGTGGTGGTGATGTTAAAGATGACAAGGATGGCAAGGTTGCCGGGCCTATGGACTTTTACATGGCGGGCCTAAGGACTTTTACACCCTGACCTACAGACCCCCGCAGGCTGAGCAATGCTCATTTCCCACCACTGCAGGCATCACCACTGTGGATGTCTTAACAGGACACTTGGCCGCAAAATGGCCTCAGTTGCCACAATAGAGGCATAAACCATCACGACAATGTCTATCCTTTTCTACTTGAGTCAGGCGATTGCGACCAGCCCCAAACTGCATGGGTTCCTCCAAAGGAACCGTCTTGCTGGGAACAGATATGGTCTCTGTCCGTCATCACACCCATCGCTGCTGAAGTCTAGCATTGATACAAAGACACAGATACATGAGCTCCTGAATGGTGTGAGGGCATTCAGTGTGCACCAACTCATCCAGGAGCTCCGACGACAAACCCTCCTGGAACTGGTCTAATAGTGCTGCCTCATTCCATTGTACATCCTGAGCAACCACCCAAAAAACTAGCAATATAATCCATGAGTGAGCCATGCCCCTGCTTTAACTCTCTCAAACGTCTGTTTGCTGTTTGGCTTTGAACAGGTCCTCAAACATGGCCTGAAACTGACGGCAAAACTCGGCGTAATTGTCCAACACCTGGTTGGGCTGGGTCAACAGAGGCGTCACCCAACGTGCTGCAGAGCCTGACAACAAACTAATCAAAAACCCCACCTTATCCCGGTCAGTGGGAAAGTCCTCAGACCGGAGGCTCATGTAAAGCTGGCACTGCCCAAAAAATGTTGGAAATTGGGCCACTGAACCACCAAATTTATCTGGCACTGCCATTGGGCATTTTCGCCATGACCAGGCAGCTTGCATTTGTGCCACCTGTGCAGTCAAAAGAGCCACTTGCTGGGTTAACTGGGCAATCTCTGCTCTGAGCTGATCCATGGTCACCCCACAAAAAGCAAAAATAAGTTGAAGGGGTGGCTGGAGTGATGTGATGACCTGTAGTCTCTCAAAATAACCCAAAAACCAAAACATACATTGAAGTCCGGTAATGCCTGCGCAGTTGCAAACTTATATACATAGCTCCCAGCTGCAAGCCATGAGGAGGATCATGGTAATCTCCTCCTGAGTAGACCTCGCTTTTCCCTGATCCTCTCCTCCCTGCATGACCTAAGATGGATAGGGGATGGGCCTGGATCCTCCTCTGATTGCTCAGCTGGCCTCTGCCCTTCCCCAGCCTCCTCCACCACTTCTGGAGCCACGCTCCCACTCCCTGTTGGCTATTCCTCCTCTTCCTCAGAGTCAGTCTTCACCAGGGGCATGACAGCATCTGTGTGTGAATTACCAACAATTAAACACAATTTGCATAGAGAATATGTATCCACTCCACCTCATGAAGGACATGTTAGCGCACCTCTCGAAAGGAAAAAAAAAATTCAAAGTTAGACCTACAAGAGGCATTATGCATTACCACATAAGAATAAAGGAAGGGGATGAGTGGAAGACAGCTTTTAACACACCATTGGGATGCTACCAATTTAAAGTGCTCCCTTTTGGACTGCAAGGGACACACGCTGTGTTTATGCAATTGGTCAACAAAACCCTTCATGAATTTTTATATAAAGGAGTTTTAGTGTATCTTGATGATATTTTAATCTACACTGAAATGATGGAAGAACACATTGAGCTACTCCATGCAGTCCTCACAAAACTCTTAAACACTAAACTATATGCAAAACTATCTAAATGCAAATTCCACCAAGAAAAAATTGACGACTTGGGGTGTAGAGTATCCCATGAGGGAATAGAGATGGACCCACAGAAAGTAAAAGCTGTAATGGACTGGGACCCACCATACACCCGCAAACAACTGCAAAGCTTCCTGGGATTTGTGAACTTTTATCTCCAATTCATTCCAGCTTTTGCAAACATCGCCCTCCCTATCACGAACTTGCTAAAAATGAAAGTGGGGGAGAAACCCAAACCAAGGCAACCCCTTATCTGGACAATGGATGCCAAGTGGCATTTGAGAAACTCAAACATCTATTCTCAGCAGAACTGGTCCTAAAGCACCCAAATCCCGAACAACCTTTTGTCATCCAAGCAGACACTAGTGATGTTGCAATTGGTGCAGTCCTCCTCCAAAAGAATGGAAGTGGACAATTAAACCATGCGCTTATACATCCAAGAAACTGATAGAAACCGAGAAAAGATGGGCCATATGGGAGAAAGTGGCATATGCTGTGCAGTGGGCAGTGCTCACATGAAGGAAACCAAATCCCCTTTGAAGTATGGACTGATCACAAAAATCTGGAAGCCCTGAGAAATCCACGGAAACTCTCCGAAAAACAAGCAAGGTGAGCTCAATACTTTAAACGATTTAATTTCACTCTCAAATATTTTCCTGGAAGAAAGAACTTCTTAGCAGATGCACTGTCCAGAAAACCCCAATACAACAGCAAAAAGATTGAGGCTATAAAACCGATGATCCAACCACCCCAACTAGCAGCCAAAGTAATCACCCAGGCACAAGAGAAAAAAAATCATCTGATTTTTTTGACTGAAGACACAACGGCATCAATATTTAAGGAGACACTACTTAAGGACCACTGGCTCCAGGCTAACAAAAACACTTGTTTAATCAAAGATGGACTCGCTTGGGTAGAAAACAAACTTTATGTCCCTCCAAGCCAGAGAATGGACCTCATGAAATGCTGCCACGACTCCAAAATAGCGGGACACTTTGGGTTTGTAAAAACCTTGCACCTCATCAAAAGACAATTTTGGTGGCTGTCCCTCAAAAAGGACATTGAAAACTATGTTGCGAGCTGCCCCACCTGTGCAGCTGCAAAGAGAAGACAAGGAAAATATCCTGGACTTTTACAAACAGTAGCAGACCCTTCTGCATCCTGGAAAGAGATTTCTATGGACTTTATAGTGGAGCTTGCCAAAAGTGCTGGAAATACTGTCATTTGGGTTGTAACTGATCTTTTTCCCAAACAAGTTCACTTTATTCCATGCCAAAAGATCCCAACTGCCAAGGCATTGGCAAAGATGTTCCTAATACACATTTATTGCCTTCATGGAACTCCCCAGTGGATTATCTCAGATAGGGGTGTTCAGTTCACATCCAAATTTTGGCGGGCGTTTTTAAACCTATTAGTTTCCACCCAGGGGTTGTCGTCATCAAGTCACCCCCAAACGGATGGATCGACAGAGAGAGTTAAGAGCATATTAGAACAATATTTAAGATGTTTTATTAATTACCAAAAGGACAATTGGACTGACCTTCTTCCTTTTGCAAAGGTACCGTATTTCTCACAAAATAAGGCCAGGCCTTATTTTTTTTTGACCCCCGAAAAAATGGCTAGGCCGTCTTTTGGGGGGTGACTTAATTCCCCCCCCCATCAACCTCGGGTGAGCGGGCAGCAACAGCTTGGATGTTGACCTCGGTGTTGGTGGGGCACTTCATATCGGGAGACCTTCTGCCACCGTTGCTTTCCCTTCTCCCTTGCTGCCATGGTGTTTAGAGCACAGCCATGTGCGGCCAGCCCAGGCTCCTTCCTGCAACCGGAGCCCGGCAGAGACACTCGGCTTCAGGCGCTCCTGTCACCGCCTTTCCTTTGCCTTCAAAGGTAAAACCAATTATTTTAAAAATGACACCTTACTACAACAAAGCCTCCCCTGCCTGAGAGGGCAGCCCAACCCCACGTGGGGAGGTGAATCTCCCAGGGCTGCAGCACAGGATTGGCCCACCTCGGGAGAAGCGCCCAGCCGCTATCCCTGCCTGGCGCCAGGCAGAACACAAAGAGCTTCCCCTGGGGCGCCCAGCGCAGCTGACAGGCAGGCCTTCCTTCCCGGCAGCAGAGCTCTCACCAAGGCAGCAAGCGCCTCCCTGCTGAACCCTCCATTCATCCTGCCAGGGCCACACCAGAGCCGTGCGGGCTGGGCAGAACTGGGAAAGCAAGCCACGGGTGCCGACCAAGCAAAAGAGCCAGGCCAACCTGAGCTTGACTTCCTTCCCAAGTCCCTCCAGTGTGAACGCGAAGGGGCCACCGGGAGAGACTGCCCGAGGCAGTGATAGCACCCACCTGTCCACAGACAGGAAACTGAGGTGATGGCAGCACTGCTTCCCTGGCTGGTGGAGAGAGCCCGAAGCCACCCGCCCTTTCCACCCCTCACCCAGCCCGTCCCCATGCATCTCCAAATGCGCGGCAGCTCCAAACACTGCAGCGGAATGGGCATCAGGCAGGGGCACTGACTTGGCAGGGCTCAGCTCAGAGGAGGACACAGTGCAGGCCGTCGCCTTGCCTCCCTATTGGTGGAGGCCGTATTGTTGAAAAAACACAGTAGCATACAATAACTCAGTCCATAGCAGCATGGGGTTCACCGCATTCCAGTTAGCCATGGGCCAAGAATTCAACCCCATGCCAGAACTACCCACCAAAGATCCTGAAATCCCCTCCCTTAAGGAGTGGATAAATAACTTACAAGCCATGTGGCCAGTGGTACGTTTACAGGAAGCTAGAGCAGTTTTTAAAGCCCAAAGCAGACAAAATATGCTGCGATCCTAAACCTTTCAAGATTGGGGACCATGTATATTTGTCGACAAAATTCTTAAAATCATTACAACCCTCTAAGAAACTTGGGCCAAAATTCATTGGACCATTCCCCATCTCCAGAATTATTAACCCCACGACGGTAGAGCTTCGACTGCCCAAAATACTAAGGCAGATTCATCCATTATTTCACTCCGGTTGCTCAAACCGGAGATCACTTCAAACCTCCAACCTTCCCACACCTCCAACCCCCATCATGGTACATGTGGAACATCATTTTGAAATTAAAGATATCCTTGATTCACACACTCACCTTGGATCCACCTTATATTTAGTAGCTTGGAAACACCTTCCTTCTTCAGAAAATGAGTGGGTAGCCAAACAACACCTAAAAGCACCCACATTACTTTGTAAGTTCCACCTAAAATACCCTGATAAACCATCCTGAATTGCAAATGTAATGCATGATTTTTGTTTTTCTAGGTAGACCTATCTCGTTTTTAAAGAGGGCAGGATGTCAGATCCGTGTATCTGTCATTTCTTCAGTGGAAGAAGAAAAGGGGGAGGGAGACTGATAAAGAAATCCTTTCTTGATGTAACCTGAATATATTTAATCTTATATCGAATTTGTATAATCCACACATGATACAATAGAGGGTGAAAAGCCAGGTGGTCGGAACCTATCACCTCTTAGGGGTACAAGCAGGAGATGAGAAGATCATAAAAATTCCACAGTGAGATGTGTCCTGGGAATTTCTGGAAAAAGTTCGTTCTAAAAAGGGGGTGGGAGAAAATTAGGTATGTCCTGGGAAACTGTGAGAAAGATCGTTCCTACAGAAGGGATGGGAGGGGAATTAACATACTGGCTTTTGTTTCACTAAATACACATTGAGATAAGGGGAGGGGTTCTAAACTCCCTTATCTCTCCCCGTATGCCTGAGAGACCTTAGATACTGCTTTGAACTTCTACATGAATTGTCTCATCTCAATAAAGGATTCCTTTTGATACGTTTGGTTTTCAAAAGTTCATTCTTATTAATTGAATGGGAAAAAGTTGTGTAGCCTGACATTTTCCATTGTAGAAAGTCAGACTGGTATTTTCCTATAGTTTTTTTGTTTTGACTTTTTCCCCTACTAAAAGTAATGCATTTCCTACATAATGTCTTTGGAAATATCTTTGTATTTTATTCTTATCATACCACAAAAATACATGCCACTCCAACTGAAGATCATGTCCCTCCAATAATAATGATCTTCTATGTCTCAAATGTACCCACTCTTTCAGCCAAGTAAGTGCAGGTGCCTAATAATAAATCTGCTGACCCCCCAACCCCCATTGGTTTTAGATTCTTGCAGCATTTCCAGTCTTATTCTTACCTTTTTCTTTTTCATTTTTTTCATATGAATTTTAACATTAATTTATTCAATTCACCAAAAAACTTTTTTTCTAACTTTATAGGAATTGTCTGAAACAAAAAGAGTAGTTTTGGCAATATATTCATTTTTATATTATCTATTCTTCCTATCATGGATAGTTGCAGGTTCTTCAGTTTCTCCAAATCCTGCTTAATTCGCTGCATTAATTTTGTATAATTATCTTCTTTAACTGTTGTACATCCTGCTGTTAAATAAATTCCTAGCTATTTTACTTTCTTACCCACCTGAAGGTTTGCTTTCTTAACCATCTCATTTTTCTGTGAATTTTGAATTAGTATTTTAGTTTTTTCTTTCTTTATTTTTAATCCTGCCACTTCTTCATATTCTTCTATTTTTCTTATTAGTTTGGAACCAGTTTCTAGTGGTTCTTCTAAGATAAATATCAGATCATTTGCAAGCGCTTGTAATTTATATTTTTCTTTTTTAATCTCCATCCCTTTTATGTCTGCATCTTGTCCAACATTTCTGTTTAGCACTTCTAATGTTAATATAAATAACATTGGGGATAGTGGACAGCCTTGTCTAGTACCCTTTCTTATACTGAAATTCTCTGTCAAGTCCCCATTAGCAATCATTTTTGCTGTTTGTTTGGAATATATTGTCTGAATCATATTTATAAATTTCCCCCCAAAATCATGCATTGATGTATCATAAATTGCCAATTTAAATTATCAAATGCTTTTTGTGCATCTAAAAAAATCAATGCCATTTGTTTTTCTGAGTGCACTTCATAATACTCCAATGTATCTAAAATAATTCTCACATTATTTTTAATCTGTCTTTTGAGTAAAAATCCATTTTGATCTAAATACATAAATTAATTCCGATAACTTTTTAAGTCTTTCCATTATTATTGAAGCCATAAGTCGCCATTTCTTTGGCATAATGGGACTTGTAGTCCAAGACTACATGGTCATGGAGCATAAGAGGAAGCAGGGAAAGGTTTGAAAGAACAAGGAGAGTTGAAGGCAAGGAGTGGTGCTCTCTGGCTGGGAAGATGGTAACCACATCAAGCCTCCATGGTTAGAATGCATTTGCTTATTATGCTAATGGGTGCTTTGTCTAGTCATGGATTGGCTGAAGACAGGTAGTCCTTGACTTGCCCAAGTATTTTTATTGCTAAGTGAGACATTTGTTAAGTAAATTTTGCCTCATTTTACAACCTTACTTGCAACAGTAGGAAAAGGAGAATTATGACCCATTTTCCCAGCTGCAACCTTTGCAGCATCCCTAGGGACATGAGACCAAAATGCAGATGTTTGGCAATTGACTGATATTCATGATGGCTGTGGTGTCCCAGGGTCACGTGATTCCCTTTTGCGACCTTCCCACCAGCAAAGTCAATGAGGAAACCAGAGTCACTTAACAATTGAGATACATCTGCAGTGATTCACTTAACAACTGTGGCTTGAAAGGTCATAAAAGAGGAAAAATTCACTTGACAAGTGTTTCAGCAACAGAAATTTTGGGCTCAATTATTGTCATAAGTCAAAGAGCATCTGTAGTTTTGGTACAGGTTTTTAAGCAGGGGTGGGATTCAACCACTGTTACTCCCGGTTCAGTGACATTTGCACGCACAGGCATGTAAAAAATCCTAAAGCTGTGCCACCCAAAGAGCTGACAAGCATTGTGGTTGCACAGTGGTTGCACAGGGTGGTTGCACAGCGTTTGAAACTCCTCTTTTTTTCCTGCTTTTTCAACCTCAGCTGTGCCACACAAAGCAGCTGAGGCTGAAAAAGCCGGAAACAAAGGACAGGCAAGAGCCCAGGCGGGCGGCCTGGCCAAACAGCAGCAAACACAGAACTGGTTCTGTGTCTGCTGCTCTTCAGAGCTACCGGTTCCATCAAGCCGGGCAGAACCGGTAGCATCCCACCCCGGTTGTTAAGTGAGTCTGCCTTCCCCATTGATTTTGCTAGTCAGGAGGTCACAAAGAGACCACATGAGCCCAGGATGCTGGAACGGTCATAAAAATGAACCAGATGCCAAGCATCTGGATTTTGATCATGGGGATGCTGGAATGGTCCTAAAGGTGAAAAATGGTCCCAAGTCGTTTTTTTCAGTGCTCTTGTAACTTTGAACAGACTACCTGTAAGGAGGCTTGCATAGTGCCTTATGTTGAAAGCTGTCACTTGCAAACCACAACGGCCCGGTCTCCATGCCAACTGCTCAACCTTACCCTGAGGAAGGGCATGAGACCACCTTCAT
This sequence comes from Laticauda colubrina, assembly GCA_015471245.1. Classification (NCBI taxonomy): domain Eukaryota; kingdom Metazoa; phylum Chordata; class Lepidosauria; order Squamata; family Elapidae; genus Laticauda; species Laticauda colubrina. The sequence goes on from BLBF01000058.1 coordinate 22,697,257, forward strand.
GCAGGGGCATTGGCTGAGGTACCATTTTCTGTTCAACAGGTGCAGCACAGAATCCGGAACTAGCTGAAACAACTCACACCTGCTATTTCCGGGGGCTGCTTTGCAAGGCTCCCTAAACCAAGCAGACCAAGCACTTTGCCAAAGTCGAGAGGGAAAAGGAAATCCCGCTCAGAGAATCCCACCTCCTGCAACAAATGCATTCACGCCGGTGAAACTGGGCTGGCATTGCCTTTAAGGGACAGAACTCACTCTTCTGGCTCATCTTAGGATGCCACCTACCTGGACGAACCCAGGTAATGGGGTCACTCCAACTCCAGGTTAAGAATGTGAGCAGCCCCAGATGTGCACGGCTTGAGCCAGGCTGCTGCTCCCCTGGTTAAACCTGGTCAAACTGCCCCCTGGCCAGCCCTTCCCTCCCTCCCTCCACGGGTCAAGGAGCCCCGGCCAAACCCAGCTGGGAACCTGCCGCGGCGCGTGTGGACCGGCCGCGCCCGCCCCGCGCCCTCCGGGCCGAGTCGGGGCCAGCGGGGCTGCAGGCGAGCCCCCCGCCCGCCCGGCGGCAGGCGATACTCACGAGCAGGTGGCCGTCGGACGGGTTGCCGCGTCGCTCTACGGAGCGTCGCCGGAGCCACCGCCGGCCGGCCCGGCTGTGTCGCAGCCCGGCCTCTGTGAGGTGGCCGGGACCGACTGGCCCGCCTCTCCCCGCGGAGAGCGGAGAGCCGTCGAGGGTGGCCAGGCCAGGCGACCCGAGACGGGACGGGACAGCTGCGCCGCGCTAATTTTAGCCCCGCCGGCTGGGCAGCTTCCATTCTGGGAGAAACAACCCCCCTCCCCCCCCGCCCCCCGGAGAAGGGCCGGACCAGGCCGGCCCTGCGGACGGAGGAAAGCAGCCCCACGTCCCGGCTTCTCCAAGCCGGCGCCCGCCTCCCTCCAGGCGGGCGGGGGGCGGGGAGAAGGCCGAGCCCCTGGACTCGTTCAGGCCGGGCTCGGCCCGCTCCGCTTTTTAAGACGGCCACCAAGGCAAGGAAGGCGGCGAGGGAGAGAGGCGCAAGTTGCGCGGCCGCAACGCGCTCGGACTGCTTTGGCCTCTTTGCTGGTTTTCTTCAAGCCGCGGCACTCGGAGCTGGTTGAGGCGCCGGGCATTAAACGGGACCACCCAAGCCACAGACCTGGGAGAAAGTGGGCGGTGGGAGGGAGCCCTTCGCCCACCGGGCTCCCATTTGCGGACTTGGGATGATTATGGGTGAGGTCGGGCCCAGCTGGCACTTTGGAGCAACCGGCAACAGATCATCAGAGTTGGAAGGGACCTCGTAGGTCATCTAGTCCAGCCCCGGGCCCAATTGACTGGAGCAGGGGTCTCCAACCTTGGCCGCTTTAAGCCTGGCAGACTTCAACTCCCAGAATGGAAGTCCGCCAGGCTTAAAGCAGCCAAGTTTGGTGACCCCTAGACTGGAGGAGGGGAAAGCCTGAGGTTAAGGTCTCAGATTAAGGCGGCATGTAAACCATGGTTTATGTTGTGAGAACCCAACAGATATGGATTTGTTTAATCAGCCACAAAGAAAAGTGCTAGATAACCATCCAGAGTCCATCACCACCAGAGTGTGCAGCATGTCCAGCTTTTTTGAAAACATAGCATTTCTAGCTCCTTCCTAAACACACCCACACAGCTTTCTCAGCTACAATGCAGAAAAGCTTTAGTTCTTTGGGGAGCTTTGGGGTTTTTTTTTGGGGGGGGGGTTGGGGAAATTTTAGCCTACTGCCCTGGGAATTTCTTATTTTTTTCTCACCTCTCAGCTGAGAAGATTGCAATTGGTGAATGTTTGCTTGTTTGCTTGTTGGTCGTCTGCCAGCCATCCTGCAAAGAGGCATTTATATTACAGGACCCACCCAGGAACGTTGCAGCCATCATGAATACATGTCAGTGGCCAAGTGCCCAAAATCTGATTATCTGATTTGGGGGACATGTGCAACAATTGTAAATGCAAGGACAAATTTTCAATCAATCAGAATAGAGCTAGAAGACACCTTGGAGGTCTTCTAGTCCAGCCCCCTGCCAAGCAGGAGACCCTGTACCATATCAGACAAAGGGTTGTCCAATCTCTTTTTTTAGTTATGTTTTCAGTACTGTTGTAACTTGGAAGGGTCATTAGCTTTAAGTTGTTAAACAATGTTATGATTTAATGCAGTGTTCATAGCCAATAAACATTTACAACACAACACATGCAGCTAAACCAAACAGTTGTAAGAGTATCATGATTAGGAAATCTGAGCCCAACTGCCCACCCCCATCCCAGAAAAGGTATTCTTGGATCCTATCCACAAGTGGTGCCAGATTGGTTTTAAAAGTGACCAGAGGCTTTTATCAGAAAAGCAGAAGAGGCTTTATCAGTACTTACGATTGATAATGGGTAAACTAAATTAGGCACAGTAAGAAGATGTTCAAGAATGAAACAACAAAAGGGCAGAGGCAAGATCTGGAGGGCTTGGCTTTTGATTCCACTTGTTTATTTGAACTTCCCTTTTGAGATTGAGATGCAGATTTTACTCAAGAAGGTTGACTTTAACAGTGTATATTCCTGTTTTACTTATTTTATTCTGCTTACTCATTCCATGTTTGTACACTGGATCTCACAGGTATTATCCTCTCTCTTTTACTTTTTTTTTTTTTACCTGACCAAAGTGAATAAAATCTACTCTGTCTATTTCTAGACATACACACTTTTTATAGGATTCTCTTTTGACCACTGTGCTTCCAAAGCAGCTATAAAATACCCTTGGGGGAAAAGGCACAATAATAGCTGCATGACTTTAAAAAAGAACAGAAGGCAGCAAAGTAAGGTTTGGAAAAGAAAGAATTACCATGGTTTATAAAATTACTGATTACATAAAGGGGAAGCACCATACAAATATTCATGTGGTGAGGAGGAAAGACCAGAGAAGAAGACACGGCAGCTGCTATGGTGGAATTAAAAACAGCTGCAGTAATGCATGCAAATACCTGGTCGAGCATCATTTATTATCAGTCACTGCAAATGGAATTGCGTAAAATAGATTACACTAAAAGCAAAAAAAAAACCCCACAGTTTAAGGCTACCTTCTCCATCTGACATTTTTCATATGTGCAAGATGACAATCCTGCCATGCTAAAGGATGATGGGACTTGGCATCCATAGTTGGATTGGTCCAAACTGGAATCTGTTCTCTGATTTCTCTGCTAGCACTGTAAAAGTTCAAGCTAAGAGAATCTCTTACAGAGGGTGTGTAAGATGTATGAAGAGGTACAACTGAAGCACAGTCAACTCATACATGTAGTCCTCAATCCTACAATCACAAATGAACCCAAAATTTATGTTGTTAAATGAATTTTGCACCGTTTTTCAACCTTTCTTACCACAAGTTAATAACTTAGTAACATGGTTAAGTGAATCTGTCCCATTGACTTTACCTTGCCCAGAAGGTCACAAATAGTGATCAGATGACCCCAGGACACTGAACTGTCTTAAATACAGATAGTCTTCAACTTACAACATTTCATATAGTGACCGGTCAAACTTACAATGGCACTGAAAAAAGTGGCATGACTATTTTTCACAATTGCAACCTTTGCAGCATCCCCATGATCATGTGACCAAAATTCAGATGCTTGACAACCAGTTCATATTTGTGACTGTTCCTGTGTCCCAAGATCATGTAATTACATGGTTACTATATTATCAAGTGCAGTGATTTACTTAACTGTGGCAAGTAATGACATAAAATGGGGCAAGACTCAAAGAGGAGACTGTTAAAGAAACAGTGATAGCCTGGGCAAGAAATTTTGGATATAATATACAATTAGAAGATTGGGAAAAATTATGGACCAAAAATAATAAATTAACTGTGGCTTCTGCATATAAAGAGAATCTTTACAAAATGCTTTTCCGTTGGTATCTAGCACCAGCAAGATTGGTGAAAATATACCCAAATATGAACCCTGAATGCTGGAAGTGTAAAAATAAACAAAGGTACCTTCTTCCACATGTGGTGGTCCTACCCGAAAGCAAAAGAATACTGGAATAAAATTAGAACATGATTGCAAGAAGTTACTGAATTTCAAATAGATTTTAAGCCTGAAATGTTTCTGCTAGGAATGTTCACAGGAATGTTTAAGAAAGAAATTGAATACATCGTAATACACATTCTTACAGCAGCAAGAATAACCTATGCCCAGAGTTGGAAACTAGATAGCACTCCCACAGAGAGTATGATTATAAAGAAAATTATGGAGAAATGGTAAAACATTGAAATTGCAAGAGAGGGAAGAGAAGGAATATTATACAGTCTGGAAAAATGGTATAACTGGTTGGATAATAGGACAATAAGAATAAAAAATATAAACATACAAACATACATGCATACATACATATAATAGAAACTGGGAAAGTCGATGTCACAACACTGCAAAGATTGTATTTGTGTTATTTTGTTGTGTTGTTTTGTATTTGTGTTGTTTTTAACTCTGAAAAATTCAATAAAAATTTATTTTTAGAAAAATGGGGCAAAACTCACTTCACAAATTCTCACAACAACATAAATTTTGGGCTCAATTTTGGTCCTAAGTTGAGGATTACCTGAACATGCCAGTTACCAAGTGTCCGAAATTTGAGTATGTGACCACAGGGCTGATGCTGCAACAGTCTTCAGAGTGAAAAACACAATGGCTTTTTCCAGTGGTGTTATAACTTTGAACAGTCACTAAATAGATGCTGGTAAGTTGTAAACCTGTATATTTTTTTTGTTGTTGCGTCATTGCTCATGTCTTTATTCTGAAATTCCTGTCCCCAGAACCTTCCACAGAGCTGAAGGAGCGACCCGATATCCGCTCTTATCCCTTTCATGGGTGATAAGAAGAGTCATAACTCCCAGAAATAGCTTGGAGGAGTCTCCTCAGGGCACTTTGCTCCTGAGATAGCGAAGGAAACCAAACTTAGCTCAGAAACTGAGGGCTTTTTCAGACTTTGTGATATTGCGAATTGGCACCAAAGTGGGGTGGGCTTGTCAAGGCAACCAGGAAGTTGAGAGTTGATACTGTTGTGAGGTGGAGTAGAGCTACGGAGAAGACTAGGCTTCTTGGACAATTTTCCATCTCATGTTCTGATACCCATGAAGGCATTGTTTTGTTACTCAAAATTGAAGAGAAACATTTCCAAACCAGAAAATGGGAAAGAAATTCGAACATCTGTTCCATATCATATTGTCTTTGTCAGATCGTCTGCCATATCCTTTTTTCCTACTGCTTCTTCACAGATACCCAGACAAAAGGTCCAAACCTTCCAAATATTCATTTATCAAATTTATTTGCTTTCTATCCCACCGTGGAACTACTCTAGGCAGCTTACAGCAATAAAAAGAAAGGAAGAAAAAAAGTGCAAACAAAAGCATAAGTAAAATAACAAAACAATGAGAAAGGAAAATGAAAAAACTTCAATATGATAACAAAAGATCTTCATAGGTTCTCTGAGTGAAGAAAGATGGAGGAAGTGATGAGGAAATATGTCAAAGAAAGAAATAGAAGTTGCTAGCAATGCCAATTGTGTGAATGGGGGAAGTCGATTTGCCCAAACAAAAGTGTGGGTAGAAGCAGCAAGGCACACCATCATTTTTGCACAGATTCTCCTACAAAAGAGCATGGAATCGCATCACAATCTTCCAGATTCGGGTGTTGGTAGGGTGTTAGGGGGCCACAAAGAAATGAGGAAAACCACATGTCAATCTTGGGCTGTATATGCTTGACAAGTGGGCTGCATCACATTGACCGTCCTTCCGTGCTTGTTCTTTGGGTTTCCAAAACACTGTTGTGGTTTTCCATTTACCTCCAAAGGTCTCAGGTCTCACTCTTCCCAGTGAGACGTTGGTGCTGCATGGGACAGCAAACAGCAAACCAAAAGGAGGATTTAGAAGCCAGCGAACCTTTTCTGGTTCTCAGGAGGAGTCATAAGACTAACAGATCTACCACACAGCAAGCACTGAATCACAGTTCCAGTATGAGTTGACCAGGCTGTTCTCAAGTCTGCAACACATTTCAAAGCATTTGAACTGGCAGCTTTAGTACTCCCATTCATGTGCAATTTTTGCCCTCAGTTGGGGAAATGTTACTCCCCAAAGACCCAGTCCATGTTGATGTCTGCAGTTGCAGTTCATGTCCTATAGGGGGCATGATAGAACAGCACATTCTGGAATCCAATGCATTTTATGTTACGGATTTATATGCTGTATTATTAACTTTCTCCAAATAATTGTCTTTGTAATTTGGAGACAATTGTAATTGTCTCCAAATAATAACTTTGCTCTTGTTCATTTAAACAGACAAATACAGGAAAACCTTTCCTACTGATCTCCATCTTGTTGGACCACGCAGTCCAATGCCAAGTTCCGTTTTAAATGTAGGGTATTTTCATGCGACGATAACAACTGTGTCCCTAATTTAGAAAAATAAGCAAGTGTCTTGAGCATATTATCACTCGTGTTGCCATGATTATCTCAGCTTTTGGAGAGCACGGTCCGTGACACCAGATGCCTGAGATATTCTAAATGAAAGTATGTATGTTAAAGATAGCTTCTTGGCTTCTACAGATACAATATTTTTTTTTTTTTTGGGGGGGGGGGGCACACTATGAAAGAGGCTTGCTATTGCTTTCAACATCGCCTAGTGCCCTGTCCAAAGCATTAATTCCAACGCTGCTTAGCTTTTGAAGATCAACTCAATGCAAGATTGGAGCCAAATGAAGTACAGAAAACTTGCTTTGCTACTAAAAGCTTAAACTCGATAATGTAATTTGAGGTTTTAAAATAGCAGTATTGATTATATGATTAGTGTTACCAGATGCTGACCCACAAATCTAATACCAAATGTTTGGATTACAGTTCCTACAAACACAAAGGGAATTATAGCCCCATCTATATTGGGAGGGGTTGGTGGAAGAGTCTTAACTGAGGTGTAATGTTTGTCTATCAACTTGGTGATTTGGTGCACAAGCCTATCTTGGGATTTTAGTGATGACATTTATCTTAGCAGGGAAAAGTGCTGAATACTGGATGAATAATTAGATACTGAAACAGTAAGCAGGATCAGGCTTGGTTAGTTCATATTAGGGAAGAGTCCACCAAATAAATAAATAAATGATTTAATGAATGAATAAATTAAAAAAAATGAATGGAGATGGAAAAATATAGATATAGATGGATAGATAGATAGATAGATAGATAGATAGATAGATAGATAGATAGATAGATAGATAGATA
>BLBF01000058.1:22704547-22763846 GCA_015471245.1 Laticauda colubrina
ATAGATAGATAGATAGATAGATAGATAGATAGATAGATAGATAGATAAACGATTGTGCCCATGGAGTCATGAGCTGAATTGAGTACATCTTTACTCTTTTCTTCAGAGTCAAGTTAGATTCCTGGAAAATTAGTTTTTGGCAGAGATGCAGATGCGGGGACAGATTAAACAAATATATTTATAAACAAATATATAAATTTATATTATATAAACAAATATATTTTCAGGGAGCCCTTATAAGGAATGCGGTATTGCAGGCTAATTCTGCTGGCTTCCAGCTGCCTGCAATTTGGCAGTTCAGATCTCACCAAGTCCAAGGTTGACTCAGCCTTCCATCCTTCCGAGGTCGGTAAAATGAGGACCCAGATTTGTGGGGGCAACAGGCAGACTCTATCATCCACTTAGAGAGGGCTGTAAAGCACTGTGAAGCGGTATATAAGTCTAAGAAGTGCTGTTGCTATTACAAGCAGGAAACATTGTCTCGATATGTTGAAATGAAAATCTCCTAAAACCTCTATGTGGTAGTCAGTCCACCACCATTAAAGATCAGAGCTTCAGCAAATGACTTCTGTGAGGGATGTCACAGATGTAATTCACTTTTAAAAAAACCACACACAAATGCAAAGTGATGTGTATGTATAGTGCAGAAAGGCCAGGAATATTTTAGAGCAATTCTCAGTGGCAAAATGTGTACAAAATGTGTGCCTCTCCTGCAAAATGTATGCCCACCCAAGAATTTCATTCTCACAAAAATCTGCAAAGAGAAGGGGGTCAACTTATTTTTCAAAGCACCTGAAGGCAAGACAAAAAGCAACGGATGGAAACTAATCAAGGGGAGAAGCAACCTGGAATTAAGGAGAAACTTCCTTACTGCGAGGACAATTAACCAGTGGAACCGCTTGCCACCAGAAGTTGTAGGAGCTCCATCACTGGAGGTTTTTAAGAAGAGACTGGACAGCCATTTGATTTTAATGGTACAGGGTTTCCTGCCTCAGCAGGTTCCTTGCAGTTCTCCTCCTCCTGGTGTGGATAGGAGTTTCTCCAGGTTGATTCTTCTTGTAAATTCACCCCCATCCCACCCCCCAAATAATATGTCAGTTTAGATCTCAAAAGATCACTCGAACTCACTTTGGGTTTTGCAATTTATTAGATGCCAAGAAGAATGTATCTCTCTTTTAATTTGTATCACTGAGATTGACTCATTTTATAAATGATGGTTAGGAGACTTATATTTTCAAAAAAAATTACTGAAGACTTGGAACCACAATAACACTGACACCAATACTGAACATTTATTGGCATGGCTTGGGTAATTCTGGGAATTGAAGTCCACATATCCTAAAGGTGTTGAAGTTTAAAAAGCAGGTCTTCTGCACTTTTCTAAATTAGAGATAGTCCTTGACTTACACACATTCATTCAGAAAATGTTTGAAGTTACAATGGCATCCCTATATGATCAAAATTTGGGTGGTTGGCAACCAGCATGCATGTATATGAGTGCAGCATCAAATATGGTCATATGAATCTTCCTAGCTGGTTTCCAACAAGCAAAGGGGAAGCTGGGTTCATTTAACAACTGCAAGATTCACTTAACAACCGATTCTCTTCGCAAGCATGGCAAAAAAAGATTATAAAACCAGGTGTGACTTTCTTAACCATGTTTGCTTAGCAACAGAAATTCTGATCTCAATTGTGGGTGTAAGTAAATAAATGTGAAGAGTTTCACAATACAAAGTAGATCCAGCAATGAAACTCTTAAACTGAATGGAGACGTTTGCATTTAGTGTTCTCTATCCAATAAAGCACATAAAATAAGACTGTCCTATACCTCAGGAGAAAATTAATTGATGTTAAAAGGCCTGAGGTCAAGTTTTAAGTATGTGTCTGTCACAGAGGCTCTAGTGTGAGGTCTTTCAAACTAGGTTCCATGGGACTAGGTGTAAAAAAAATAAACTTTCTCCGCAAGGACTTAGGGAAAACTATCCACAAGAGGTTCAAAGCTAGGAGTTCAGAATACAGTTAGCCAGTGGAGTGAGTAGAAGGTAAGTCTCATTAGAAGGTCCCTGCCCTTCTTTCCTCTCCAATTCTGGGGCTTTGAGGAGGTTTGCAAGCCCCCTCTCCTTGACTGTGGGAAGGAATCTCTTCGAGATTGAAGCCATTGTTTGCATTCAGTCTCATAACAACTTGGTGGAGGTCATCCAGCACAATGGCCAGTGAAGTGTCCCCAGAAAGGACCTCCTGCACAACACACAAAATACAGCATAAGACTTGGACAAGTCTCTGGAGGTCTTTTGAGTCAAACCCCCTGCTCAAGGAGACTGTACACCATTCCAGACAAAGGGTTGTCCAATCTCTTCTTCAGAACCTCCAGTGATGGAGCACCCATGATTTCTGGAGGCAAGCATGCCAATAATTGTTCATACACAACCTCGCCATTTCTCCTTAGTTCTAGGTTGGATCTCTCCTTGAAAAGTTTCATCCATTACTTCTTGTTTTGCCCTCAGCTACTTTCCTGTCTCCCTGAGCAACTGGCAATGAAAGGACAAATTGACTCAATACTGGACCATTATGACTAAGCCATTTAAAGGCCTTCTCAGAGCTTTGAGTGCTCTGCAAGTATAGGTAGTCCTCAACATACAACCAAAACTGAGCCCAACATTTCTGTTACTCAATGAGACATTCATGAAGGCAAATTTTGCTCCATTTTATGATCTTTCTTGCTACACTTCTCAAATGAATCACTGTAGTTGTTAAATTAGTAAGAAGATTAAGTGAATCTACCTCCTCTGTGTGGTCACATAGCCGTGTATGTGTGAAAAACAATTATAAGTTACTCTTTTCAGTGCCATTGCTAAATGAACTATTGTAAGTCGAGGTCTACTGTACTCATGAACAGGCATGGCTGAGGAAAAGGTATTTCATCTCATTGTGAGCTCCAGGGGACACCTGATCAACAACCAGATGAGCCACATTCAGCAAATCTATCCTAAAATAAATTAAAGAGGGAGATGGAGAGAAAGTCTATGAAGAAAACTTACCTATAGAACATAAACAGATCATTTTTAGAGATTGGAATGTTCTATGGAGAGGACAAAAAAAAACCTTTACCTAGAAAAACTCAATTATGAAAAAGTCCTTTCTGAAATATGTGCTGGGTTCAGAATGTCTTCAAGGCCGATCTTATTTAAAAAGGTCCTCAGTACAACACAGATCCAAGAAACCATCCCTGACTCATTTTAGAAATGCGAGGAATTTATTATTTTTATAAGAAATTAAAAAAAAAACAATACTTACAAATTTAAGTTACCATAAGACTTGCAGCAATATATCTTTATATACACAACAATAATCTCCTAATATCTTTACTTTTATTTTAGCAGGTCTTCAAATGGACTCATGACGCACGTTCAGGATGAGTTATCAAAAGTCTCTGATCACACGGTTTCAGACAATCTTGCAAGACGAAAATACAGCCAGTCAAACTTTATAGGGACTGAAAAATATTTCATCCTGGATATGCAATACAGTTTTAACTATCTGCAAAAGGAAACCAGCAAACCCTTTCAAAAGAAATCTCTGCATGTTCACTTTACAATTTGTTAGACCTTGGAATACAAAAAACATCACAGACGTCAACAAGGATGTTGTTCGACAACACAGACACACATAACAGTGAAGAGATACTTTAAAATGGACAGGCAACCATGCAGTTGGTCAAATTCTCTTCCTGCACTATTGTGAGTTCATCAGATGATGAAGTTTACTGGGATGCTAAAATATTTCAGATATTTTGCTCACAAGCCGTTCAAACCACACAAATAGACATACTGGATAATAGTATTCCAGGGAATTTTGAAGTGCCACAATGAAGACAACAATGGTATGAGCATGTGCATACACACATATGTGCAACACACTTCCTTGAAAGGTTACTAAACACTATCCTCTGAAACGCGTACTTAACACTTTTTGAAAGCTGCCTGATTCCAGGATTTTGCCCAGCAAGGATTCAAGTCTATTTGCTTTCATAAAGAAGACAGTATTTCCATGAAGGGGTGTGTGTGAAATGACATCCTGAAACTCAGCACCAAAGGCAGCTGAAGAGCAACGGCTGACTTTTTGCAAGAAACACCCATATAGTTTGGAACAAAGATGTCGAGATGATTCTCCTTTGGAGAAACATTTGCTTTACTAAAAAAATCGGGGAATGTTACTGTGATCTGATCCACTGATGCAGCAGAAAATGGAAGATATAGTATAGATGTGCAGGATCCAATAAAATTATGTTGGAAGAACTAATTATTTATCAAGGGAAAACTGTTCTTTCTCTGTTAGAGGTCCTCCAAGCCTCAACCAATGTATTCTTGTAGCTGTAAGCTAACTCAGAGCTGGAATTCTTGATTCAGGGACATTCTCAAGTGTGTTTTGTCTCCTTTTTTCCAGGAAGATGGATCTTCATAAAATCCACTGTCACGTCCTTGTTTCAGAGAACACGAAGGGTGAAAGTTTGTTTTCTCCCAATAAGATTTTTTCATCTGTGTCACTAAGTAGAAAGTAACAGATTCTGCATGCGCTTCTGTTGATGGACTCCAGAGCCAGAGCCTTGCTGGCATTAAGCCCTCCCCTAAATAACAAAACAGGAAACGCGGGTTTCCTTTCAGTTCAAAACATGTGTGAAACATGCACTCTGGTCCAGGTCAGACTCCTAGTGAAGCTTCAGGCAACTGCATTATGCATGGAGGCAGGCATTCAATTTGTGGAAGCTTTGCTGCTAAGGAGGAGCAGGTCCATTCTGATAATTAGGTAGGATATTATTGAGTCCTTGAGTAGAAAGCAATCAGGCACTTAAACCAAGGAAGATGCTTGATAACTTGGACAAAGTAGGAGAAGGACCTGCAGAACCGGGGGGGGGGGTGTTAAAAGAGGGATCAACCTTGAATCCCTACGTAGCCACAGGCAGAAGTAATCTTTTTAAAATTCTTCTCACACTCCTTCTCCTCCAGCCAGGTTCCTAAGCATTCTCCAAAGTGACACCAGATGATAAATGAACCATCATGACATTAGCAGATGCCTTAAGTTTTTATCCTAACATGCCACAAACACATTCAAAACCATGGACCATGAAAAGAACAAGAAGGCGGGGCCTCTTCAGAAGAGTTAAACAAAAGACACAAGAGACAGGAAGTCCTGCAAAGACCAAAACCCACACGCTCCAAATACTGCACCACAACGATCAAGGTCACCTTGCCAACCGTTGGACCAAATGGGAATTCTAACTCTGTCAAGAGAAAGGGGCTCGCAGAAGGATGAGGGGGGCTACCCAGAAGCAACCCTGACCTCTGGTGGAACTCAAGGAATTGGGAGCATCCTTTTGAAATACACTGATGCATTTCATCCTTTAGCTGCCTAAATTCTCCTCATCCTTAGAAAAGGTCACCTGCCGTGGGACCCAACAATAGCATCAATTGGCCAAGTGAACATCTGTGTCCCCCCCTCCCCCCAAAACAAACGTTTGGGAAATCTATTTGGCTTGAATGAACTGTGGCAGCCCCTAAATCAGCATTATCCCTAACCTCTGGGAGTTTGCCCCAAAGTCCCCACCGGGCTCTGTCCTCCTCCACCTTGAGAACACAGAATACAACAGTAAGCCACGTGTCAGTGAGGTGGTGTTCCCAGCACAGCATCACGGATCTCACAGCCTTTATTGCCCCTTTACTACGATTCTTCCAGCAGAGGTGAAGATCACTTCAGGCCCTCTGGAGATCTGCTTGGTCACTGCCCCAAAGAGGCACTCTGTGGATGGTGCTTGGGCTGCAGCCGTTGCCATTTGGGGTGTCGGTGGGAGGAGTGAGACCCACTTCGCTTATCACCTGCCCATCTGGTCTGTCGTCTTCTTTCTTAACAATAGTGCTGTTGGGCAGCAGCACAGGGGTGTCATAGTCCTGGGGGGTGTTGAGCATAGGGGAGGTGGAACTGTCCAGCGAAGAGGCAATCCCTTTGGAGAAGGCAGGTGTTTCACTTGGCAGGAGCCCGTCTGAGAGAAGCAATTTCTGCATAGGTAGAAAGGAAGGATTAAATCATAGCGATAAAAAAATGGGAATGTTGGTAAAACAAACGGAAAAGTTAACTCCACCAATGGAAAAAGTTATTGTTTGGTATTGCTGTCTTTTTCTGCAATTGGATGAGCACCTATGACTCCCAAGGCAGAGAGAGGCAATACTTATTTCTCTCTTGGGGTCTCTGTCCTTCTCTCAAACACACACACACACACACAGAAGGGGGGCACTTCTCATGCCTTTTTATTCCTTAAGATTTACATCCTGGCTTTTTTCCACAGAGCTTCAGATGGCTTACTTGAGGAAGCTCTTAGATCTGCGCTCTTAGTAGCTTACAATAATATTAAATACTAGTATGAACCATGGTGGCACAGTAGTCAGATTGCAGTATTGCAGGCTACCTCTGCCCACTGCCAGGAGTTCAATCCTGACCGGCTCAAGGTTGGCTCAGCCTTCCATCCTTCTGAGGTTGATAAAATGAGGACCCAGATTGTTGGGGGCAATATGTTGACTATGTAAACCACTTAGAGAGGGCTATAAAGCACTATGAAGCAATATATACCTCTAAGTCCTATTGCTATTGTACAATGAAAACCAACAAAATTCTACAAACGGGCCCAAAATGTCCTAGACAAAAAACTGAAATAAATAAAATTTAAAAACCAACCAACTTTTCAGCCCCTTCTTCATTTGTAGTACAGAAGGAACTGGTCTTGTATACTTCAAGCCAGAGAAAAGGTTTATGAGATGCTAATGTTTCTGTATTATTTTTCTTCTAGATACAATTTTGGGATTCTTCTGCCCCTTGCAATGCAGAATAGCTAAACAGATGTTGCAAAATGAAGTTGGGGGCTCAAGCAGTATCAGGTGCACTCCACTCACGTGTTCCAGGTCTGCAGTGTTATTTTCCATCTGCAGATTCTGGCTGGTGCAGCTAAGCAGATGATCCAGAACACATTGCTTGGGATGCATCCCTTTATCAAAACGGTTATACATGCCACACCAGAACCTCAGAGAGAGAAAGTAACAGAAAATAATAGTTGAGAAATCCTTGAAATGTTCAAATTTGCAAGAGAAGGGAGCAGAAGAAAGTTGTCCTCATCTTTGCTGGATCAAGAATCACTGCCTTAAAGGAAGAAGCAAGTTTAATCCAACAGCTCTGATGTAATCAAGCTGCAAAGCTTGGAAGAAGGTACCTGGTTTCCTTTCTGCTACCCAACATGAGGGTTAACTTGCATTGTAATCAATCTAAAGTCTGATAACCATCAATCTTAGATGGATCGGCTATTGCTAACCTAACTTCAGTTTGTCATAAGTGGCAGCAGTTTCCAACTAAGTGAAAAATGGGTTGGCATAGAAACCTTGCTTCGGACTAAGAAAGACAATTACACCTTATTATTATTATGTCCATGAAGCAAATGGCTGCAAAATTTGGAGATCCAGTATATGATTTTAGGCTCCCTTGGAATTGTACAATTAAGACACAGTTGCTTCATCGTCTAGAGATTAAGTTCTCCAGATATTACAAAATAACCTTTGGGGATACTTTGGCCATAAACCTTGGTTTAATAAACCAAACTTGATTAATCAGTAAATAAACATTTTCTACCACTGCATCTACCTCCCACTTCCCTTTTCTTATGCTAGAGTTTCCTATTACAGAGTTTCCTATTACAACCCAAGCAAGGATTTGTACTTTAATGCTGGTTACTTCAAAAAACGACAGCAGCAATGGTACAATGGCTAGAAAAGCAGCCCTGCAGGCTGACTCCGCCCACTGCCAGGAGTTTGATCCTGACTGGTTCAAGGTTGATTCAGCTTTCCATCCTTCCAAGATGGGTAAAATGAGAACCCAGATTGTTGGGAGCAAGAGGCTGACTCTGTGAACCGCTTAGAGAGGGCGGTAAAAGCACTGTGAAGCCATATATAAGTCTAAGTCCTATTGCGATCTTTATTGACCGTTGCAGCATCCCCATCATCATATGATCAAAATTCGGATGCTTGGCAGTTGTGTCATATTTATGACATTTGCAGTGTTCTGGGGTCATGTGATTCCCTTTTGTGACCTTCTGACAAAGTCAACTGTGTTACTAATTTAATAACTGCAGTTATTCACTTAACAATTGTGCCAAGAAAGGTCATCAAATGGGCCAAAACTCACTTAATAACATAAATTTTGGGATCTATTGTGGTCATAAGGCAAGGACTACCTGTATTGGTGTTTCAAAAGGGACTAGATTCAAACGAGCCCAGAACTAAAAAAAGCAGAGTTTCTCCTCTCTAACAAAATCTCTTTCTTGATCTGCTTTTGATTTAATATTTCATAAACATTAAACAGCATGCACAGTGGGATTATCTGCGTTCAAGCTTCTCCTTTCCCCAGTCATAACTTACTGGAAACTGAAGGGCAGTGTATTGGGCTGGAGAGATGTGTAAGCAGTGTATCCCTTGTAGAGTGGATTTCTGAATTCCAGCTTCCTCTGCAGGAGAAAAGGCCACAGGGAATGTGTTTTCTCAAAGATTCTGCAAACAAGAGAGCAAAGAAGAACATCAGCACAGCAGCAAAACAACTCTCAAGGGTTGGGGAACTTGTCTTTTAGATTACAAGGAACCAACCTTGGAGGTTGTACAGTCTCAAATAGTTCATTCATAAAAGGAGGGCAAAGTATGAATGGTTCTTTTAACTGCCATTTCTTCACACTTTTTCACCATTCATTAGAGTGGCAGAGAGATTCCTTCCTTGTGACAAAGTTTCAGGATAGACAGAATCACAGCAATCACAGCAGAATCACCTTCATTCTTATCTGCTTCATCTGCTAAGCCAGTGTTTCTCAACCTTTGTAATGTTAAGATGGGTGGAATAATAAAGATGGGTGGAATGGATAGGGTAGAATTCCCTAGTCAGCCATAATGTCTTTTCGAGGGTGTTTTCCCCCCCAGTAGCACTGGATAACTCATTTCCAGGAACTCCTTGTGGTCTCCCATCCTCACCCCACCTAGTCTTGAAGCTGCTAGTATTAGAATAGAGTTCCTCAACCTTGGCAACGTAAACATGAGTGGACTTCAATTCCCAGAATTCCCCAGGCAGAATGCTAACTGAAAAACAGGTACTCCTTGACTTATGAACTTAATGGAGCTTGCCCATTATGGTTAAGTCAGAATGATTATAAAATGGGTCACAACCATTTTTGCTTGGTCACTAAGTGAATGCAATGGTATTAAGCAACCCACTGTCTGCTATGTTTACAACAAAAACATTGTAAATTGTGATCAGGTGACTTTAAGGTGCTGAAAGCCACAAATGAGGGCCAGATGCCGAGCAGTTGAAATGCAGTCACAAGACCATGGGAGGCATTAGAACTTGGGGGGGGGGGGTTGTTTCCATCGTAACTGTCAACCTGTCACAAATCAAACCTGCACCAAGCAAAGATCTGCTCCAAATTACTCCAAATTACATACACACCTTGTATGTAAATATTGATATTTTTTTTTATTTAAAAAAAGATCAACGTTTACCCAAAATCAGGCAAAGCAGGCAGGCAGATTGAGTTGCTCACAGATTCGCTTAGAGATCTACCATTCTGCAATCTGCTACCTGAGTCTGTCACATAAAATTTGCTTGCAAGCAAACTCACAAAATTAACTCACAACACACCATGTATGTAAATACTTATTTTTTAATATAAAAAACAGTAACTTTTACCCCAAACCAGGCAAAGCCGGCAGGCAGATTGAGTTGCCCACAGAATCCCAGATTCATTTAGAGATCTACCATTCTGCAATATGCTACCTGAGTCTGCACTGAAAAATAGAAGCTTCAGTCCTAAGGAAGGTTCAGCTCTACTTTTAGATTAGCTAGAAAGTAACAAATCCAATAATTTCCTGCTTTCTAGCTAATCTAAATCTCCCAGCACAGAACAACTGATGGTTGGGGAGAGAAGGAAAAGTAGCAACTTTCCAAACATCGGCAAGTTTGACAGTGCACATGCCAGGGAAGGAGTTGAGTGGGCGGGGAGGGGAGGGAGGGGCCAGCCAGTGGTGCGATTTGCCGGTTCTCTGAACTGGGAAGAATCATAACAACTGGTTCTGTAGAACCGGTCCAACCAGGTGGAATCCCACCCCTGCTTTACAGCTAAGCGATTCCAAAGTCATTATATGCGCCTAACAATCTGGGCCTCATTTTAGAAGGATAGAAGTTTCCATCCATTAATTCTTGTCCTGCCCTCAGCTACTTTCCTGTTTCCTTGTGCAACTGGCATTGAAAGGACATATTGACCTGGTACTGGAAACTTTGGTGATGATCATGACTAAGAGCCATTTAATGGCTTTCTCAGAGCTTTGAGTAACCCTTAATCATCCCAATCTCAGCACTATTGTGGCTTTGAATTTTGAGGCCAAGTCACATGCACAGAATATTCTCCTTCTAAATATAGGTAATCCTCAAATTATGACAATTGAGCCCAAACTTTGTTGCTAAATGAGACATTTGTTAAGTGAACTTTGCTCCATTTTACAACTTTCTTGCCACAGTCGTTAAGTAAATCACTGTAACTGTTAATAAGAAAGTTGTTAAGTGAATCTGGCTTCTCCATTTACTTTGTTTGTCAGGTCACAAAAGGTGATCACATGACCTCAGGACACTGCAACTATCATAAATATGAGTCAGTTGCCAAGCATATTGCGCCAAACAATCTGGGTCCTCATTTTACTGACCTTAGAAGGATGGAAGGCTGTGTCAACCTTGAGCTGGAGAGAATCGAACTGCTGCAGTCAGCAGAATTTGCATTCTAACCACTGTGTCACCACAGCTATTCCATGAAACAGAGGAAACTCAAGATTCTGTGTATAGGACTCACTTTAGATCTTCTCGATCCTTCTGACAGGTCCCTAGGAAGTTGCCAAACTGGCAGGAATAGACATGATCATGAATTTCAAAAAGCAGCCGCTCATTGAATTCAAACGCACAAGGAAACTGTTGCATGAGATGCCAGGTGCATTCAAGGAACTGCGTGAAGATGGGAGACACCTCCTTGGGATCCCCTTCAAGATGGCCACACCTGGAGAGACCAAAAAACAAGCAGCAGCAATGCAGTGAATGTGGTGCTTGCAGGTAGTCCTTGACTTACAACCATTCATTTAGCAGCCATGAAGGGAAGGCAATTACCAAAATAAACTATTTTAAATTGCAGTCAATCCTGTTTCCTCATTGCTGGGTGGTACAGCAAGGATGCTGAAGCTAAATTGATCTCAGCTCCTCCAGGACCAAATACAAAATAAAAATAGGTAATCCTCGTCTTATGATCATAATTGGGACCAGAATTTTCAGACCCAAGTTGCTGTGGTTGGAGTTGGAGCCAATTTTAAAATGTTCATGGCAGTCATTAAGGGAATCACCACAGCTGTTAAGCAAATCCGGCTTCCCCAATGGTCATTATTTGCTGGAAATCCACAAAAAAAATTGCCAATCATGATCACACAATCGCAGGCCACTACAACTGGTCATAAATGCAGACTGGTTGTCAAATGCGTCCACAGTGAGGATGTGATGGTTGCAACTGCAAGAGTAAGGTCGTATTTGCAAAATGTCATGCAGAATTGCAAATAGGTAACAGCTCCACAGAGGTTCCCTAATCCCTTTTTCCCCTGTTCTAAACAGATTCTGTAAAAACTGCAATCCAGAAGTCAATCCTGCTTTGCTGAAAGACATGAAATGAGATTAAGCGAACACAAAAAGAGCCAAAAAGATGTGGAAATGGAGAACTAATTCCTTTTAATGCCAATTTCAGCTTCCCCCAAATAATTTGAGTTTTCCTCTCCACCAGCAATTTTCCAAATGTTAGAATAGCAAGAAGAATTGGAATATTCTTTTTGAAATTATAATTTTAATTAAAAAGTCTTCTCGGATATCAACGATAAACAAAAAGTAAAATTAAAGAAGAAATGAAAAATGAAAAAATGATAAAGCAAATAGAAACAGGAATGGAAAAATATGTAGTGGCTTCCAATATCTTTTACAGCAGTAAAACCAAATCTTCTCACTTCCCTCTTCAAACTTACATATTTTCCTTCTTCCCATTATCCAACCCTTTCTAAATCAGCAAAACCATAAATCAGCAAAAATTCTTTTTTTCCATTCTCAGCAATAGGTCCATAAAAATGTTCCAGACTTCAATAAACATACTTGTTATCTTATCCCTGATCAAACAAGTCAATCTTATCATTTTTATTAATTTCATTATCTTCACAATCCATACTATGCAGTATCGTGGGGAAAAGTTCAAATATCCTTATTTTTTTGTATTTATTTTCCCTTTGCCTGCCCCATGGTTTGTTTGTCTTTTATAACTTGCGCACAAACACACAGACACACACACACACACAGAGCCCCAGTTTAGGAGCTATTTCTTTCTGTTAATCATGCTCCAAGCAGAAAAGAAGACTTCTTATTCCACGTTTATAATTCTAATACACAAACTTATTTTTACCTGTGTGAGAATTTATGGCCCATCGCAATCCACTCCTTCTCTATCAGAACCTTTAATGTGAAATGAAAGAGGGGGAAAACAGAAATATGGCATTATAATGTGGCAATATTTATATAATTCAAATCCTACCTTTCAATCAGGAATAATGGAAGAGAATAGATGTAACTCAGGGTTGAACTGTGGGATCATTGGCACTCTCTGATTATGGTGAAGACATTTCATTAAGAGCCTGTCACATAGGCCGACAGATGCAAAAAGTATGTAAAAAGGACACAGCGGACGAGAAAATTTTCCATCCGTTGTTATCCGCTCTCAAAAGTGTCCCAAATTTGCATAAACAGAGCGGACAACAACGGAAAGGAACGGACAGGGGGAGGATGTAGCCAGGATGTAAAGCGGATGCTCCACGGAAGCCTAGCTGATGGAAGCGGATGGAAGCGGATGGCACATCCGCAGGGCTTCCGGGGGAGCACAGCGAAGCGGACATGCAGCAGAAGGAGCGGATGCAGAGCGGATGCCTAGCGGATGCAAAGCATTCAGTGCGCATGCGGGGAGGATGCATTGCGTAAGCCCCACGGATATAAAAGGATGCAGCTCCCAAGCAGGTCACCATTCAGAGGAAAGACCTGTTGCCAGACACATCTCCAGCCAACAACCATGGGGAAGAAGAGGAAGCCTGTGCCATCTGCTGCCAGCCCTGGCAAGAAGGACAGGGCCACCATCCCACCCCCTGGCCCTGACTCTGCTTCTGCTGGGGCTTCTGCTGCTCGGGCTGACTCTTCTGATGCTGGTGCTTCTGCTGGCGCTGCTCCTGGTGCTGGTGTTTCTGCTGGTGCTTACTCTGCTGGCGCTGCTCCTGGTCCTGCTGGTCCTGCTGGTCCTGCTGGTGCTTACTCTGGTCCTGCTGATCCTGGTCCTGCTGGTGCTGCTTTTGCTGCTACTGTTGTTGTTGCTGCTGCTGCTGGTGGTGGTGGTGTGGTGGAGCAGCCCCTAGAACCTCGAAGCCCCTCTAATGAGGGCCCAGAAGGCCCTGCCAGAGGGAGGAAGAGGCATACGCGAGAACGGGACAGGAGGCAATACTCCATCGAAGAGGAACATGAGGATGAGGTGCTGGAATGGCTGAGGGAGAACGAGTATCGATGGCGGAAGGGACACAGGCTCTATCGAGACACCAAGAGGAAGCAGGCTGCTTGGAGAGAGAAGGCAGAGAGCCTGGGCTACACTTCGGAGGTCCTTCTCAGCTGGTGGAAGCACATGCACACCTGGTACGGGAAGCTGCACCTCAAGAAGACTGGCCAGGCCGCGGTCAAGCTCACCGATCAGGAGACCTACCTGATGGCCAAGTGCAGCTTCTTGGAGGGTGAGATCCGCCACCGAGGAGAAGCCCCTCTGTCTACCCTCTCTCTCAGGCAGCCCACAGAGAGCCAGTCCTCTTCTGGGCAAGAGTCAGCTCCTGTGTCCAGGCAGGTATCTGTGGAGCGTCCCATAATGGAGACCCCTCCCTGACAGCTGCACTCCCCATGGCGGAGCGCATGGAGGACCCCCTGATGCAGTGGGAGCAAGGAGAGGGCACTTCCACCAGAGACCAAGCCACCCCCACCCCCAGCTCCACCTCCACAGAAAGCAGGCAGAGAGCCAGACCAGAGGGACAGAGCCACACTGTCCTGTTGGAGATCAGGGACACCATCAAAAGCAGCGTAGATCTCCTCTCTCAGCTGGTACACTTCGATATACCATCCTCAAACCGCAAGTCCTTCCTCACCTACGTCAATCAGACCCTCATGGACATGTCCAAATCACAGTACCAGGTGATAAAGGAGGATCACTGTTCTTCTGCACAACCCTCCAGGACCAGCTGAACCTGCTCTGACAGAGTCCAGGTCTGCTCCTCCACCCCAGGTAATGTCACAGCCCTTCCAAGGCTTTCCACAGGCCCTCACCTACCAAGGCTACGACTACCAGGAGTTCCAGCAGCACAGGCAGCCCTTCCCAGTCCAGCCACAGGTTCATCGAATGCCACCAATGCCACCCACGCCACCAATGCCATCCACGCCACAGATGCCACCCACGCCTCACCTCGCTCACCTGCAGACCAGACAGCCCCACTATACTCCTCCTTCCTCCACCCCACAGCCAAGCCTGGCCTCAGAACATCTGTCATTGGTCTTGGGACTGACATCCCATGTCCTGGAGGAAGGGGCTCTCAACATCACAGGACTGAGCCAGCTCTCTGAGAGCTTCCTCCACACACCATCCCCTGTTGTCCTCTCAGGGCCAGGCACCCCAATGGCGCCTCAGACCAGCACTCCAGCAGCAGCCACCTCCACAGCACCTGGACCCTTCACCCCTGAGACGATGGGCACGCCTCAGAGTGACTGAGAAGAGTGCCAGAGACTGGGTTGCTTCCTGTTGACTTTATCTTTGCTTGGGACACTTTACTTGGGTCATTTTGCTTTTACAATTTGTTATTAATAAAGTTTATATTTGCTTCACACACTTGCTTCAGTTCCTTTAGTCAATAAAGTCTTGGTGGAAACTTTTAGAAATGGTTTAAGCCTTTGCATGCTTGTGGGATGGGTAAGGATAGCAGTGGGATGGGCAGGGATACCTGTGGGATGGGTAATAGCTGTGGGATGGGTTAGGATAGCAGTGGGATAGATAAGCCTCCAGTGCAAGCATAGTGGGACTGTATGGTCCACCCTCCCAGCTGCCACACCTATGGCCCTTTATTATCAATAATAATTTATTCATTGATCAACACATTTCAACATAAACACAACTCTTTATTAAATGCCCTGTTCATTGTAGGGCCCCTCAACATACATGGCCCAATCTCATCAGTGTGATGAGACAGGCTCAAGGAAGCATCCATAAAGCGTCTACCATCCTGTCTTGCCACTGCACTGCTCCAGCTGGGGAGCTGCACAAGTGTTTCAGGAGGTTGCGCTGCTTCTTCCCTTCAAGTGAGGCTCTGTTGGGGCCTTGCACATCCACAGTATCTATCAGGTTTCACCCTTGCCTCCATTCACCAGGCTCCATGTCCCCATTCCCTTGTTGGTGGTCCACGAGCCTGTTCTGCAACACTGGGTAGCGGGTGCGCATGAGATTGTGCAGGATGCAGCAAGCTTCCATGATGTTCCTCACAGTCTCTGGACGAAGCTGCATGGTGGTGAGAAGTACCTGGAACCTGTTGGCCAGGATGCCAAAGACATTCTCCACCACCCGTCTTGCCCTGGACAGCCTGTAGTTGAAGATCCTCTCTTCATGGGTGAGGCATCTGGAAATGTAGGGCTTCATGAGGTAGGTTCTGAGGTAGAAGGCGTCATCCCCCACGATGCAGTAGGGCACATCTTGTGTGTCATTGGGTAGGGAGTCTGGATCTGGGAAGCCCATGATGAGGTTGCGTTCCAGCCCCTCCTTGAGGTGACATCTGAAGAAGACCCGTTGCCTGAAGCATCGATGTACATGAACTTGTAGTCAGCATCGACCATGGCGAAGAGGATGATGCTGAAGAAGCCCTTGTAGTTGAAATAAGTGGACCCCGACTTGGCTGGAGCTTTGCAGGTCACGTGCTTCCCATCTATGGCTCCAACGGTGTGGGGGAAGTTCCACTTCTGATACCACTGCTCTGCAACTTTCTTCTAGCCTTCTTCAGTGGAGGGGCACTGGAGGAACTCCTCCAGGTATTCTTCGATGATGGCCTGCACCACTTCTCTGACCACAATGTTGATGGTGTTGTGTGGCACCCTCCAGGCGTACTGCATGCTCCTGTATGTGGTCCCGGAGGCCAGGTGGCGCAGAGTCAGTGCCACCTTCAGCCCAGGGTCCAGGCTGGGCCGGAAGTTGGAGTTT
Source organism: Laticauda colubrina (assembly GCA_015471245.1). NCBI lineage: Eukaryota > Metazoa > Chordata > Lepidosauria > Squamata > Elapidae > Laticauda > Laticauda colubrina. The sequence goes on from BLBF01000058.1 coordinate 22,720,941, forward strand.
GCCTTGGTCAACCTGGGTGTCAGCCACTCCACAACTTCATCAAACATGGCTGGCGGCATCCTCATGAAGTTCTGGAATGCATAAGAGTCTTCGTTCCTCAGCTCCACCATCAGCTTGTTGTACAGTCCGTACTCGGCTCTTCTCGCGATCCATCTTCGGACCCAGACACTTCTTGGCTGCCTCCTTTTCTTTGCGTAGAACAGGTGAAAGAGCCTGTAGATGGCTTCGTACTGTTGTAGAACGATGGCGGCTACCAAAAGGAGTGTGTGACGATCCATGGTGGAAATGACTGGATGCTGTGGAAGAGCAAGAGCAAGAGCAAGAGCAAGAGCAAGAGCAAGAGCAAGGCTGAAGAGGTCTGCACAGCAGGGCTGCTGGACTGAAAGTGAGATCCAGGTGATTTCTCCCCTTTTTATAGGAAATATAGGTTTTCCGCTAGGTGTCCTTTTGCATCCTCTAGACATCCTGCAGACATCCTAAATATCCGAGATACGTCCCGTATACTAACGTTTTTTCCATTTTAATGCTTTGTATGCGAGCTGCATCCGCTTTCATCCTTTCTCCGTCCGTGCTACTAACGCTGCGCATCCGTTCCGCATCCGTTTCGCTTCCTCCGTGTCCGTTTTCTGCTGGAGCAGATGCGAGTTGCGCGGATGCGCAGCGGATGCCTAGCGGATATAGCGGACGTGTAACAGATGACGATGGACGTCTAACGGATGTTCCCCGTATGCGTCGCGGATGTATAACAGACGCGTTGGATACATTTTCCGCTCAAAAAGTTTTGTGCAGCTCAAAACTTTTTGAGCGAATGAAATGTCAGTAGACGGATAGATAGTATGAAAAACGGACGCAGTGAGTACAGAACGGATGCATCGCGTTAACCAACGGATGGCAAGTCTTTCTCTCCGTTTTACATCCTCTTTCCATCCGTTGGTGCTGTGTGACAGGGGCTTTACCCAAACCAGATAACATAATCAGTGCTTGTAAGCATGTAGTTTGTCCTGCCACTTTGGTGAGAGTGTGGTTTTCTCCTTGGTACCAGTAGGTCCTTGATTAGGGTATTGTTTCTGGTTGATTATTAGTCTGGTGTTAATCCCTACTTATCTGCTGTTGGTTGTTGCAGAGGATGTGTTCTAGTCTTTTTTTTTGTTTCTTCTTAGCCTTTTCTGCTCTCTTTTGGATGATGCGTAAATGTGGTTTATCTCTAGGTGTCAATTGACAGTTGATATGTCTGAATACCAAGCTTCCAGAAATTCCTCACTGTTTTGTTCTTTATTGAGCTTGGTCTAATATGCTCACAGTTTTCCAGTGGAAACTATGGCTGAGTAAGGGCCCTCATCATGTTATCGTACTGCTTGTTTGGGTTCATGGATGATCTTTGTTAGTCTTCTGCCTGCCTTCTACATATGTTGGGTAATGAAATGTCTGCAAGCAAAGAACCAAGCTCAGACAGCTTCAAGGACAGCCTTCCCACCAACAGACTGCAGTCAAGATGGTTAACAGGAATAATTCAAAGGTGATGGAAACACAACTTAGTACATATCAAAGTACATAATAAAAGCAACAGAAATTCTTCAGCTGTATTATCCACAGCAAAATCCATGCAGATTAATGAAAAATAGGATTTCTCTTTCCAAAGATTTGCTGCACCACCAGCTTTTCTTCCTCCCAGTTTGGTCCCTATGTCAGGTACATATGTTTCCACTCAAAAATAAAACTTCCAAAATATGCTTCCTCAGCCTGGGACGCCCTTCAATAGATTTTTTTATTTATTAGGAGGATTATTAAGGGCATGCAAGCTATTTCACATTTGAAATGCTCAGAGCGTACAAAGGGCCACTTGGGGTTTGGAATTCTTCCAGAATGGTTGAAACAACATGGGAACAGCTTTAAGAAAAGTATGCAAGTATTGCAAGTATTTCAAGTATTTCAAGTTTGAACTTGAAATGTTTTGCATACCAGGGCTGATCCAGGAATTTCTAGATAACCCCACTTCCCAGGAGCTTGTGAGCAAAATAGAAAAGTGTCATTAAGACATTCCACGTGTCCTTTCTGTTGAAAGACTGGTGGAAACAGATTGGGGAGAAAGAGAGGGGTCGAAGCAAACTTGGTGAAAAGATTTTTGCTTGTCCAGAACCTTTCTCTAAACCAAGGATGCCCAATCTTGGAAAATTTTAAGACTCAATTCCCAGAACTCCAGGTAGCTATGACATGATATATGATCATTCTCAAATGATCGTTCATTTTGATTTTGAGCATTTTCAAAATACTTCGGCAACTTCCGATTGGCTGAAGATCTCTCGCTTCAATCAAAGGAAATTGAGGGTCTTTCTTTCCTAAGCGATCAGACTGGGGCAGATGTGACAGTGTGAAGCACTTAAAAAAGCAGAGCCAAATGAAAGATTTTCTGCTTACCATGAATCCTTTTAACATCCGATAAAAGGGATCCAGAAGGAGGCAAGCTAGAGAGCAGACTTGGGCCGTGCGATCCCAGCCATCTGAGCAGTGCACCACCACACTGGCACCCTCATTTCTGACTGCCTGGAAGGGTAGGAATAAAGCACTTAGGATTTTTTGTTTAAAAAAAAAAGAAACAACATAAACTTGTTATCAAGTGCTGGGCTCTGCAATATCAACAGGCAGAATAAAAACGAATGAAGGCAAAACTTCAGTACTGATGGAGGGATGGAAGCAAAAACACCTCCCTTAATATCTGCAGTCCTCTCTGTTGCAAAGAGCCCTTAAGACAAAGTCAGAATCATAGCATCATAGGGCTGGGAGTCTTCTAGTCTCCTTCTAGTGCTCAAGCAGAAGTCCTTATACCATCCTGGAGAAATGAATGTCTTTTTTCTTGAAAACCTCTAGTGAAGAAGTACCCACAACTCGGGAGGCAAGCTGTTCCACTGATTAAATTTACTCACTGTCAGGAAATTGTTCCTCCCTTTAAGGTTGGATCTCTCTTTAATAAGCTTCTACCCATTCCTTCTTGTCCTTTTGTCCTTGTGTGCTTTGGAGAATAAATCAATGCCCACTTCTTTGTGACAGCTTCTCAACTACTGGAAGACAGTTATCACACCCTTTCTAATTCTTCTCTTCCATGGGCTTGACATATCTAGTCCCCTCAACTGTTTAGCCCCCAGATTTTAACCTCCCAAAATACAGAAGCCCAGATTTTTCACCCCCTCACATATCTTGCCTCCAGGGACGTTAGTAGACCTTCTAGCATCTCCTAATCCAAAAGGTATTTCAAATTGACCCTGATGATGATGAATACTTTGCCTCCTGTGTGCAGCCAAAGCCATCTCTGGAGATAAACCTGGAGAAATTTGAAACTGCTGACCACACATTTCTTCAGGTTTTCTTCAAAGCTCTTGCTTTAACTCCCCCCCAAACAAGAAAGCCTGCACACTGGTGAACATGCAAGTTTTCCAGGAATTTTGCAAAATGTTGCAAGTTCAGAGTTGCTTTACCTTAGCCAGGAAGACTCCAGCATCCATCACAGCTTTAATGTGTCGCAACCAGCCTGAGTTTTCAAGGCCCGTAAGAAAGTCGCTCATCGAAGGAGACTTTGCTTCACACACTAAAAAAGGAAGAGGAACCAGTTTCAGTAAAGAGACAGCCGAGGTAACAACCAAGGGCTTTCCAGAGGCTGATAAGTCACAACATCTGCATCCACACAAAGATTCCCCTTGGTGATCTCTCACCAACAGTACAGGCAGTCCTTGACTTACAACCATTCATTGAATGAACATTTAAAGTTATAAGAGTCCTGAAAAAGTTATGACCGGTTTTCGTACTTACGATTGCTGCAGCATCCCTATGGCCACGTGATCAAAACTTGGATGCTTGGCAACTGACACATATATATATGACAGCTGCAGGGTCCTGAGGTCACGATTGCCAATTGTGAACTTCCCAGCCAAATTCCAACAAGCAAAGTCACTGGGGAAAGCCAGATTTGCTTAACGACCACATGATTCAGATAGATCGGAAAATGGGGCAAAACTCACTTAACTGTTGCACTTAGCAACAGAAATTTGGGGCTCAATTATGATTATAAGTTGAAGACAACATGTATTACAACTTACGTAACAAACTAGGATTTATTATAATGCATATTGCATCACTGCTACACCAAAGTGATTCAGTCAATATACACCTTGCTGTATTTATATTCCCAATAAAAACTAATATCTTCTTTCTGGACAGTTTATTACTGCAAAGCACACAGCCTGCTAAGAAGTCAGATAAACTGAACAAGCCGAGGATACGGTCAGAGTCTGCTAATGTCTTCCATTCAGAAGTTCCATCCGGATCTGTGTAAGCAGGTAATACAAAGCACATCCTACCTTCCAGGAGTTTCTGCAGGCTGCTCCTCATCACATGGATGTTTTCAATGCCGATGAATTTAAAACGGATACATTCATAATTATCCACATTCTCATAGCCCTTTCCAGCAGCTCGGTTGGCCATGGCATTCAACTAGGAAAATTCAACAACATTTATTTATTACTGGGCACATTTGCTGCTCCAATTGTACCCAACAGAGCTAGCTTGCCTAGTTTATTCTGTCAACCAAGGATAAAAAAATGCATACAAATGAAATAAAATTTACTATTCTACACCACAGACAGTAATCAAACTAAATTCAGAGCATCACATTCCAAGAGAGAAAACTTAATTGCATATCTATTCCCAGGTCCTGTTCAAAGAACAAGCTTAAATCACTTCTAAAACCCAGGAAAGTTGGAGCTCTAGGGATCTCCGGATGGGAGCCTGCTATAAATAAGAAGGAGTCACTTCTGAGGTCTTCTAGTCAAACCTCCTACTTGAACAGAAGACCCTCCCCATTCTGGACAAATAGCTGTCCAGTCTCTTTTTGAAAACCTCCAGTGGTGGAGCAGTCAGAACTTCTGGAGGCAAGTCATTCCACTGATTAATTGTTCTGACTGTTAGGAAATTTCACCTTAATTCTAGGTTGCTTTTATCTTTCATGATCTTCCACTCATTATTTCTTGCCATTAGAGTAGACGTCCCTAGTTCCCACTATCATACACTTTAGCCTGCAGCCCCCTAACGTTTGAGAAATTCTAGGAGTTGGAAGTCCACGGGTCTTAAAGTTGCTGTGGGTGGACACTCCTCCTGTAAATTAAGCCAACCTGCAAGGTTCCAGGGGAGAAATACCTTTGGTCTTGTGTCTACCACGTATATGAACTGACTCCCTGCCTTGGCTTCTCTAATCGCCTGCAGCAGCTGTTCATCTTCCAGGCAGCGAGTGCTAAATCCAGACAACGGCTGGCTGCATCTGCAGATGGCGGCCTGAAATGCAAAAGATGTGTAGAGTATAGAAGGTGAGACATTCAGAACTGAGCACTGATGTACCTGCTCTTCCTTTTCAATTTGGATGCAACTATTGCAAGGCTCCCGAGAGATGTTGACATGGGCATGCATGAAGGTCAGATATGGGTTTGGGATTAAAGAAGTACAATTTGAAAAGAGAGACTGTATATATTTACTTCCTTGGATTGAATTACAGGCAGTCCTTGACTTACAACCATTTATTTAGTGACCGCTTGAAGTTATGACGGCAGCGAAAAAAGTAACGCGGCCATTTTTCACACTTATGTCTGTTGCAGCATTGTCATGGTCATGTGATCACTATCTGTGTCCTTCTCAGCTGGCTTCTGACAAGCCTAGTCAATTGAGGAAGACAGATTTGCTTAAGGATGGCAGGATTCACTTAACCATGGCAAAAAAAGACCGTAAAATTGGGTAATGGAAATTCTTGTCCCAACTGTGATTGTAAGTCGAGGACTACCTGTATGTTTGAAATAACAGAAAAGACTGGTAACTCGGGTTTTAGATTTTGGCAGTGGTTTGCTCTCCAAGCATGCTTCAATTTAGTTTCTGAATGTTTCATTACCAGACTAGGTAACAGCATCAGCAGAATTTTCTGGTCCTATTCTCCTTAGCTTATAAATGTCTTGTGTTCCAGTTTGGTCAGTTGGCCATTTGATTGATTGTTCATTTGGATCTATATTTAAATTCTGGGCAGCTGATTGGTTCTCTTGTTAATTGGCTGTTTGCATGGTCTGGTTTCTTACATTTCATATGCTGGATCTAGATCAATATGCTTAATTGCTCCTTAGATAAAATACCAGGCTTTGATAACTTCATGTGTGCGGTGGGTACTGCATGGCCAATTATTTTTGTTCCTTCCCAGTCAAACTGGTGTTGTTTATTGAGATCAGGGATTTCTTGTCAAACCATTGAACTGTTACTTGATATTCATGAACCCTTGTTTTCAATTGCCTTCCTGTTTGTCCCATGTAGAATAAATACTACCTGTATCTCCCAATCCATCTCTCCAATCATGGGAGGCTTCAAATAAAATTCTACATACATGTCATCTCTTTTCCAAGAAAACGTGACTGTTTTATTTTCTCTTTCTTTTGCTGCTTCATCACCTTCTATTTATTTGCCATCAATATGGGGAAAATGCTGAGAAAGGAATGCAAGTGAACCAAACAATGCTAAAGAGAAATTTCTCCCGGAAATTTAAATCCACTGCAAAGCCATTTTGTCCAGCCTTGAGGTGAGAGCACTACAGGAACAATGAAACTAGCAGCTCAGCAGTTTATTCCACGTTAAGAACCAGTCCCTCAATCAGCCAAGTAATAAAAGAAATTATCTGCTCCAAGCTATTTCCCTCAGGTTCAAAAAGCTGCGATTAGCAGAGGTGTAATTAGTTGAAGGCTGCCCTGCTTAACTCATTTTGAGGATTGAAAAAGCACAAGATGTCTTTTAGATTGTTCTAAATGGAAAGTTACCACCTAGATCTTCACAAAATTGAACTTGATGGTACATATTCCCCTAAGATCCAATGAAGGGAGTTGTTTCTATCAGCAGAAATTTTAGCAGTCAACTAGCCTCTCCAAAATCCAATGCCATAAAGAACATTGAACTCAGCTGGATTCCAAACACTTGCATGCATTAAAAGATACACAGTCTAACATGATATCTTCCAAGTGCTGATGGTGTTTTTAACACAAGCAAGTGCCTTGAATCCAGCTCTGCAACGCTTCACATTTGATTCAGAAAAGACACTTTGGAACAGGTCTGTTTTACCTTGTTACAGCTGCTTTAATAATGGAGAAAATGATACTGCTGCTTTAATGAGCCCCTCTGTGGTGTGTGTGTGTGTTCCAATCATTTTCTGACTCCTGGCAATTGCATGGAGTAGTCCCCTGCAGTCTTCTTGCAACATTTTTGGGAAGTGTTTTGCCACTGTTTTTTTCCCAGGTTTGAGGATGACTGGGTCAGAGTCATCCATCTGGCTTTGTCCCTAAGGCAGCACTAGAATTCATAGTCTCTAGTTGCTAGCCTAATATTTTAAACCACTACAAGAAGCTGGGCTTGAGTCATAGATGCTGCATTTAAACTCCTGGGCATTTCAAGTATCTCTTCTAAATCAGAGCCACGGCAATGCAGGGCAGAGACCTGTTAGATATGACAAGTAATATTTCTGCCTTCATCTTCCTATGATTTTCATCTCAATTCGACTCATCTGTTGCAATAGTACAGCAGCTACTGCACCACTTCAGTTCATTTAGTCTCCAACATTCCTTCCCAATGTTTGCAATCTAGCTGAAATCGCAGATTTTAGGACTCTGAATTTTGATATCAGTTTCATCTTTAAGACTCTTTTTAAGTTTTGTAAGTCTCCATGGAATTGAAAAACTGGGTAGTATGCAGCCATTAGGCACAACAACAACCACAAAGCTTCAGCAAAGCCATGTCTGGGGAAAAATTCCTCAAATACTGCAAAACGTTGTCATTTAAAGTTACATATTTAAATTATATTATAAAAATACAAGCCTTCCCCTACAAAAAGAAGAAACTCTAGCTAGCAAGAACTGTCCAATAACAGTCCTGATATTAGCTCCATCTCACCACCAACCCAGATCATTTCTACCTAAGAAACTGCTCAAAGCCATGATTTTCTCTACCCCTCAATGGTATGTGCAAATGGTCCTGTGAGACAGGAAGAAGAACTGCAGACTAGGCAACAGTCAGATAAATCTCAGTTTGGCTTGCAGAAGGAATGTGGGCATGATATATGATTCAAAAGGGACCCTTCCTAGTTTCTTAGACTATAAAGGTAGGGGGGGAGGAGATGAACTTTCAGACTTGAAGATTCTGTCAATGTGACCCTATAATAAAAGCAAAGATAAGACTCCTCTGTGTGCTTCTTATCTGGATTACCTCACAATGTTACCTGTTCCCATGTTCTCCTCAGATACACTATCTCACAAAGTACATTTTTCAAAATGGGCCACTTTCTATAGAGAGAAGATTGAAAGCATCCTGTGGCATTGTATTCCTGTGTGGTTTAGAGATATTACTGTTTCTGAGAGGAAGGCTGTGCAGGAAGGTGGGAAGATAGCAGAAAATATTATTGGAAATTGACTTCCTTCTAGCCAGGACATGGTATCGGAAGCAGAACAACTAGATTCTGCCTTTATACCTTAATACCATATAGTATCAACCTTGTCAACTCCCAAGACTCTTTTTTCTACTATGTATTCTCAATGGTCTGTGATATATATATGTGTGTGTGTGTGTATAGCATATGTATGTACATGTACTGTATGTATATGAATGAATAGTGTCTGTGTATATGTGTATACTTTTGAGAGCAAGAAAAAGTGACAATAAAACTTATCTTATCCTGTTCTGTCCTGGTTGTAAGCTGGAAAAAAGTGAGCAAACCCACAGAAAACAAAACACAGCATGACTAACGTTATTCTCTTTGTAGAAGTACGAAAGCACAGGTATCCGACCTCGGCTTCGAAACTTCGCGCTTCCCAAGATCATCGCCCTAGTAGCCCCTTTAGGCACGACTAGTTGCCGAGAATAAGTGCTGCAAACCTAGGATGAAGAAACAGGAGGAACAATCTTTAATTATTTACTGATGGTCTGTTCCCTTGCAAACCTGTTTCTTACAGATTCACAGTTTTGGCAGAGGCGCATTACAGGTAGTCCTCAACTTATGTCCATTTGTTTAGCGACTATTCAGTTACAAAGGTGCTGAAAAAGTGTCTTAGAACTGTTGCAATTATAACCATTGCACTTACAAATTGTAGCATCCTCACAGTCACATGATTGCAATTCGGGTGCTAGGCAACTGGAATGTAATTATGATGGCTGGTTGAAGCATCCCAGGGTCACCTAAATGCCATTTGAAACTTTCTCAGTGGGCTTCTGACAAGGGGGGTGGGGGGGAGGCAGATGGACTTGATTAATGACTGCACAATTCACATTAAAAATTGTACAACTGGATGTGACTCACGTAATGACTGCATCTCTTAGCTACAGAAATTATGTTCTCAACCATGGTCCTTAAGTTGAGGACTACCTGCAGCATCTCCTGGCCTAGATAGCAGACCCAAAGCAGATGCAAGCTCACCTCGTAATCCTTGTTAACATTGCTAATTTCCCAAGAGCTGTTGTCAATGCCCATCCGCAGGTAATCTGCTTTGACGTCTATTGACTGCCAGCCTGTTTCTCGGCTGCCTTCAGGCGTTTTGGGGTTGTAAGAGAAGGCGTAAAGTTCTTCGGGTTTCACTGAAGCACAAAAGCAATTTTGAAAGGCAAAAATTTGGGCACTTGAGACTAAATCTTAACAATTTCTTCTGCATATAATGATATTGCAAATAAGTTCTTCCTTTAATTTCTATTCCACTTTATTGGATTTGCATGTAATATTTCCTGCAGATATAAAAATAAACCTAGAAGTTACTAAGCCCCAAGACAATTCACTAGAACCCTTTCAGCTATTGCAAATGCAACTAGAAACAGCCATTTTCCCCCCCTGCCCCCACCCAATAAAATGTCTACTGGTATGCGCAGTTATTTATAGATATTGTTGCTTACAACTAACAGAATAACAGAGTTGGAGGGACCTTGTAGATCATCTAGACCAACCCCCCCCCCAAGCAAGAGACTCTATATCATTTCTGACAGATAGCAGTCCAGATCGCAGTCCAGTCTCATCTTGAAAGCTTCCAGTGATGAAGCTCCCACAACTTCCAAAGGAAACTTCTGTTCCATGGGTTGATTGTTCTCCCTGTCAGAAAATTCCTTCTTATTTCCAGGTTGAATCTCTCCTTGATCAGTTTCCATCCATTATTCCTTGTCTGGCCTTCGGGTGCTTTGGAAAATAGCTTGACCCCCTCCTCTATGTGGCAGCCCCTTAAATATTGGAACACTGCTATCATGTCCTTCTCTTCACTAGACCAGCACGCCCAGTTCCTGCAATCATTCTTCATATGTTTTAGCCTCTAGTTCCCTAATCATCTTGCTCTACTCTGCACTTTTTCTCGAGTCTCAACATCTTTTTTATAGTATGGTGACCAAAACTGGACACAATATTTTAGGTGTGGTCTTATTAAGGCTTTATAAAGTGGTATTAGTACCTCACTTGATCTTAATTATCTTTCTCTGTTAATGCAACTTAGGATTGCATTGGGTATTTTTGGCTGCCGCCGCACAGCCAAAATTGGTTAATTAGTCATATTTAATTGGTTCTCCACTAAGACTCCAAGATACCTCTCACAGTTACTGCTATTGAGCCTGGTTTCACCCAGACTATGTGTACTTTTGGTTGTTTTTGCTTAATGCCCCATTTTCAGCCTGTTCATCCCAGTTTTGGCCTCTGTGCACCCCATTTTTGGCCTCTGCATGTCCCATTTTCCACCTGTTCTAATCCCCGCCACCCAGAACGGTCAAAAATGGGGCACGCGGAGGCCAAAAATGGGGCACGCGGAGACCAAAAATGCGGCGCGAAGAGCCAGCAATAGGCGATGGCGATCCCTGCAACTTCAAACAGCTGGTCGTCGGGAGGCCGATCCAATTGACAATCAGCTGCTTCTGCTAATCAGGCTGTGCTGAAGCTGAAACGGGCTGTTTGCTGCAAGGAGGCAACTTGGAAGGCAGAGGCCAAAGGGTGGGAGCCAGCGGGTGGGTGGGGCTTCGGCAACATGTGCTGAATAAGATGCACAGACATTTCCACCCATTTTTTTTTTTTGGGGGGGGGAGAGTGCATCTTATACACCGAAAAATACAGTACTTTACTTGTTTAGAATTGTTGGCAGATCTATTTTTTATTATCTTTTCCAGTATCTTCTCAGGTATTGCTGATAGGCTGATTGTTTTGTAGTTTCCTGGGTCTGTTTTTTTTTTCTTTCCTTTTTTGAAGATAGGAACATCAGCTCTTTTCCAGTCGTCTGGTAGTTCCCCAGTGCACCAGGATTTTTGGAAGATGTGGTGCAGTGGTTCTGAGATGACATCTAACAGCTCCTTTAGAACTCTGGGATGTAATCCGTCAGGTCCCCATGATTTGTATTCATCAAGATCAGACAGGTGTTCTCTTGCCATTATTGTGCTTATTTTAACTTTTATTTCTAGTCTGTCTTTTACAGTTATATTTTTGGTCGGTTGGACTATTGTTTCTTTTTGCATGAAGACCAATGCAAAGAATGAGTTAAGCAGCTCTACTTTCTCTCTACTGCCTGTTACTTCTATGATGTCTTCTCTCTTTAGTGAACCAACTGTTTCCTTGATTTTCTTTGATGTGTCCTTCTTTCCATTTTTTGTACTTGTCCTTTTTGTCTTTCAATTTGCCAGAGAGATCTTTGTGCAGCCATGCTGATTTCTTCTTGGATTTCTTGTTTTCTTTCTTAGTGGTATTGTGGTGGTCTGCGCTTTTATGAACGTACTTTTCAGAGTTTCCCAAGATTCTTGAGTTGTTTTCTTCTGTAGGATTTTCATCTAAGGAATCTCTCCCAAGTTCCTTCTTCATTAAAATCAGCTCCTTTAAAGTCTAAAACTCTGGTGCAGAGGTGGGATCCGACCAGTGTTAACTACTGGTTCAGTGATTTTACGTTTTGCACTTCACATGTGTGCATATTGTCAACTAGCTGCCTAGACAGCTGAGAAGCGCTGCAAGCGGCTGCGCAGCAGTTGAAAAAGCACCCTTTTCCTGCTTTTTCAACCGCAGCTATGTCGTGGAAAGCAGCTGCAGTTGAAAAATCAGGAAATAAAGGTCAGATAAAAGCACGGGCGGGTGGGTGGTCCAAAACAGCAACAGACATAGAACCGATTCTATGTATGCTTTCTGTCTGCTGCTCTTCAGAACTACCAGTTCTATAAAGGTGGACAGAACTGGTAGAATCCAACCCCTGCTCTGGTGTCATTATGTCCTATTGCTTATGTTTGCGTTATGTTGAATTCTAGTATGACATGGTCATTCTCCCCCAAAGTTCCTGCAGTTTCAACTCCCTCTATCACTTGTTCTCTGTTTGTCAGAATTAAGTCCAGCATGGCTGTCCCTCTAGTTTCACCCTCTACCTTTTGGACAACAAAGTTGTCAGCTAGGTTGGTTAGGAACTTATTTGATTTCTCATGGTGAGAAATCAAGTATTTCAATTGATCTCAGGGTAACTGAAGTCCCCCATTACGATTGTACTGTGTTTCCTTCATTTGTTAGTTGGCTAGCAAAAAGTGCATCTATGTTTTCTGCTTGACTGGGGGACCTGTTGTATTCACCTATGCCAATGTCATTCTTTTTTTTCTTTTATATTGACCCATATGTATTCTAGGACAGCGGTTATGAACCGGTGGGACGCAGCCCACTGGTGGGCTGTGAAAATTTTTTGGTGGGCCGCAGAGAAATGTCATCCCCAGAGCACTCCCCCAAAGCAATTAATCCAGGCTGTGCAGAAACACAAGGCTGCGCTGCCCACATGGCCCGTGGGAACCCTCCCCACCCACTCACTCCTTACCCGGTAAACTTGTCTGCTAAGTTGCTATTTTTCTTTTTTCTGGCCATCATGTTTCTGCTATGTCGGGAGATTTAGATTAGCTAGGAAGCAGGAAATGGTTGGATTTCTTGCTAGTCTTTAGATCTTCCGCTCTTTTTAGCACAGCCGAAACTCCCTTAGGACTGAAGGTTCCATTATTCAGTGCAGACTCACAGCAAGCAAATTTGAGAGACTGAGCTAGTCGATGGCAGATAGATAGATCACTGAATGATTCTGTGAACAACTCAATCTGACTATTTGATTTGCCTGATTTTGGGTAAAAGTTGCTCTTTTTTAATTAAAAATATCAATATTTACACACATGGTGTGTTGTGAGTTAATTCTGTGAGTTTGCTTGCAAGCAAATTTTATGTGACAGTCTGAGCTAGCTGATGGCAGATACACAGATCTATGAATGAATCTGTGATTCTGTGAGCAACTCAATCTGCCTGCCTGCTTTGCCTGATTTTGGGTAAAAGTTGCTCTTTTTTTATAAAAAGTTCAATATTTATATAAATATTTATATTTACATACAAGCCATGCCCAGCCAGTCACATGACCACCAAGCCACACCCACAAATTAGGCCATGCCCACAGAACAAGTTAGTGATCCCTGGGATTTAAAATTATGAGTTTGGTGGTCCCTGAGGTCCAAAAGGTTGGTGACTCCTCTTCTAGGAGGTTTTTGTCTTTGGTTTCGTGCATTTCTGAAATATAGTGGTCCTTTACATACAGTGCAACTCCACCTCCTCTTTTATGAGGTCTGGCTTTTTTGAACAGTTTGTATCCTTCTATCAGTATGTTTCAGTCATGGGCTTCGTCCCTCTAAGTTTCTAGTCCAACCCCCTGCCCAAATATGAGACCCTATACCATTTCATACAAATAGCTGTCCAGTCTCTTCTTAAAATCCTCCAGTGGTGGAGTACCCAAACTTCTGAAGGCAAGCCTTTCCACTTTCTCCTTACTTCTTAGTTTGCTTCTCTCTTTGATTAGTTTCCATCCATTGTTTCTTGTCTTGCCTCCTGGTGGTTTGGAAAATCGGCTGACCCCCCTTTTCTTTATGGCTGCTCCTCAAACTGCTATCCTGTCACTCCAGTCCTTCGTTTCTCTAAACATACCCAATTCCTGCAACTGTTTTTCATTAGTTTTAGCCTCCAGCCCCTAATCATCTTTGTTGCTCTTTTCTGCACTCTTTCCAGAGTCTCTATATCTTTTTTATAACATGGGTATCAAAACTGGATGCAGTATTCTATGTGTGGTCTTACTAAGGCTTTATAAAACAGTACTAATGCTTCACATGATCTTGATTTTATCCCTCTGTTAATGCAACTTAGATTGCAATTAGATTGGACTTGAGACACTCTTTGCAATCCTTTCTGAATAGGTACTTTAAAAAACTTTTCTGGCTGATAAGACTGGAAAACTGAACAAGACAGGGGAAGACATTTAATGAAGACAGGGAAACTTTATAGTTTCTGGGATTGCAATCAAACCTTTTGATAAGTTTGGGATTCTGATGGTCGAGCTCTCTGGTCCTTTCTGAAAACTGCAATCACCCTTGCCAATTCTCCCAGCAGAAAGCACTTAAGGAGAAAGAATTGAATGAAGGAGACCATGTATCTAACAGGTAATCCTCAGCTGTCAATCAACTGCTAGCAAATAATGAAGGATTAGGTGTTTGGCTGACAAAAGATACAGTGGAGTTTTTTGGAAAAGCTGAATCAGAAGAGCACTGAGGAAAAGCAAGCTAGACAAAAGAAAAGGTTACACTTCACTAAGACAGGCAAGAAGTTTGTAATTTTTTCCCCCCAAAAAGGATGCACAAGGCATACAGGGGAAGGCTATTGGTAGCTAAGAACCACAGGACAGATTTTTAGTCACAGGGGACAGTGATGCAAAATGAAGAGCATTATCAAGAGCATGACTTACTGGTTTTCTTTCTGGCATCGAGGGCCTTCCTTTTTCTCCTATTGAGCGGCATTAAGAGTTTTGGAAATTCAGTTTTCAAGGATTTAAAATGCTACAGTGGAACCTCTGGTAACAAACACTTCTGACCGCACCCAAATTGGATCTGACCAAAAAAATCCACAACATTTTTGAATCGGGTCACAGTTCAAAAATTGGGTGGCAAACAAACACGGGCGCAGCAGATTCCCTTTCTGCGCCGCTTTTTTTGTCGGCGCATGTGCAGACAGTCTCACTTCCGGTCATGACCAAATCGGGTTGTGACCGAAGTTACAGAACCAATTACAGTTATAACCGGAAGTTCCACTGTATATGGAAACCTCCAAGGATGGGCAGAGATATATCAGGGTATATAAGCAAGGCTCCAGAGGGCACCTAATTGACTTGGTTTAAAATCTAAAGGGCAGCTTAAACCCAACATTGATTGGGTTTGGATCCATGGAAAATATTATGACAGTATTAAGGCCCTTTCACACTGGCCGACGGATGCAAAACGTTTGTAAAAAGAACACAGCGGACGAGAAAAATGTCCATCTGTTGTTATCCGCTCTCAAAAGGGGCAAAAATTTGCATAAACAGAGTGGACAACACGGAAAGGAACGGATGGGGGGAGGACGTAGGGCGGATGGAAAGCGGATGCTCCACGGAAGCCTAGCGGATGGAAGCGGATGAGAGCGGATGGCACATCCTCAAGGCTTCCGGGGGAGCGCAGCAAAGCCGACGCGGAACGGAAAGAGCGGATGCACAATGGACGCCAAGCGGACAAAGAGGATGCACAGCGGATGCTGAGCGGATGAAGCGGATGCAGAGCGGAAGCCAAGCGGATGCCTAACGGAAGCCTAGCAGATGCCTAGCGTTCACTGCGCATGCGGGGAGGATGCATTGCGTCAGCCCCGCAGATATAAAGGGAAGCAGCTCCCAAGCAGGTCACCATTCAGAGGAAAGACCTGCTGCCAGACACAGCTTGCCAGCCAGCCAGCCAGCCAGCCAGCAACCCAACAACCATGGGGAAGAAACGGAAGCCTCTGCCATCTGCTGCCAGCCCTGGCAAGAGGGACAGGGCCACCCTCCCACCCCCTGGCCCTGACTCTGCTTCTGCTGGGGCTTCTGCTGCCCAGGCTCGCTCTTCTGGTGCTGGTGCTTCTGCTGATGCTGCTTCTGGAGGTGGTACTTCTGCTGGTGCTTACTCTGCTGGCACTGCTCCTGGTGCTGGTGCTTCTGCTGGTGCTTACTCTGCTGGTGCTGCTCCTGGTCCTGCTGATCCTGCTGGTGCTTACTCTGCTGGCGCTGCTCCTGGTCCTGCTGGTCCTGCTGGTGCTCCTGGTCCTGCTAGTGCTCCTGGTCCTGCTGGTCCTGCTGTTGCTCCTGGTCCTGCTCCTGGTCCTGTTGGTGCTGCTGGTCCTGCTTTTGCTGCTACTGTTGTTGCTGCTGCTGCTGGTGGTGTGGAGGAGCAGCCCCGACAACCTCAAAGCTCCTCTGATGAGGGCCCATATGGCCCTGCCAAAAGGGAGGAAGAGGCAGATGCGTGAACGGGAGAGGAAGCAAAACAACATAGAAGAGGATCATGAGGATGAGGTGCTGGAGTGGCTGAGGGAGAACGAGTATCTATGGCGGAAGGGACACAGGCTCTATCGCGACACCAAAAGGAAGCAGGCTTCTTGGAGAGAGAAGGCAGAGAGCCTGGGCTACACTTCGGAGGTGCTCCTCGGCTGGTGGA
This sequence comes from Laticauda colubrina, assembly GCA_015471245.1. Lineage (NCBI taxonomy): Eukaryota > Metazoa > Chordata > Lepidosauria > Squamata > Elapidae > Laticauda > Laticauda colubrina. The sequence goes on from BLBF01000058.1 coordinate 22,737,486, forward strand.
AGCACATGCACACCTGGTACGGGAAGCTGCACCTCAAGAAATCTGGCCAGGCCACGGTCAAGCTGACGGACAGAGAGACCTACGTGATGGCCAGGTGCAGTTTCCTGGAGGGTGAGATCCACCACCGAGGAGCAGCCCCTCTCACAACCCTCTCTCTCAGGCAGCCTGCTGAGAGCCAGTCCTCTTCTGGCAGAGAGTCAGCTCCTGTGTCCAGGCAGGTGTCTGTGGAGCGTGCCACGACGGAGACCCCCCCGACAGCTGCACTCCCCGTGGCGGAGCACGTGGAGGACCCCCTGACGCAGTGGGAGAAAGGAGACGGCACTTCCACCACAGCCCAAGCCACACCCATCCCCAGCTCCACCTCCACAGAAAGGCAGAGAGGCAAACCGGAGGGGCAGAGCCACACTGTCCTGCTGGAGATCAGGGACACCATCAGAAGCAGCATAGATCTCCTCTCTCAGCTGGTACACACTGACGGCCCATCCTCCAACCGCAAGCCCTTCCTATGTCACCTATGTCAACCAGACCCTCATGAATATGGCGGAACCCCAGTACCAGGTGTTGAAGGAGAGGATCACCGATCTTCTTCACAACCCTCCAGACCAAGATGAACCTGCTCCCACCCAGTCCAGGCCTGCTCCTCCACCCCAGGTGATGTCACTGCCCTTCCAAGGCTTTCCACAGGCCCTACCCTACCAAGGTTACGGCTACCAGGAGGTCCAGCAGCACAGGCAGCCCTTCCCAATCCAGGCACAGGTACATTGGATGCTACCGGTGCCACCGACACCAGTTCTCACCCAGCTGCAGTCCAGACAACCCCACTACACTGCTCATTCCTCCACCCCACAGCCAAGCCCGGCCTCAGTACATCTGTCATCGGTATTGGGGCTGACACCCCATGTCATGGAGGAAGGGGCTATCAACATCACGGGGCTGAGCCAGCTGTCTGAGAGCTTCCTCAACACACCATCCCCTGTTGTCCTCTCAGGGCCAGGCACCCCAGTGGCGCTTCAGACCAGCACTCCAGCAGCAGCCACCTCCACAGCACCTAGACCCTTCACCCCTGAGACTGGGCACGCCTCAGAGTGACCAAGAAGTGTGCCAGAGACTGGGTGGCTACCTGTTGACTTTCTTTTTGCTTTGGACACTTGACTTGGGTCATTTTTCTTTTACAGCTTGTTATTAATAAAGTTTATCTTTGCTTCACACACTTGCTTCATTTATTTTTGTCAATAAAGTCTTGGTGGAAACTTTTAGAAATGGTTTAAGCCTTTGCATGCTTGTGGGATGGGTAAGGATAGCAGTGGGATGGGCAGGGATACCTTTGGGATGGGCAATAGCTGTGGGATGGGCAATAGCTGTGGGATGGGCAGGGATACCTTTGGGATGGGTAATAGCTGTGGGATGGGCAGGGATACCTTTGGGATGGGCAATAGCTGTGGGATAGATAAACCTCCAGTGCAAGCATAGTGGGACTGGATGGTCCACCCTCCCAGGTGCCACACCGATGGCCCTTTATTATCAATAATAATGTAATCATTCATCCACACATGTCAACATAAACACAACTCTTTATTAAATGCCCTGTTCATTGTAGGCCCACCCAACATACATGGCCCAATCTCATCAGTGTGATGAGACAGACTGAAGGAAGCATCCATTAAGCATCTACCATCCTGCCTTGCCACTCCTCTGCTCCAGCTGGGGAGCTGCACAAGTGTCTCAGGAGGTTGCGCTGCTTCTTCCCTTCATATGAAGCTCTGTTGGGGCCTTGTACATCCTTAGTGTCTATCAGGTTTCGCCCTTGCCTCCATGTCCCCACGCTCCATGTCCCCATTGCCTTGTTGGAGGTCCATGAGCCTGTTCTGCAACACTGGGTAGCGGATTCGCATGAGATTGTGCAGGATGCAGCAAGCTTCCACGATCCTCCTCACGGTCTCTGGGCGATGCTGCATGGTGGTGAGAAGTACCTGGAACCTGTTGGCCAGGATGCCAAAGACGTTCTCCACCACCCGCCTTGCCCTGGATAGCCTGTAGTTGAAGATCCTCTCTTCACGGGGGAGGCATCTGGAGGTGTAGGGCTTCATGAGGTAGGTTCTGAGGGAGAAGGCGTCATCCCCCACGACGAAGTAGGGCACATCTTATGTGTCGTTGGGCAGGGGGTCTGGATCTGGGAAGCCCATGATGAGGTTGCGTTCCAGCCCCTCCTTGAGGTCACTGGCATTGTATACCTGGGCATCTGAAGCTGACCCGTTGCCTGAAGCATCAATGTACATGAACTTGTAGTCAGCATCGACCATGCCGAAGAGGATGATGCTGAAGAAGCCCTTGTAATTGAAATAGGTGGACCCCAACTTGGCTGGAGCTTTGCAGGCCACGTGCTTGCCATCTATGGCTCCAACGGTGTGGGGGAAGTTCTACCTCTGATACCACTGCTCTGCAACTTTCTTCCATCCTTCTTCAGTGGAGGGGCACTGGAGGAGCTCCTCCAGGTATTCTTCGATGATGGCCTGCACCACTTCTCTGACCACAATGCTGATGGTGTTGTGTGGCACCCTCCAGCCGTACTGCATGCTCCTGTAGGTGGTCCCTGAGGGCAGGTGGCGCAGAGTCAGTGCCACCTTCAGCCCAGGGTCCAGGCTGGGCCGGAGGTTGGTGCTCTGCTTGGTCAACCTGGGTCTCAGCTGCTGCACAACTTTGTCAAACATGGCTGGAGGCATCCTCATGAAGTTCTGGAATTCACGAGAGTCTTCGTTCCTCAGCTCCACCATCAGCTTGTTGTACAGTCCGTACTCTGCTCTTCTCCCGATCATCTTCGGACCCAGACGCTTCTTGGCCGCCTCCTTTTCTTCCCGTAGAACAGTTGAAAGAGCCTGTAGATGGCTTCGCACTGTTACAGAACAATGGTGGCTATCAAAAGGAGTGTGTTACGATCCATGGTGGACATCAATGGATGCTGTGGAAGAGCAAGAGCCAGATGAAGGCTGCAGAGGTCTGCACAGCAGGGCTGCTGGACTAAAAGTGAGATCCAGGTGAGTTGCTCCCCCTTTTTATAGGAAATATAGGTTTTCCACTATGTGTCCTTTTGCATCCTCTAGGCATCCTCTAGACATCCTTAATATCTGAGATAGGTCCCCTCTGCGAACGTTTTTTCCGTTTTAAATGCTTTGTATGTGAGCTGCATCCGCTTTCATCCTTTCTCCGTCCGTGCTACTAATGCTGCGTATCCGTTCCGCATCCGTTTTGCTTCCTCCCTGTGTCCGTTTTCCGCTGGAGCGGATGCGAGTTGCGTGGATGCGCAGCGGATGCCTAGCGGATATAGCGGATGCGTGACGGATGTAGAACGGATGTCCCCCGTATGCCTAGCGGGTGCAGAACAGACGCGTTGGATACATTTTCCGCTCAAAAAGTTTTGAGCAACTCAAATTTTTTGAGTGGATGGAACCTCAGTCAACGGATGCTGGACGGATAGAGGATGAAAAACGGAGGCAGTGAGTACAGAACGGATGAATCGCGTTAACCAACGGATGGCAAGTGTTTCTCTCCATTTTACATCTTCTTTCCATCCGTTGGTGCAGTGTGACATGGGCTTTAAAATCCAACCCACGCTACAGCCATTGAAGCTGAAATACCTCGGTTCACTGTGCAGATGATAAATTCTCTTCCCGTGCCCAATGCCGATCTTTTATCTCAGGCCCAGAGAAGTAGCATCTTACTGAAAACTACCTGCACTGCTTCACATTGTGATATTTATTTATCAGATTTTTATCTCATCTACTACTACCTTATGATTAATTCAAGGCAGCAAGCACAACTAACACTCTTTCCTCCTCTTGTTTTCCCCACAGCAACCACCTTATGAAGTGAATTGGGCTGAGAGACAGAGTGGCTGACCCAAGGTCATCCAGCTGGCTTTCATATCTATGGCTAGACTAGAACTCACCATCTCCTGGTGATTCGTCCAAAGACACCGAACCGGCTTTCATGCCTAAAACAAGATTAGAACTCACAATCTCTTGGTGATTGGCCCAAATCACTCAGCCAGCTTTCATGCCTAAGGTGGGACTACAATTCACAGTCTCCTGGTTTCTAGGCCAGTATCTTCAGTATAAAACTTTTAATAATAAAATAAAATATTAATAAAAGAGGCCTTTTTCTCTTCCATCTACTCTTGTGCCTTGTTTTCTGCCCTAATGCTCCAGTGTCCCAGCATCCAACACAAAGAATGCTTGAATCCTGCTAACATCCTCTTAGGAGAAAACCCAAAACAACTGAGCTACTCTTCTTTCATCAGAGCCTGTTGCTTTGCGTTTTCTCCTGAGAAGATGTTAGGAGAAGAAGTTAGGAGAAGAAGATGTTAGCAGGATTCCCTGAGTTCTAAATGCCTCTTTCCCTGGGAAAACAGGCTGCTTACCACAAAGCAGCCCTGGAATGGGAAGCAAACAGACTGTGCATGACACGCACCTGGTTGCGAGAGCTTCAGCAAAGAGGTATAGACTTCGTGGCAATCTCGTTCTTGCACCATCAGAAAACGAGCTACACGGAAATTCTTGCAACGAATTTGCAGCTGGCAGCCAGACGCGTTCAGTGGTAGCTTCTCCACAGTAGCTATGTGGTGATGGAGGACCTGGAGGAAAGAAGAAAATGTGTGTAGTAATGTGTGTGTGTGGGTCAACTATGAACCTTCCTGTGGCGAAAATAGCAAAAATCAATACAGGTGGTCCTCAACTAATTGAGCCCAAAATTTCTGTTGCTAAGCAAGGCAAGTGTTCAGTGAATTTTGCCCCCTTTTACAACCTTGTTTACCACAGTTAAGTGATCCACTGCAGTTGTTAGGGTAATAACATGGTTGTGAAATTAATCTCTTTCCCCCATTGCCTTTTGCTTCTCAGGTCACAAAAGGGGATCACAGAACTCTGGAACACTGCAACCTCCACATATATGAGACGGTTGCCAAGCATCCAAATTTTGATTATGTGTCTGTGGGGATGCTGCAACAGTCATAACGGCGGAAAAACTATAATGAGTTATTTCTTTCAGTGCCATTGGAACTTTGAATGGTCATTAAATGAATAGCTGTAAGTCGAGGACTACCTGCACCCATATCTACCTGTGAAAAAAATGGCTTGCAGGGATTGAACACTGAAGAGGCAGCACTAACAACATATTTGATGGAGAATGGCAAGTGAGCGTGAAAGTGGCTGCCAATCTGATTTCTCCTAGGTGAATTCTCACTGCCAAAGCTGCCGTATCCCACAGACTCGGCACTGTATGTTAAAATGCCTCCATTTTAAAGCAGGAATGCAATCTGAGATCATGTGTTGAGTGAGGCTTATGCAGGCTTTGGAAGATAATGGACACTGAAAATGAAGCCAAGCTGGACATCCTGGAGTACCAGAGGAATAATATCTCCTTAAAAAACCTTGGTCCAGCTGGTCCAGCTGGTCGTGCCTCATAAGAGCCCCTTTCCAGGGTTACAGGAGAAGATGGTTAACAGCTTTGAAGGCGGAAGAGGGCTTTATGCCGCAACGGCAGGTAAAACGGTAGGACCATCTTCTAGGACCGGGATGACGAACCTGTGGCACGCAGAGCCACATGAGAGCCGCAGGCAAACTTACCACACTGCGCATGTGTGCGCCTCACAGGTGATTTTTTTCGGTTGGTTTGAGGCCTTTTTTGGCCTCCCAGAGGCTGAGAAAAAGCTTCTGCAAGGCTTTTCAGGCCTAATTATGGGCCCGTTTCATCATTTCCGGTATTACAGGACATGACAAAACGGGCCTATAATTCATCCTGAAAAGCCCTGCAGAGCCTTTTTCTAAGCCTCTGGGAGGCCAAAAAAGACCTCAAAGCAGCTGAAAAATAAGCTGTGAGGCACACTGCAGGTAAGGGTGTGGCGGGGGGGGGGGATTGCGTGTGCATGCACAGGGGGCATGGGGAAGGGGGCCGTGCATTTCATTCTGGGTGCTGACACACAAGTGCATGTGCACTTGCATGCATGCAATTTTTGGCACAGTGGACCAAAAAGGTTAGCCACCCCTGTTCTAGGAGAAGGGAAACTGATTTCAAACCTCCAAACCTGCCTTGTGGCTATATCTATTCTTGGAAAAGGTTCCAGGAGGCAAAATCTAGAGCCAGAGTCCCAGAAGCATTTTGTGACTATGTATAATCACGTTCTGGTAACTCCTGCGACGCAGCTGGAACTAATCATATCACCTCTGCCGTTCCATTAGATTACTCCAGTGGCACGGAGAGTGGGGACCTGCTGCTTGGGTAACAGTTTATCCTCCATATTAAATTACCCAGGCCTCCTGCTCTGGAGAGGACATTCCAGTTTTGCATACAGCATTGAAAAACATGGGAAGTGGCAGTTCTAGTTTCGTAGCCTGATACCATAGTCTCTTAAGGATGCCAGTTCAATTCAATGCAGGCTTTGCTGTTGTGGCCGTTTTGGAGAAGTTGATCTTCTTAACCTCTTAGGAGGCTAAGAATGGAGAACTTGTAGTCAGCCAAGTTAAGAGGAAAGTTCAAATACAACTTAAGAGGAACGTTCAGGTGGTTGAGAGGAGACTTTGTTTTGGCTGCTTTTATATTTTCCTTTTCACTAAATGACCTCAGCACAGCAGGATTGATGCAGGGGTGAAAATGAAGGTTGAACAAAGACCTCTATGCCTATCGCATCTTTAGGCCAGCTTGTCAATGCTACTTTGGCCAAAAATCATCAGTCCACCTTTAAAAATCTCAGTTAACTGATAGGAACAGGAGAGCATGCAAACTCTGGTCACAAGATGGTGACCCTCAGGGTAACAATCAAAGTTCCATCTGGTTTTTTTTTTCTATGTGCATTACACACTATGAACAAGCAGGGCTTTGTTTGCAATCTCATTATCAGGCACAGAAGACCAGATCCACCTGTGAAAGTCCAATTAAACTGATTGATTGCTACTTATGTCTTTGTACAGCAATGTTCTCAAGGAATGGTCAGCACCTGCTTGGAATTAGTTAAGGGTCAACAGAATTCAAGGGTGATTGGAACTGGTCTGCTTGTGGCTATGTATGAAACAAAAAAAAAATGTTAAAAAGTTGTGACATTTATGTAGTTACTTACCAAGCACATCTAAAGTATATGAAAGTAACCAAAATATATTTACAATTCCCAAGGCATGTCACAGCTTTGAGCAGACCTAATGTTTGGAAATTGAAAGCTGAAAAATTTGACAGACCTGGGGACAGTGGTGGCTAAGCTTTTTGGGCTCCTGTGCCAAACATTGTGTGCACATGCCAGTACCCAGAAGTACCCACACCCCTATGCATGCACGTACAATTATCCCCCCCCCCCCCCCCCCCCCCTTACCTGCACTGCACCTCCCAGCTGATTTTCAGCCTGTTTGAGGCCTTTTTCAGCCTCCCAGAGGCTTGAGGAAATGCTTCTGCAGGCTTTGCAGGCCGAAAAATGGGCCCATTTCGTCACATCCGGTATTTCTGGAAATACAGGAAGTGATGAAACAGGCCTATTTTTTGGCCTGCAAAGGCCTTCCTCAAGCCTCTGGGAGGCCGAAAAAGGCCTCAAACAGGCCAAAAAATGGCTGTGAGCCGCACGTATGCACAGTGATGTAAGTTTGTCTGCAGCTCACGTGCCAGCATATGCCATAGGTTCACCCATCAAAGTCCTAGGGATTCAACGTAACTACCAACCAGAGCTACTAATATTCAAAGACATTTCAACTAACTTCTAGCATCCAACACTTAATGCCACTTGTCACTGGGAGACCTTCGCCTGCAGAGAAGGTATTTAAAGGCCAGACAAGCACTCAAATGGGGACAAAACATTTGCAACCAAATCGCCAAGCTCAGAACTCAAACCAACAACATAACTGTAGGACTGACCCCGAGGACCAGGAAGAACAGCTGCCACTAAGACAACAGTCAGATAAAAGAAATTTGAGTCTGAGACAGAAATGTAATTTAAGAAAGCATTTCATGCTTGATCTTCCTTTGTTCTCTCAGAGATAAAGGAAGGGAGGCACATTCGTAGTTGCAAGATGAGGTTAATTTAACCTTACAATAAAAATAATATTACCAGTCAGAACTTTAGTTTCTAATAGTCTGGTCTACCTCAAAAGATTGACAATGACAACCTGAATTAATAACAATTTCTAAAAAATACGACATGCATGTCCAATCATTTAATAACTCTGTAGAATATATTTCCAAGCACAATGTGTGAAAACCAAGCTATAGATTTCCAGGTCTTCACAGTCTGTTGACTGTTGACTAACTTGATTAGACTGATCCATCAAGGATCCCAGGTTCAAATGTTGTTTATGAGCCATAGGCCAAACAGCAGCAATTCTTAACCTGGTTAATGCTGGGATTTGCAATCTTCAGCATCTATAAAACAGCCAGTTAGGGATAGCCACATTGCTTAGATTAAACCCATTACAGGTAGTTCTTGACTTACAACTGTAACTAAACCTGCCCATTATGGTCATAAGTTGTGGCAATCATAAAGCTGGTCATCAGATAACCAGACCTGATTTTACAACCTTTTTGGGCAGTGACCACTAAGCAAACATCACAGTTGAACAGCAAACACCACAACTGTAAAGCGAACCCATTGTTTGCTGTGGGGCATTTTTTCAAAAACCAGAAGTAAACACCAGTTTTCAGCAAAAACATTGTAAATCATGATCACATGACCCCATCCATAAATGTGGGCCAGCTGCTGCAGTCATGTGACTGCTTGGAGGGACAGCTATCAAAACTTCAGAACTGAGTCATAAGTACAGGTTGTCCTCAGGTTATCACCACAATTGAGTCCAAAATTTATGTTGCTAAGTGAAACATTTAAGTGAATTTGCCCCATTTTATGACTTTTTGCCACAGTTGTTAAGTGAATTATTCCATTTTGATAAGTGAGTAACATGGTTGTTCAGTGAATCAGGCTTCCCCATTAACTTTGCTTGCCAGAAGGTCACAAAAGGGGATGATGTGACCCTCTGGGATGTTGCAGCTGTCATAAATATGAACCAGTTGCCAAGCATCTGGATTTTGATTGTGTGACCATGGGAATGCTGCAGTGGTCGTAAGTATGAAAAACAATCATAAGTCGCTTTTTTTGGTGCCATTGTAACTTTGAGGGTCACTAAATGAATAGTTTTAAGTTGAGGACTTCCTGTACTCCTCTTTTTCAGGAGGATCTGTTGTAACTTAACTGTTGCTAAGTGGCCAGCCATAAGCCAAGGACTACCTGTACTATTAAAATGGAAATGCACTGAGAGCTCAGGAGACAAGAACTGTTTGGTTCTCAGTGGTCTGGAAAATTGCCATATTCCAACCTTACCCATGTCTCTTTTCGAATGTCAGTTGAGGTGTCCACATAGATCAGATGAGTGGCCGTCAAATACAGTGTCCCATTTGCTGATTTCTTGTTGGTATAACGATCTAGCAGCTTGACATTTTCTACCTGTAGTGCAGAGAGGGGGAAAAAAAGAAACCAGAAAGAAAGAAACTAATCAGAACATGTCTAAAAGAGGCAGAATGCACCAGATCGGTCATTGCGCATGGAAAGCATTTGCACCACTCAAAGTGCCTGCTGTTCAGCTCTCCACCTTTGTGCTGGCAAGGAAGCGAGTAATTACTAAACAGATGGGAAAAGGTATCCTCCTTCTAATTAGCCCAGAGCCTCATTGTGCTGCAGTAGGAAGCCAATTAGGTCAAAATTGTAATCACTGCACACTGGGTTGTCCATCACGAAGAAAAATCGCTTCTAGGTGAGTAAGAAAGAACCCTTTTATGAGGCTTCCCATACTACCACTTCTTACAATACTAGACAACACAGTGTCAACAGTAGAGACCTTCAAATTTCTAGGTTCTACTACATCACATGACCTAAAATGGACAGCTAACATCAAAAACGTCATCAAAAAAGCACAACCAAGAATGTTCTTTCTGCACCAACTCAGGAAGCTCAAACTGCCCAAGGAGCTGCTGACCCAGTTCGACAGAGGAATTATTGGGTCTGTCATCTGCACCTCTAGAACTGTCTGGTTTGGTTCTGCAACCCAACAGGACAGACACAGACTCCAGAGAGTAATTGGGACTGCAGAAAAAGCAATTACTACCCACCTGCCTTCAGTTGAAGACCTGTATCCTGCACGAGTCAAAAAGAGGGGTGTGAAAATATTTACAGACCCCTCACATCCTGGACAGAAACTGTTTCAACTCCTTCCCTCAAAATGATGCCACAGAGCCCAGCACACCAGAACAACTAGACACGAGAACAGTTTTTTTCCCAAAAGCCATCACTCCGCTAAACAAATAATTCCCTCAACCCTGTTCAACTATTTCAAACTCTGCACTACTATTACTATTAATCTTCTCATCACTCCTTATCACCCATCCCTTCCCACTTGTGATTGTAGGACTGTAACTTTGTCACTTGTATCCTTATGATTTATAATGACTGTTTCCTAGTATGATTTGATTGCTTATTGTACCCGATGACCATTATTAAGTGTTGTACCTGATGATTCTTGACTCTTGACAAATGTATTTTTTCTTTTATGTATACTGAGTATTTAATACACCAAGACAAATTCCTTGTGTGTCCAATTACACTTGCCCAATAAAGTTTTCTATCTATGCTATCTATCTATCTTCATATACCCCATTACAGGTTTCTGGTATAAGGTCCAGCTACTCAGCCAACTCGAGGACAAGGAGTTCTTCCTGTATGGATGAAAATCAGTGGTCATGAAGACGGTGGGATTTGCAAGAATAATGACTTTCTGTCAAGGGAAAAATAATAATAAGGCTCCTTATTTTGCCTTAATTAAAATGATTTCAATCAAAAAGCTGGAGGAATAAAGTCCAGAATGAGTAGTTATGAGACAACAGGGTTCAGGAAATAAATTTCTGTACCTAAGCACACAATGATATCCTCTCCCCTTCATTCACAGGGCTCATCTCCATGATCCACTTTGGAGTATCTGACTTTTGCCAATGGTGCTTAAGAAACCAGCAAATTAGTTATGAGGAAGTTCTCCAGAGGGCGATAAAAGAGAAGTCTTAGCAACTCAGCCACCTGGGACAAGAGGGGTTTGGGAGTTGTAGTTCAGCAAGATCTGGAGGGACAGATGATTCCCATCCACCACAGTATAGTGAACATAGATTCAAGAATCCTAAAGTCTAAGGCAATGGTCCCCAACCCTTCTGACTTTGGAGATCAGCAGTGTGTGGGGGGAGAGGGATGGGATGGTTCTGCCCGCAAAGCCGGTGAGCGCACACAGCTCCGTTTGCACAAGCGTAAGTGGAGATGCATGTGTGAGCATGCTTGCCTGTTGCTTGTGCGGCCAGTTTGGAGCTGCAGCCCAAAGTTGGAGGGCCCTGGTCTAAGGGACTTTGTTGATGGAGATTCTCGATCACCCAGGTCTGTGTCCCAAAGGTGCTTTTTTGAAAAGGTAACTGGACTTTCATGGGTTTTTTTCCTTTGAAAACGTTCTTCTCACCCAAGAAGCTTCAATCGATCAATCTCCATTAAAGGGGAAAATTCTCCAGTGACAACAACAACAACAACAACAACAACAACGGGTTACTCTATATCAGGGGTCTCCAAACTTGGCAACTTTTAAGACTTGTGGACTTCAACTCCCAAAATGGGAGTTGGCTGGGGAATTCTGGGAACTGACGTCCACAGGTCTTAAAGCTGTCAAGTTTGGAGACCCCTATTCTATATGGTAAACCCCTTCACTGATTGACAGCTCTTGCTCTGTCAAGAGGTTCTCCCCCATGTCAAATCTGCATCAACCTCCTGGAACTTCCATCCAGGTCTAATACTCTGGGGCTAGTCATGTTTTTCAGTGCCGTTGTAACTTTGAGCTGTCACTAAATGAACTATTGTAAGTCAAGGACTATCTGTACTTAAGGCTCTTTTTTTAACCATTCCTTGTAGGAACAGCGAATTCAACAAGTGAGCATGACCGAATAATAAATAAAAGGAAGCTCTTGAAGTAGGGAGGGGAGCCCAACCCTTCATCAGTTAGGGAGGAAGCCAAGGAGTAAAAAACCTCACCTGAGATGCTAAGTGCTTCACGGCGGATGGAAAAGAGGACCCTGCACAAAAGCATGGCCATGCCCTAGACCACTGCATACACACTCCAAACTGACTTTGGAAAGCAAATGGAGACGTAATAAAACTATCATCTAATATTTCAGAATATTTCAGAAACTGCTGCATAGAGTTACAGGTAATGTTTGATTTATGGCCTGTCATTTAGCAACCTACCTGGGAGATACTTATGGCAAAGACTAGACAGCCCCTCCCCCTGCAGGTATGTGATAGCATTTCAGATGCTCAGCAACCAGCCTCCAGTTATGGCCATTTGCACTATCCCAACCACGGTCATATGACCCTGTCTTATGACATTTTTCCAAAACCCTGAATTTACCGTACTTCCTTGGCAAAACTGGCCCATACAAAACAACTGCTCTGCTTAATGACCATGGCATTTACTTAACTATGGAAGTCACTTCACAATTGTATTTGCTTAACGACTGTTGCAAAAAATGTCATAAAATAGGGTTGATCATATGGGTGACCCTTTTTACAACTAACATGATTTACCACCATAATAGGCAGACTCCATTATGGTCATAACCTATAGAGGACTACCTCTATAAAAACTCAAGTAAACAGCTCCTGTGATAAATAAAGCATGGTGGAATAATTTCATAGTTCATCTTAATCTTCAATCACTCAATTATTGCGCAATTAATTCTCACTCTTCTCTCTACGAGATGCAAAACCTTCTATCATACTGGGCACTTTATATTGTTTGTACTAGGTATTCCATATACTGCATTCACTCCACACCATATTTAGCACCCCATCATAGGACATAGAATAACAGAATAGGAAGGGACCTGAGAGGTCTTCTAATCCAACTACTGCTGAAGTAGGAAACCTTACACCATTTTAGACAAATGGTTGTCAAATTTCTTTTTAAAAGCCTCCAATGGTAAAGGACCACAACTTCTAAAGGTAAGCCATTCCACTGGTTAATTGTTCTTACTACTGTATTAGGACATTTTTCCTTAGTTCCAGATTGCTTCTCTCTTTGGTTAGTTTCCACCCATTGTTTCTTGTTCTGGTGCTTTGGAGAATAAATTAATCCCCTCTTCTTTGGAGCAGCCCCTCAAGTATTGGAAGACTGCTATCACATCTCCCCTCATTCTTCTTTTCACTAGATTAGTCATACCCAGTTCCTGCCACCATTCATTATGTACCTTTTAGCCTCCAGCCCCCTAATCATCCTTGTTGCTCTTTTCTGCACTCTCTCCAGAGTCTCAACATTTTTTATAATGACCAAAACGGATGCAATATTTAAGTGTGGTCTTACCAAGGCCACACTTGAAACTATCATTCTTGACCTTCTTTGTGATTTGTTGCACACTTTTCTTCGGTGCATTCCGCTCATTTTTAGGTTTTCCTGATGTGCCCAAATCTTACATATATATATATAACAAAACAATCAGAAGCATTGTTCATTCCCACCTTTCACACAGAAGTTTCTTTCCCAAATAGTTAAGATACTCCTTCCAACTTTTTACATTAAATCACATGACTTTTAAGACTACCCACTCAGCTTTTTACTGAGCCCATTTCATAGAACATAAGACTCTTAGGGCTGGAAGGGACTTCAATGGCCTTTTAGTCCAACCCCCTGCTCAAGGCAGGAGTCTTTATTGCATCCTGGTTAAATGGTTGTCCAATCTATAAAGAACACATATGCGGTTCTCCTAACTAATTTACTCAGACCGAAGAAGCTACCTGGATAAGCAGAATGTTCGAAACATTCGAACCAACAGGAAAAGAAGTCCAGTTGTCGTAACTCAACTTCCAGGTAGGTTGAAAATTACTGCATATTAAATGGCAACCAAGGGCATAAGAAAATAACCACAAGGAGACTTGCACTCCACTGGTCCACGGTTGCTCATCCCACTACAGGTAGTCCTTGACTTGCAACCATTCACTTAGCAACTGTTCAAAGTTATGATGGTCTCTCTCCCCCCCCCCCCCCCCCCCAATTTTGAGGTTACAATGGCCACACCAGTTATGTGCTTGTATTTCAGATGCTTGGCAACCAACTCATTTTTGTTGCCATTTACAGTATCCACAGATACACAACTGCAATTTTCAATGTTTTTGTTGAGTTCCAAGATTTACTTTCAGTTTCTGATAAAAACAGTCATTAGTTATCGTGGATTTGCTTAATGACTGCAGGGTTCACTTAATGACCACCACAAAAAGTGTTGTAAAGTCAAGTCTGATCAACAACTGCAATGATGGTAATTCTTGGCTCAAATATGGTTGTAAATTGAGGACTTGCAATTAGCTTTGGAGTCAAATCCAGACAGGGTCAATCGTAATCTAGTCAATCATTCCCATTCTAACATTTCATTTTATTTTTAGCCAAGATCCTGCTTCCAATTACTCCCAGTGCCACCAAATGCTGCTAAAGTTTCAGCATAAGCACAAGTATTTTTAACTTTGCCTCTTTTAAGAAGAAATCTGGCCAAAATAAGCACTGAGTCAGCTCTCCCTAGAAAATGAGATTTAAACCACCACTCAGATTTTTAAACTCCACCAATCCTTTTTGCTCTTATGCAGAGTAATGAATAATGACCCAAAATCTGACTACAATGTAATATCACACTTCCTAATGATTGGTTGCCTGTTCCTGGAGACCAGGAGCTCTTTCTGCAATCTTTGCCTTTCCCACTAGCCAGGATTGCTAAAAACTAACTATCAAGTTGTGTCAGGATCTTGCTTGCAAGAACTGTCCTGTAACTTTTCGTGGTGCAAGGGGAAACAGATCTAGGCACTAGTCAAGAGACAGAAGGCAGCTGTTGCAACCAAACTCCTAACACAGGTTTCCTGGCTCTATTTTTAAAAGATGCATGTGTCTTTATTTCAGGGCATACAATAAGCCATCTTCCCATCTTGCCCTACTTCCTCCATCTGGCATTTTTCAGAAGCAATACAAGATTTATCTCTGGGTAACATAAAGAGAGAAAGAGAAAGGTACCACAAAGTCAGACCTCTACATTTCTGGATGCTGTTCTTGCAAAAAGGGAAATAAATTATGACTTTCCTGTTAAGTTCCTTTTCACCAAAAGAAAAGCAATTGCATGGGTTTAGAAATATTGGGTTCGTTCTATTTTCTCAATCTAGGGAAATGGGAGGGAACAATAATAGAAGGAAATGGATCTGGGGTAGGTCAGCTTTCAATGCTGTAAGGATACTTTGATTCCCACAATGGACAAATGGTTCCAAAAATTGATGGGGTCAGCAAAGATGACTAAATTGACTTCTTTGATTAAAGAAAAGAACACAATTTATTTTATTTCTACTTGCAAATTGATTTGGGATTTTGCACTTGAGGTGGGAAAAAATGAATCTTTGATTTTGGCTTTTGCTAATTAGATAGGGTTGTTGTAAAAAATGGCTAGCATATATTATGTAAAAGTAAAAAGTTGAGATTGTATGTTATTACCTTATTCTACAGAGCCAAAAGGAACTGGAAATCAATTTTTTTTTTCTTTTTCCCTTCATCCTTTAGTCTCTACAGAATAACAGTGTTTAGAAAGGGATCTTGGAGGTTTTCTAGTCCATCCCCCTGCTCCAGCAGGAAACTCTATACCGTTTCAGACAAATGGTTGTCCAATTTCTTCTTCAAAACCTCCAGTGATGGAGCACCTAAGCTTCTGGAGGCAAGGCGTTAATTGTTCTCACGGTTAGGAAACTTCTCCTTAGTTGTAGGTTGCTTCTCTCCTTAATTAGGGAATGTTGCGGGTTCCACCCTGAGGGAGATACACCTGGTGGGACCCAGGAGGGCCTTCTCCATGGTGGCTCCCTCTCTCTGGAATGTCATTTCCCCAGAGATTAGAATGGACCCCTCACTAATCCTCTTCCGGAAGGCGCTGAAGGCCTGGTTCTGCTAGCGGGCCTGGGGAACCCAGAGCGGGACAGAGCCCATTAAATGGCTACTGTGGTTGGGGTGGGGGTGATTTTTATTTTTTCCAGATTTTGTTCTATTGTACTTTATTGATTTGTTTGATTCTTTTTGTTAGTTTTTGTTTTTTATTTTTATTTTTTGCTTTAAATATGGTTTTACATGTAAGTCGCATCGAGTCGCCATGGGAAAATAGGCAGCCATATAAATTAAATAAACAAATAAGTAGTTTTCTTCTTTCGCTTTTCCTTCCCCATTTTCATTTTTCTTTGTATTTCTATATTTTATGGTTTTTTTGAAACCATAAACTTTCATTGCACTTGAAGAATCCAAGTCCCACTGGGAGGGACTTGAAGTGCCACTGGAACAATTTTGAAAGCAACCTTCTCATTATGAACTGCATCTAAAATAGGGAGGAAGTGCAAATTTACATGCTTTTGGATCCTTTGGAAGGCCTGCTGCTTCCAAACACCCATGACAATAAGGTTACAGCCTCATAAAATAAACCAATTATCTTCAGCTATTCTTTCAGACAGTTTAGAAAGTTCACCAGAAACTCTTCTAGAAGTTACCCAGCTTCCCAGCAGCACATTTAATGGGAAAAATGTATTGCTAGAAACAATCTCTGAGCAACTGATTTGGCCAGCTGCTCAAAGCAATAAACTGGATGGATAAAAATAATCTTTTCAGAGAATAAAACATGGAGAGACCAATATAGCAGACAAGCAAAGAGATTTGCAAGAGAATTTTAATACCTTGGTTATAATTAGAACACTAAAGGATGCCCTCTGCACATGCTCCTCAAGCCCTCTAAGGATCCTGCACATTCTAGTACTCATTTGCCCGCTCTTTGAATTGAAACTCACACCCTACAGATACACAGGCTCCACCTTGGTAGAGCAGAGCAAAGGCTGGTGGAAATGGGGACAAGTACAGGTAGTCCTCACCTTATGACCACAATTGAGCCCAAAGTTTATGTTGTTGAGAAGTTTGTTAAGTGATTTTTGCCCCATTTTTACGGCTTTTCTCAACACATTTGTTAAGGGAATCACTGCAGTTCTTAAATTAGTAACACAGCTGTTAAGTCAATCTGGCTTCCCCATTGACTTTGCTTGTCAGAAGGTCCCAAAAGGGGATCATGTGACCCCAGGACTCTGCAAGTCATAAATGTGAGTCAGTCGTCAAGTGGCCCAATGTAAATCACAAGACCATGGGGATGCTACAACGGTTGTAAGTGTGAAAAATGATCATAAGTCGCTTTTTTCAGTGCTATTGTAACTTTAAACGGTCACTCAATGAACTGTTTTAAGTTGACTCAACTTTTGGTTTCTGAATTTCTACTGAAAAGCAAGGCAGTTGTCAAGCAAATCATGCCCAATTTTACAACCTTTTTTCCCCAGTTGTTAAAAAAATGATTGAAGTTATTAAATAAATCATGGTAACAGAATAACAGTGTTGGAAGGGTCCTTGTGTGGTCGTCTAGTCCAATCCGCTGCTCAAGCAGGAGACCCTATACCATTCCAGTAGTTGTAGTTCCAGCAACAGTTGTTAATCAAATCACTGCAGTTGTTAAACAAAACAATTGTGAATGAAACTGTTGTTAAGCAAATCCAGCTTCTTCCATTTGTGGTAAACTGGCTGGGAAGGTCACAAATGAAGTTCTTATGATCCTGGGGTACTGCATCCATCATAAATACATGCCAGTTACCTAGTGGCCAAATTTTGATCACATGACCATGGAGATGCTGTGACCATTGTAAGTGTGATGATTGTAAATCAATTTTTTCAGTGCCATTGTAAGTTTGAACAGTTGCTAAATGAATGGCTGTAAATCAAGGACTACCTGTAAAATGATTGTTTAACCGCAGATCAGAACATATAATGCAGCATAAAATGCAGTAACAGTAAAACAGTAAGATTGTAAAATAAAGTAATAATAAGAATGGTAGATGCAAAAAATGTTAGCGAGAGATAAAGCCAAAGCCACAACTAAGAAATTAAGTATTTCTAAGTTTAAATGGGAGGCAAGGCGAAACTTGGGATTTGGGAAGAAAAGGAATGGAATCACAATTGTGGAGAAGCCACGCTTGTGTTTGCTTTGGTACCTCTTTTCAGCAATAAAGCCAGATGTAACCAAAGAAAATGTACTCTACACATGTTCAGAGGACCCTTTATCCCGCGATGTGAAATGTACCCTTTTTTTCCATGTCCAAAATCCAGCTCCCCATCTGCTTTGGATGGTTCTTTTAGCACCACACACTCACTGCCAATTAGAAGAATCAATTTGTCATTAAACCAGAGCACACAGGTCCACAAACCCACTGAGACGACTGTGTGTGTTTCAGGAGATTGTGAGAAGAGAGACAGAGAGGGCAGGGCAGGCTGGCCAGATCTCAAAGGGAAGGGACCCACTTCCTTCTCCCACCAGTTTGGAAGCAACTTGCCCCGAAAACAGCGACATTAACAGAACCTTCCTCCAACCGGGTGCCCTCCGGAGATGCTGGACTGTCATACCCATCATTCCCACCCAACTCAAGCTTGGTGGTCCTGCCTTTGGATGCACCATCAGTTTTGTCTGCTATGCAGGCACTGCCAGCTTCAGCCCTGGGATGAGGGGGGTCTCGGATGTCAGTCCACTATTACAAGGTGGCCGTTTTTACTTTGGCTGGCTTGAATAAAAATAAAATACAGAACACCTTACGATAATTAGTATTCTATCTGTATCCTTTTCCATTATATTTACGGTGCTATCTCTCATATAAATACATTTAAATGTTTTATAAATGTATAATTGTATAAACATACTTAAGCATAAATAACATTGTATAAAATATAAATGTATACTATATATAAACATACATGGAATATTTATGTAAAGTTTATACCTATGCATAAATATAAATGAAAAAAAATGTGTGTATGTATATATGCATATATATGCAAAATAAATACAAATAAATATATCAGTACATAATATCTGCATAAATAACCCAAGGCGGCTCCTCCTATTCCTCCAAAACAACCCTGTGAGGTAAACTGGCCTTCACTCAGTACTGCAAGAACAGATCTAATAAGTGAGCCAGTCAGCAACCCCGCTCAGCCATGCTTCCTGTGGTTGCATTCACACAACCCCGAGTGCTCCTTCCTCGGCGCGTGCAGCGAGCTCAGAGTCCCAGAAAACGCGTGTCGTCGGTCAGAACCGCGTGGGAACCCCCCTTCGGCTGCCCAACGGGCTGACCCCCTAGCCCAGCCAGTCGGACTCGCTTCCAGTCTCCCCCTCGGGCGGACCCAGCCCCGCGGAGCACGTGGGGACGTAGCCCGCGGGGACGCCGAGCCACGGGGAGGGGTCGGGACAGCAGGCAGGCACTCTGCACATGCCCAGAGACCCCTCCACAGGCCGGGGGGAACGCGGGGGGATACCCCTGCCCCTCCCGCCTCACCTTGGGCGTCGTGATATACTCCATCGCCGAAGCCGCCGGCCTCTTCCACGTCCGGATCCCGCGAAGGCTCGCGAGATGTCGCGGAGGAGGCGCTTCGCCCGCCATCTTGTGTGAGGGCAGCTGCCCTTCCCCGGCGGAGTGCTGGCACCGGCCAGCCCTTGGAGTTGTGCACCGCCTCCTACCGGGGGGACCCGCGAACTGCACCCCTTCAATAATCCCTTATGGCAACGCTGTACGTTGGGCGAGTTGGGGGGCACCTCTGGGCTGAGATGCCTCCTGCCTTTGCCCCAGGAGATACAGAGCATTGTGGTCTCCTGGCTGTTTCCCCCCAAACAGGGGCACCCCGTGAAGTCGACCTGAGTTTGGATTTTGCTGGTTCCAGTCCATCTCCTTCCCAAGTCCAACCACTGGCCTCAGTGCAGGCATTGCAAGCCATGATACAAATCATGAACTTCAGGTTGCATTAGCCAGCCAAGGATGGTTTAGATAATCCATAGTTTAACCAACCATAGTTTAGCAGTGTGAGAGAAACAAGTCCTTAAATAGACTCACGGAATTCATGGAATTTGAAGCGGTAAGTCAGTCAGTTGTGAGATTCTTGATTCCTTTATTTTTCACTTCGGGCTTTCTCCAGATTCAAACCATTATCAAAAACCATAACAACCATTTGTATTAGTTTATTTATTCAATTTCTATAGGTTCCCATCTCAGTCGATAGCTCTGGGCAGGTTACAATTCAAAAATATATATTGCAATTCAAACAGCCAGCTTAAAGTGGCTAAGGTTGAGAAACATTGGATTACGTGTTGGGCATGGCAACCGAGTCTGCTTGGGCTTCCAAATCCTTGTCTCCTTTGTGCAAAAGAACCCCCAGATCTGAAACATGTAGCAAGTGATCCATGATTTCGAGGCACAAAAAAAATGGTTAGGTTCCACTGCAATATTATTGTTCTTTTAATCGTGACATGTTGAATAAAACAAAGCCATGGCCAGCAAATAATCCATGTTTTGACTCAATGTTTTGCAAACTGGGGCAAAAATCAAGTAATGACAATATTTGGGGAATACATTTTGCTTCCTAATTTGCTAAAACCCCATGGCTTGAACTGCAGGCACCTTGAGTTTTCTCTTCTAATTGAAGCATTGCTTGCTGAACCTGAATACTGAAGCAACTAAGGAAACACTCCAACAAATGCCATTTCTTCTTAAAAGTTGATATTTTTCATAGATACTAGGAATAAAAGTTCCAGAAATCCTCCAGTATTCAATTTGCTTCCAGTAAAGATGAGGAACGCAACCTATGAACTCTAGTCAAACACCTTTCTTTGATTTGCTATTAGATTTGAATAGGTATTTAGTAATTGGTCATTTATTCTCAAAATAAGAAAATGTGTGTAGCTCAAGTTCCTTGGTGCTCTCTGAGCTTGCTTGCTGCTTGCAGACATTCCATTATCCTAAGTAACATCATCAGTGCTGTTATGTCGCGGGAAAAAGAGACTCGAGACCAGTGTGACTTCCAGCTCTTTATTTAGTTCCTGAAATCTGTCTTTCTGCGGAGCCACGGCAGCCTCTTTTATAGCGGCTGCTCGCGGCTTGCGACCAATGACGGTTCCTTGAATCTCCCGCCACTCAGGTGGACCAATCACAAAGTGGCAATTGCGGACCAATCACAGTAGCGTTGAAGGACCAATCACAGTGTAGTATTGGTGGACCAATCAGGAAACGGTATTACAAGTATTTATTTATTTATTTATAAAACATACAAAAACATACAAAACAATACAAAACGATTGCCAAAAATAAGCACAAAGCTTGACTATTTGGCAAGTGATAACGAATAACATTACAATAAAAACAAAAGGGTCCAACATGATGCTCGTGGAATAAGGGTTAGGGAAAGAGAAAGAAAGGAAGAGAGAGAAAGAGAAGAATAGAAGGGGAGGAGATGAGAAAAACCTCCCGATATTAGTCTCGCCAAATCAACTCAACATACCTATATACCTAGACATATACATGCATATATATATTTATGCTAGTAAATTACAGTGATGTATTCACATGATAAATGTTACCTTTGTCATATAAAAATTACATTGAATGAGAGAGAGAAGAAGAGAAAAAGACAAATACAATCATCTATAAAACATAAAATTCTACTTGTTCATTCAAGACATAATATTATAGTGAAGCATGATTTGCCCGACACAACATGAATAATAAAACAATAGAGAAGGAATGAATCCCAGTTAAATCAGAGGAACACAGTACACTGCAGGTGCATCCGCATGTACAGGATCTCAAAAAGAGATAAACATAATAGATACAACAATGAATGAAATAGATACAAAAAATGAATCGTTAAATGTTTCTACAGAAAATATCACTGATACTGTGAGATCAACATTTTCTTTAAATGAATAAATAGACTTGGTATTACGTAACTCAAGTGGAAGTTTGTTCCAAAGTATGCTAATATAGAACAACCCTCCCCACTTGGTTTAGTCCAACCTACGTTACGTAGTCACGTAAGTAGGCGGGGCTTTTAGGGTGTCTACTTGACCTGCACAGCTCAGTTGCGTTGTTGTCTTCAGCCGGTTCGGACGGGATCGCTGTTTCTCCCATCCTTCTCCATGAAACCTCTTGGAAGGTGGAGTCAGCCATGCTGCTCCCACCCGGCCTATCTGGGCTGGTAGAGTCAGCTTAGCCGCTCCCTTCCGGAGTGGCTTTGTGTTGGTTTTCCGCTGCCTGTTCCTTTCTACTGAAGTCATCTCCAGGTAAGTAATTGTGGTTTCTTTCTGGGGCTACTGGTGATGTTGGTTGGTGGGTTGTTGTTAGAGTTTGTTGCAATGTTTCTTTTGCTAGTAGAGGGTCTCCCCCTCCCCTCTTATTCATGTTTGAGGGGTCTCCCCCCTCTCTGGTCTGGTTATTATTTTTTAATGTTTGATATGGTTCTGGTGTGTGTGTGTGTTCTTTTCCTTCGCACCTGGGTTTATTAGTGTTTCTTTCTAGTGTTCATGATCTCAGTTGATCTATGTGTCTCCTCCAGCTTCTTTTGTCCTCTGTTTCTAGTCTGTATGACCAGGGTCCTGTTATCTGGGTTATTGTTGCCGGTATCCAAAGTGGGTGCCCTGTGAGATTTTTTGCGTAGACCAGGTCCCCTGTTCCAAATGTGCGGTGTTTACTAGAGGAGTCTGCTGGTTTTTCAGGGCTGTAAGTGGGGTGTAATCTATCTAGGTGCGATCTTAATTTTCTGCTCATCAATAGTTCTGCTGGGCTTTTATTCATTGTGGTGTTAGGTGTGATGTGTTGTATAGTTAGCATTTTGCAGATTTTTTCTTGTATGTCCCCCGTGTCTAGTTTCTCTTTAGTCTCTTTCGTATACCGAACCATGCGTTCCACCTGTCCGTTTGTAGCCAAGTAGACCCGGCGCTGTCAAGGCCTGCCTTATGCTGTGTTCGGCGAAGAACTTTTCAAATGCCAATGCCCTGAACTGCGGCCCGTTGTCTGAATCCAATAGATCCAGCAACCCATGTGTTGCAAACAGCTGCCTCAGCTGTCTGATGATGGCTTCTGTTGTTGTGGAGCTCATGAACTTACCTCCAACCAATTTGAGTAAGCATCTACTATTATTAAAAATGTGTGTCCTTTTGTCGGCCCTGCGAAATCTATGTGTATTCTCGATCAGGGTCCCCTCGGTGTTTCCCAGTTGAGCACAGGTGCAGCAGGGGGTGTAGGTCTGGATTTTTGGCATTGCGTGCACGTTTCCACCCATCTCCCAATATCCTTATCCAACCCTGGCCACCATACATAACTCCTGGCCAGGGATTTCATTCATACGATACCTGGGTGTCCTTCATACAAGATATACAGTACTTGTTCTTGGAGTATTTCCGGTATGATTTCCCGATCCCCCCATAGTATACAATCTTTTAAAATTGAGAGTTCCATCTGTCTGTTTCAGAACGGTTTAAAAGTCTCATCCGTCTCCTTTTCTGGCCACCTTTTTCCTACCCAGTTTAAAATCCGCACCATCTTTTTGTCTGTTGCGGTTTCTTTCGTGATGTCCACTGCGGTTATGGGAAGGTTTGGTAGTGTCTCAATTTGTAGCATGGATGTGGTTGGTGCCAGGTCACTTCCCATTTCAGGCAGGGGAGAATGGCTCAGGGCGTCAGTGTGTGATATGTCCTTCCCTGGCCGGTGGATTAATTTGTAACTGTATGCAGCAAGGAACTCGGACCACCTCGTCATTCATGGTGACAGTATGTTTGTGGCCTTGTTTCCTTCGAGTATTCCCAAGAGTGGCTTGTGGTCTGTAATTTGTGAGAAAGTCCTGCCATAGAGTATTCATGGAATCGCTTGACTCCAGTTATTGCTGCTAGCGGCTCTCTGTCCAATTGGCTGTAGTTTCTCTCTGCTTTAGATAGTGTTTTGGAATAGAACGTGATCGGCGCTTCTCTCCCATCAGGTAGCATGTGGCTGAGTATGGCTCCGACGCTGAACGGTGATGCATCACAGGTGACTGTCAGTGGCAGGGTTTCGCTGTATTGAATTAATACAGATTCAGATGTCAGCAAGTCTTTTATTTCCTGGAATGAGGCTTCTTCATGTTGTCCCCAGGTCCAGGTAGCTGTCTTATCCAGCAATCTGTGTAATGGTTCCGACATCATTGCCTTCTGTGGCAGAAAGACATTATAGAAGTTAATGAGTCCCAAAAATGCTTGCAGGTCTGTTTTATTTTTGGGTCTGGGAGCTTCTTTTATTGCTTTGATTTTTTGGTCCATGGGGTGGATTCCTTCTTTATCTATTAGGTACCCCAGGAATTCAAATTTAGGGGTGGCTAGCTGGCATTCTTCTTTTTTTACTTTGAGTCCCGCCTCTTGAAATCTTTGTAAGACTTCCCTGAAGCGGCTTTCCAGTTGGTTCTTGTCACTAGCTGATACCAGCACGTCATCAAAGTATGGAACCACTCCTTTTATTCCTTGTAATAGGCGCCCCATCAAGCTTTGCAACACCCCTGAGGCCACGCTGACTCCAAATTGCAGTCTTTTGCATCTGAATGCCCCCCTGTGAGTCACAATTGTTTGTGCCTCCACTGTTTCGGGGTCAACTGGCAATTGCTGGTACGCTTGTGCAAGGTCGAGCTTCGCGAAGATCTTTCCTCCCCCCAACAAATGAAACAGATGTTGTACCACTAGAATGGGGTATGCGCTTTGTTGTAGCGCGTGGTTGAGGCTGGCCTTATAGTCTCTGCAGATGCACACGGACCCATCTGGCTTAATCGGAGTCACAATTGGGGTTTCCCACCTTACGTGGTCTATTTATTCCAATACCCCCTGTGCGAAGAGTTTATCCAATTGCTCATCGATCTTTGGTTTTAATGCAAAAGGGACTCGCCTTGCCTTTAACCTGATTGGGGCTATGTTCGGGTTCAAATTAAATGAGATAGGGAACCCTCAGTACTTGCCTAGTTTTCCATTGAACACATCCTGGAAATCCCTCATCAGGCTCTCCTCCCAGTCTGTTTCGGTGACGCTGTTGATTCCGGTCACTCTGGTTCCCAGGGGCGCGAACCATTCGAGTCCCAGTAGGCTTGGGCGATCCCGGTCTACGATTGTTAATGGAAGAATTTCTGTGTGCTTTCTGAAGTTAACTTGGAAATGTCCGAGTCCGACTACGGGGATCTTGTTCCCTTGGTAGTCCTTCAGGATCAGTTTTTGGCTCTCTAGTTCCTTTCTTCATATGCTTGGTATCAGTCTCTTAAGTGTGTTCCATGATTCCATAGACAGGTATGAGCCGGAGTCCACCTCCATCTCACATTGTTGGCCTTCGATGTTGACTTGCACATGTACCTTTCGGGCATCGGTTGCGCTCGAATGCCCAATGGTTATCGTTTGGTGTGTCTCTTCCTTCCGGTAGGTTTCATTGAGCCATTTGCTTCTGTTTTCTCAGCTCCAATGACTCCCTGCCTGTATTTCTCTCGTTCTGGGGGGAGTATTGTCTCTTCGTCTGGGGCTGTAGCTCTTTCGGTTCCGGCAGACCCTTGCTATATGTCCCCGTCTCTCGCAGTGCCAGCAAACCGCGTCGAGGAAACGGCACTCGGAATGGGGGTGGTCTCCTCCGCACCCGGTGCACTGGAACCCCCGACTTACGTTCTCTCCTCTCCTGTCTGTTTTGTTCTGATTGGAGTCTGTGTATTTCTTCTTCCTCGTCGTCAGTCTCGGACAAGGACTCGATGTCCTCATGGTGCGTGGTGGTGGTGGTGGCCTTGTGGATGTCCTCTGGTTTCTTCTCCCGGGATTGGCTTGTCTCTGCCGGTGTTTCCTGGGTTGCTGTATTCATTAGCCGCATGATGGCTGCTGATTTTTTTGCAGCTTCAGCTGCAGTGGCCTCAGCAATGGTCTTGGTGATGTTTGGTCGGGTCAGCAGTCGGCTCTGCAAGGTGAGGTCTCTCAGTCCTAGGACCACGCGGTCTCTCATGGCTTCATCCATGTTGAGGAACTCGCACACCCCTCCAATGTCCCTTAGAGCTGCTCCGAAATCCCCGATGCTTTCACCTTCTTTCTGGTCCCGTTTATAGAATTCATGTCTCCGGATAAGGCCGGAGACGGTCGACACACAATGGGTCCTCAGTATTCTGTCCAAATCTTGCCAGGCCATTTGCTTTACGTCTTGAGGTTTAGCCAATGCCTTGGCCATCTTGAACACTGTGGGCCCACAGTGTGTCAGGAATACGGCTCTCTTCCTGTTGTCTGAGATCCCCTGTAAGTCATTGTTCTTTTTTTTTTTAAGAATTTTATTAATTTTCTACAAACAGACATAACATACAAAACATTAAAAACATCTACTCTCATATATACTTCCGGTTCATCAGTTTTGTGCATTCATTTTATAGTCTCAATTACAGTTAT
>BLBF01000058.1:22788846-22820166 GCA_015471245.1 Laticauda colubrina
AGCATACAATAGAGTTAGGTTTCTATTTCTCGCTTAGCTTTCTTTTCTCTGCGCAACTGCAACCCGTTATCAAAATATGCCAAGGTCAATGGACAGAGGCCTCATCATCACCTGAAGATGCCCACATGATCATATTCACAACTTCTAATTGGAAGTGTCATCTGAACTATTGGGGGTGGGAACATTTCCATCACTTTCTATATGTGAATTGCGCGCCTAAATTCTCAGATTCAGAATTCTTTGGTTGCTACCACTTCACTTTCAGTAAAAGATGTCTTTTCTCTAAACTAAAGAGTCTGAGTATTTCTTTCCTGGATTTTGAATGGAGCTCCGCCTGACACTCACATGCACCGCCAATGTCCCTCAGAGCCGCTACGAATTCCCTGACACTCTCACCTTCTCTCTGGTCTCTTTTATAAAATTCATGTCTCCAGATGAGATTGGACACGCCCAGTGCATAATGGGGTCTTAGTAGTCGGTCCAACTCTGGCCATGCCATCTGTTTGACGTCCTGAGGTTTGGTCAACGCTTTAGCCATTTTGAACACTGTGGGCCCACAGTGTGTCAGGAACACGGCTCTCTTCCTTTTATCGGAGACCCCTTGCAGATGATTGCTTTCAAGGAACATGAGGAATTGGTCGATGTACGATTCCCAGTCCTCTGTCATTGGGTAGAATGGTGCGGGTGGTGAGCTGCTGCCAGCCATCTTGTCAGTTGGTCAGTCCTCATTGCCACATGTTTGACTGGTCTCCTTTGTCTCAGAATCCCACCCTCGTCCCCAGTGTTCGATCGCGGGAAAAAGAGACTCGAGACCAGTGTGACTTTCAGTTCTTTATTTGGTTCCTTGAATCACTTCTAACCGCGGAGCCGTGACAGCCTCTTTTATAGTGGCTGCTTGCGGCTCACGGCCAATGACGGCTCTTTGAATCTTCCGCCGATCTGGCAGGCCAATCACAAGGCGGCAATGCGAACCAATCAGGCTCGCGCTTTTGAACCAATGAGCAAGTGGCATTTATGGACCAATCAGAAAAGGGTATTTCAAGTATGTTAATATAGAACACTTTCCTTATATTTTGTTTATTTCTCACATTGCTCCTTTTTCTGATTACCTCCTCTAATCTCCAATTTTTAAATCCCTTTTCCCTCTTTTTGAGTTTCAAACCTCGTCCCAATTTTTTTTAATTCAAGATGGCCTCTCCTTTATTCAAGTCTTCTTCTTCTTCCTCTGAAGTTTTCTGCTGATCCTCATAGTCCAAAACTTCCATTTCCAGAAATTGCAAAGCTAAGCCAAACAATTCTCCTTTTAGTTGCAGTTGTTCCTTCGTATTTTTTAATTCCATTTTCAGTTCCAAGTAAAGTTCTGCCATTTTTCAACACTTCCCAGTATTTTTAGACAACCAATTTCTATAAGATTGCTTCCCAGAATAAATTTCAATTGTACCCAGTAATAATCCAATGTTCAAAGTTTCCAAAATCATCAAACAATTCCAGGACAGGTTATTCTTGCTTCTTCCTTTGTTACAAAGTTCCAAGTTCCACTTTCCAGGGGCTCTATTTGATTGTAGCAAAATGTCATTTACTTCATTATTCTTTAAAAGTTTTTTTAAAAGTTCACATTAATTTCTTTTAGCATCAGGTGGCACTCTTTAGTATGTCCAAGTTCCACCCCTTTTTTCCCTTCCTCCACTTTTTCTTCTTTTCTGGCTTTTAAATTTAAAAATCTCCTTGTTTGCCTTTTGACTCTTTCGATTTCAGCTTTAAGTTTGCCTATTTAGTATCAGGATCATTTTCACTATTTTTCTCTTCTAACTTTTCTCTCAAAATTCAAAGTCACTTCCAGTTGTCAGATCTTTTTCCCCCCTCTCCTTTGCCGCAGCTTTAACAGTCTTTTCCAAAAAATTCTTAAGTATTTTAGCTCCAGAGTACCTTGTATTCAGATGTTAATGGTACTTAGCCTGTTCACCCAAGCTGTCCTCCTTCTCCGCTTCTGCACAATTCTTGTCCAGTCAGATCTTCCTCTTTGTGATGGCCATTTTGGCCACTGCTGCATCTGCCTTTGGAGAGTTTTATGCCTCACCGAGGCTGCAGCTCCCCTCAACTCAGCTGGTGTTCTCCCCTTTCTCCACCACCTCTATGGGGTGGCTTCGGCCCCAAATCAGGTGAGCACAGACCAAAACTGCGTACAATTGCAGATTTCAGTCCATTGCCAAGGGAGTCGAACCAGAAGCTCCCCATGTTGGTTTTGTTCTAAGCTTGATGTTTGAGTCACTAACCAGGATATTGGGCATATGGGCAAGGAAGCAGACAAAACAGTTTCCTTAAAGGTGTTGATCATAGCTTGAGGTGGTTATTCCCTCATCTTCCAGAGTTCTAAACCCACTGGAGGCTGCTGACTTGTGATATCTTCATGAGATGCAAGTGTCTGGAGCACTGGTGAGCAATCTCAAGTCCTGTCCTTATCCAGAGAGGAATTATAAAGAGCCGGTCTACTCACAATCTCTTTATTTTGCCATGGTTATCCACTTCGCTTTTTCCATAGCTGTCCTCACTTCACCATCGCTTCCCAGGAATTTTTTAGCATGTTTCTTGTGGCAAAAGATCTCACCAGCTCCTTCTGTGTTGAAAATAACTTGCCATATGGGCAAAGTTAACCATGAGAATGGGATCATCTATAGGGAACGAACTGAAGGCAGGATCAGTTAAACAGCCATATTGAAAGAAGGAAGAGCAATGAAACATTTCCTCCCTTTTTATTGATTCATTATAAGTTGTATAGGACAGGTAGTCCTCCACTTACAATCACAACTGAGCCGAAAGATTTCTGTTGCTAAGTGAGACATTTGTTAAGTGAATGTTGCTTCATTTTATGACCTTTCTTGCCATAGTTGTTAAATGAATCACTGCAGTTGTTAAATTAGTAACACAATTGTTGAGGGAATCTGGCTTCCCCATTGACTTTGCTTGTCAGAACATAGTCACCAAACTAGTAGTAACACCGGTTGAATCCCACCCCTGATGTTCAGAATATCTTGGTTGGTATTTGGAGACTCTTTGTGTTTGAAATATTTCTTAGTAACTTTATCTAGTGTTCTTGGCAACCTTGCACAACCTTGGCAAGGCTCATTCTTATCAGAGGCAATGAGTTTGAAGCAGCCTTTTAACTGTGAAGGAACGAAGTTTGTGAAAGAATCATTGAAAGGTTTGCTGTTCCCTCTGTTTCGTGTTTGTTTCCTTGGAACAAGGTTTGGGTCAGAACAATATCCAAAGTGCAGATGCCTTGATGGGATTCTCCTGTCTTTCCAGGCTGGGCTGGGCTGTTGGCTTTTGCTGGGCTGCTGGCTGGCATCTCCCTCTGGAGCATCTTTTGTTACTTGAAGAAACAGCCCTGGCATCAACCGAGGTTTGTTTGGCACCCTGATCTGCTCAACCTCTGGAATCCAAGACAGACTCACTTGGAAGAGTAAGACCTTTCCTCTTTTTTGGGCAGACCACCTCCTTATGCTACTGACCCCCCTCCATATAGTGAAGAGCAGCCAGGTGAATGTGGATCCTCTCCACTGCAGGTGGTACCATTCCACCATTCATCTCCTGAAAGCTCAGAGGAGGAGGTGATATGATGCACCGAAGCTTTGCTACCAGCTAGTCTTCAGAGTCCACCTTGAAAGAGTGAGCTGTAGTGGAGATGACAGCAAAATCTCAAACTGGAGCATTCCAGCCTCCATTCAGAATCCCAGCAAGGAATTTCTCTATGCAATGTTGTTTTTAAAGAGTGTGTTGATTGAGCCCCTGTCACACTGCACCAACAGATGGAAAGAGGATGTAAAATGGAGAAAAACACTTGTCATCCGTTGATTAACTCGATGCATCCGTTCTGTACTCACTGCCTCCGTTTTTCATCCTCTCTATCCGTCCAGCATCCGTTTATTGACATTTCATCTGCTCAGAAAGTTTTGAACTGCTCAAAACTTTTGAGCGGAAAATGTATCCAATGCATCCGTTCTGCATCCGCTAGGCATCCGCTAGGCATCCGCTGCGCATCTGCGCAACTCCATCCGCTCCAGTGGTAAACGGACACAGGGAGGAAGTGGAATGGACGCGAAACAGATGCAGAACGGATGTCTAGCGGATGCAGAATGGAAACAAAGCATTTAAAATGGAAAAAATGTTCGTAGAGGGGACCTATCTCGGATATTAAGGATGTCTAGAGGATGCCTAGAGGATGCAAAGGGACACCTAGGGGAAAACCTATACTGCCTATAAAAAGGGGGAGCAATTCACCTGTATCTCACTTTCAGACCAGCAGCCCTGCGGTGCAGATCTCTGCAGCCTTCATCTGACTCTTCCTCTTCCACAGCATCCAGTCATGTCCACCGTGGATCGTAACAAAGTCCTTTTGGCAGCCACCATCCTTCTGCAACAGTGCGAAGCCATCTACAGGCTCTGTGAACTCTACTACGGGAAGAAAAGGAGGTGGCCAAGAAGCATCTGGGTCCGAAGATGGATCGGGAGAAGAGCAGAGGACGGACTGTACAACAAGCTGATGGTGGAGCTCAGGAACGAAGACACTCGGGCATTCCAGAACTTCATGAGGATGCCTCCAGCCATGTTTGACGAAGTTGTGCAGCGGCTGACACCCAGGTTGACCAAGGCAAACACCAACTTCCGGCCCAGCCTGGAACCTGGACTGAAGGTGACACTCACTCTGTGCCACCTGGCCTCAGGGACCACCTACAGGAGCATGCAGTACGGCTGGAGGGTGCCACCCAACACCATCAGCATTTTGGTCAGAGAAGTGGTGCAAGCCATCATCGAGGAATAGAAGGAGGAGCTCCTCCAGTGCCCCTCCACTGAAGAAGGATGGAAGAAAGTTGCAGAGGAGTGGTATCAGAGGTGGAACTTCCCCCACACCGTTGGAGTCATCGATGGGAAGCACGTGGCCTGCAAAGCGCCAGCCAAGTCGGGGTCCACTTATTTCAACCACGAGGGCTTCTTCAGCATCATCCTCTTCGCCATGGTCGATGCTGACTACAAGTTCATGTACATCAATGCTTCAGGCAACGGCTCATCTTCAGATGCCCAGGTATACAACGCCAGTCACCTCAAGGAGGGGCTGGAACGCAACCTCATTGTGGGCTTCCCAGATCTAGACCCCCTACCCAACGACACGCAAGATATGCCCTACTTCATCGTGGGGGATGATGCCTTCTCCCTCACAACCTACCTCATGAAGCCCTACACCTCCAGATGCCTCACCCTTGAAGAGAGGATCTTCAACTACAGGCTGTCCAGGGCATGGCGGGTGGTGGAGAACGCCTTTGGCATCCTGGCCAACAGGTTCCAGGTACTTCTCACCACCATGCAGCATTGCCCAGAGACCGTGAGGAGGATCATGGAAGCTTGCTGCATCCTGCACAATCTCATGTGCACCCGCTACCCAGTGTTGCAGAACAGGCTCATGGACCTCCAACAAGGCAATGGGGATATGGAGCCTGGGGAATGGAGGCAAGGGCAAAACCTGATAGACACTCAGGATGTGCAAGGCCCCGACAGAGCCTCACGTGAAGGGAAGAAGCAGCACAACCTCCTGAGACACTGGTGCAACTCCCCAGCTGGAGCAGTGGAGTGGCAAGACAGGATGATAGATGATTAATGGATGCTTCCTTCAGCCTGTCTCATCACACTGATGAGATTGGGCCATGGATGTTGGGTGGGCCTACAATGAACAGGGCATTTAATAAAGAGTTGTGTTTATGTTGACATGTGTGGATGATTGATTACATTATTATTGATAATAAAGGGCCATAGGTGTGGCACCTGGGAGGGTGGACCATCCAGTCCCACTATGCTTGCACTGGAGGTTTATCTATCCCACTGCTATCCTAACCCATCCCACAGCTATTACCCATCCCACAGGTATCCTAACCCATCCCACAAGCATGCAAAGGCTTAAACCATTTCTAAAAGTTTCCACCAAGACTTTATTAAAAAAAAAGAAATGAAGCAAGTGTGTGAATCAAAGATAGACTTTATTAACAACAAGCTATAAAACAAAAATGAGTCTCTGGCACTCCTCTTGATCGCTCAATCTCAGGGGTGAAGGGTCCAGGTGCTGTGGAGGTGGCTGGTGCTGGAGTGCTTGTCATCAGCTCCTCCAGCAGCAGAAGCAGCAGAAGCCCCAGCCCCAGAAGAGTGAGCCCATGCTGCAGAAGCCCCAGCAGAACCAGAGTGAGGGCCAGGGGATGGGATGGTGGCCCTGTCCCTCTTGCCAGGGCTGGCAGCAGATGGCTGAGGCTTTCTGTTCTTCCCCATGATTGTGGGGTTGCTGGCTGGCAGGGAGGCTGGCAGGAACCAAGGGTGGCAGGAAGGTTGGCAGGCAGGCAGGCACCAAGGCTGGCAGGAAGGCTTGCAGGCAGGCAGGCACCAAGGCTGGCAGGCAGGCATGAACCAAGGCTTGCAGGAAGGCAGGAACCAAGGCTGGCAGGAAGGCATGCACCAAGGCTGGCAGGCAGGCATGAACCAAGGCTGGCAGGCAGGCACCAAGGCTGGCTGGCAGGCTGGCTGGCAGCAAGGCTGGCAGGCAGGCAGACAGCAAGGCTGGCAGGGAGGCTTGCAGCAAGGCTTGCAGGCAGGCATGCAGGCAGGGCAGGCAAGGCTGTCAATCCGTCCGGCAGCAGGTCCTTCCTCTGAATGGTGACCTGCTCCGAGCTGCTTCTCTTATATCCACGGGGCTTATGCAATGCATCCTCCCCGCATGCGCAATTAACACTAGGCATCCACTAGGCTTCCACTGTGCATCCGCTCTGCATCCGCTTCATCCACTGTGCATCCATTCTGCATCCGCTGTATCCGTTCCGCGTCCGCTTTGCTGAGGTCCCCCGGAAGCCTTGCGGATGTGCCATCCGCTCTCATCTGCTTCCATCTGCTGGGCTTCCATTCCGCATCTGCTTTCCATCCACCCTGCGTCCTCCCCCTGTCCGTTCCTTTTCATGTTATCCGCTCTGCAAATTTTTGCCCCTTTTGAGAGCAGATAACAATGGATGGAACATTTTTCTCGTCTGCTGTGTCCTTTTTACAAACATTTTGCATCCGTTGGGCAGTGTGACAGGGCCTTTAGACAGACCTTTGTCAAAGGTTCCCTGGCAGCCCTAGAAGTTTGGGATCTATTTCCTATAAGCCTTGCTACTTGTGGAGGTATTTGCACTGAGCTGATGCACAGGAAACAATTTTATAGAACAGTTGGGAATGAGATACTTTGGACCCACTGGTTCATCCTATTCTCTTTCTCTCCCTCTTTATCAGGGTACCTATTTGATGCTACTTAACCAGTTGCCTTATACCATTCCAGGTGGGGTCCACATTTGGAAAAGTTGCCTTCCATGAAAACCAAAGCCTGGGAATTTTCCACCATTATTCATGCCAGCAGAATATAGCAAAGGACTTTCTCTGATACCTGAAGACTCAGTGTCTAAAAATCCTTGGTGTATTGGCCTGTGCTGTGACCAAAATGCTGGGTGAGGAGAAAACATTGGTAAGTCACTAACCAGAAATAACTCCCAAGGTCCTTTATGGGAGGAGTAAGATCTACCAAGAAACTGTTGGGTGAGCAATTTCAAGTCATCCCATGTCATGGACTAATGGCTTGGATACACATGCCCAAATAGGTAACCCTTTCAGACACTTGGCTGTCTTTTTTCCTAGGGAGCTTTCCTCAGCTGATGTGTTCCAGGTGTGCTGGGCTTCCACTCTGGACTTTAATTGCTTTGTAAGTTGGGAAATCTGGGAAGAGTCTCACAGATCCAGAGAGCACTAGCTTTCGGAAGGTGGTCCTTCGAAGGAAGCTTCTCAATCATTCCATCCATCTATAAACAAGATCTGCTGAAGGTTTAACCACCACATTACTATAAGCCAGGCTTATGCTGGCACATGTACAATGGGTTTTAAATGTCCCATGACACCCTCAAGGCTTTTTAAATACACCATGACACTCTGAAGACTAATTCACTTTGACCATTTCTGTCTTTCAATCTTGAGGAAGCAAAGATGAATAAGAAGTGATAATGGCCTTCTGAATGCAGCCGTTCTCAGATTCAAGAAGTTGTTTTAACTTTGCAGAGATACCTGTCAAATGAATATCTGCATGTGTGTGTCCAAAATTAATAAACACAAAACACTAATTGATCCTCTTGAAGTGTTTTGCTTCTTACTGGCAAGTATTTTCTATGCAATATCCAAACATTACAGGTGCCTCTCAGAGGTTCTGATTCAGCAGGTTCTGACCAGTTTTGGAGAACTGGTAGTGGAAATTTTTAATAATTTGGAGAACTGGCCAATGCCACCTCTGACTGGCCCCACCAACCCCATCTATTCTCTGCCTCCTGAGTCCCAGCTGATCGGCTGGGTCTCCTTTGGTTGCCCTGCACAGGAGAACAGAGCTGGAAAACAGGTTAGTGGGGTGGGGAGGGAATGGAGATTTTGCAGTATCCTTCTCCTGCCATGCCTAGCAAGCCATGTCCACAGAACCAGTAGTAACAAAATTTGAATCCCACCACTGGTGCCTCTTATCATGACCATTTTTGACCAATATTTGGGGAACTGATTCCCAAGCAAGGGGAAAGCAATGGTTTGTTCCTATGTGGCATTAAAATGTAGCTTCATTTCTTTTTCAAGCCCAGTCATATGTGCTCAGTCCTTAATCCAAGGTTTTAAAAAATGGTGCTTTACTATGGGATTAGACTCAGTCCATACCAGTGTTAATCCTAGACCAATGTTTCTCAAACTTGGCAACTTGAAGATTTGGGGGCTTCAACTCCTGGCATGGACGTCCACACATCTTCAAGTTGTCAAGTTTGAAAAAACGCTCTCATACACTATGGCTTATGAGCTACAGTGGCTTTCACATCGTGCTTAAAGGCCATGTCCCACTGCACTTACGGATGCAAAGAGGATGTAAAACGTTAAACAAAGCTTGCCATCCGTTGGAAAATGCTATGCATCCGTTGTGTACTCATTGCATACGTGTTTCATATGCTCTATCCGTCGAGCATCCGTCCACTGTGATTTCATCCGCGCAAGAGGTTTTGAGCTGCACAAAACTTTTTGAGCGGATGAACTTTCCGCTGTGTATGATGTAAATCCGTGACATTTGAGCAACAAGCGATCTATGTCCGTTTATCATCCGTTAAACGTCTGCTGTATCCTCTCTGCATCCTCTGGGCATCCTCGCAACTCACATCCGCTGCAGCTGAAAACGGAAAGAGGGAGGAAACAAAAGGTACACGGAACGTCTACACAGAGTTGGTAGCACGGAAATAGAAAGGATGCGTTTGCATCCGATATACATCTGCGCGGCATCCCCTTTCTTTCCTTTAGGTATACGTGATGCATCCGCTTCATCCGCTATGTGTCTGCTTCGAAATTCTCCCCCGGAACCCCTTGGGAGGTGTCATCCGCTTCCATCCGCTAGGTTTCCTATGAACATCCATTGAACATCCCCGCTACATACTACCCACGTCCGTTCTTTTCCATTCTTTTTCGTTCTGTTTATGCAAATTTTCACCACTTTTGGGAGTGGATGACAACGGATTGAGCCACCCCCGCAATTTTGCTCGTCCGCTGTGTCCTTTATGCATACGTTTTGTGTCCGTCAGCCAGTGGGACCGGGCCTTCCAGATGAAACAAACTGGCTAATGGATAATCAAGGTGCACCATTTTTAAATAAAGCTGTCTTTTCATTGGCTCAACCCTCTTCTCTTAGTGTTGTGAGGATTTGACTGCTGTGCTTTCCCAATATTTGAATCACAGATGCCAGAGCATCCATTGTGAACAGTCCCAAAAGCTATGGCAATGGTTACAATGATACAATTAAATTGTCACTGTTTTTATGTGTTATGATGCAAATGGAAAAAATGGGTGGAGCTTAATTGTAGCCACAATCTTGACTATCGGGACCATACCCTTGGAGCGCAGGTGTGCTGCAGTCTCTAAATCCAGATCATGCTAGTGCAAAGCAAATCCAAGTTAGTTTATGGTTCAGTAGCCGCCCCAAAAGGAGGAAATTGATTATATTGTGATTAACCAAAACCAAGGTTAAAAGCTGTAGGTCTGTTAAACACTTTGTGATTGCATTTTACAAGATAGTTTGGTTAATTTCAATTGAGCTTTATTATAGGGGTGTCCATCCTTGGCAACTTTAAGACCTGTGGACTTCAAATCCCAGAATTCTGGGAGTTAAATCATAGAATATAGAATAACAGAGTTGGAAGGGATGTTATAGATCATCTAGTCCAGGGGTCGCCAACTTTTGGACCTCAGGGACCACCAAACTCATAATTTTAAATCCCGGGGACCACTAATATGAATTTTGACTGATGGTGGCTTGCTGACGTTGGTGGGAGAGAGAGAGAGAGAGAGAGAGTGAAAGAGAGAGAGAGAGAAAAACAAAGAAAGAGAGAGAGAGAGAGAGAGAGAGAAAGAGAGAGAGAGAGAGATCTGATCTAACCACTCTCTCTCTCTCTCTCTCTCTCTCTCTGTCTCTTTCTTTCTCTCTCTCACACACACACACATACACAGGGAGGGGTGGGATTCAAATTTCTCAACAACTGGTTCTGTGGGCGTGGTCTGATTTATGGGTGTGGCTTGGTGGTCATGTGACTGGCTGGGCATGGCTTGTATGTAAATATTATATTTATATATATATTGAATTTTTTTATTAAAAAAGAGCAACTTTTACCCAAAATCAGGCAAAGCAGGCAGGCAGATTGAGTTGCTCACAGAATCACAGATTCACTTAAGGCTAGGTCCCACTGGCCGACAGATGCAAAACGTATGCAAAAAGGACACAGCGGATGAGCAAAATTTCGGGGGTGGCTCCATCCATTGTTATCCGCTGTCAAAAGTGGCGAAAATTTGCATAAACAGAATGGAAAAGAAAGGAAAAGAACAGAGGTGGGTAGTATGTAGTGGGGATGTTAAACGGATGTTCATAGGAAGCCTAGAGGATCTATATAGGATGTAAACCGTTCACTGCTTATCCTTTCTATTTCCGTGCTACTAACGCTGTGTAGACATTCCATGTACCTTTTGTTTCCTCCCTCTTTCCGTTTTCAGCTGCAGCGGATGTGAGTTGAGGGGATGCCCAGAGGATGCAGAGAGGATACAGCGGACATTTCACAGATGATAAATGGACATAGAACGTTTGTTGCTTGTATGTCGTGGATTTACATAGTACACGGCGGAAAGTTCATCCGTTCACAAAGTTTTGTGCAGCTCAAAACTTCTTGCGTGGATGAAATCGCAGTGGACGGATGCTCGACGGATAGAGCGTATGAAACACGTATGCAGTGAGTACACAATGGATGCATAGCATTTTCCAATGTTTTTTAATGTTTTACATCCTCTTTGCATGAGTTGGTGCAGTGGGACAGGGGCTTTAGATATCTGTGTTTCTGCCATCGGCTAGCTGAGTCTGCACTCCTTCAGTCCTAAGAAAGGTTCAGCTGTGCAGAGCCAAAGATCTAAAGATTAGCTAGAAAACAAGAAATCCAACAATTTTCTGATTTCTAGCCAATCTAAATCAGCACAGCAGAACAGATGATGGTCAGAAAAAGGAAAAATAGCAACATAGCAGGCAAGTTTGCCAGTAAGGGGTGAGTGGGCAGGGACGGTGGGCCATGTGTTCCTGCGAAGCCGGGTTTAATTGCTTTGGAGGATGCTCTGGGAATGACAATTCTCTGTGGACCACCAAATTTTTCTCGCAGTCCACTGGTTGGCGACCACTGATCTAGTCTAATCCAACTCAAGCAGGAGACCCTATACTATTACTGACAAGTTGCTATCCAGTCTTTTCTTGAAAGCTTCCAGTGATGAAGCACCTACAACTTCTGATGGCAAGCCATTCCACCGGTGGATTGTTCTGTCAGAAAAATTTCTCCTTATTTCCAGGTTGAAAATGTCAGCTGGTGCTCCATTCAAAATCCAAGAAAGAAATACTTAGACTCCATTAATCAGAGAAAAGATATATTTTACTGGAAAACAAGTGGTAGCAATAAGAGAATTCTGAATCTGAGAAAATGGGCGCATAAATCACATATACAAAGTAATGGCAACGTTCCCACCCCCAATAGTTCAATTGGCTCATCCAATGAAAAGTTGTGTATATCATTATGTGGGCATCTCCAGGTGGTGATGAGGCCTCTGTCCGTTGACCTTGACATATTTTGATAAAGAGTTGCAGCTTAGCATAGGATAGAAGCCTAAGCAAGAATCTAAAACACCCCCCCCCCCCCAGCTTATACAGTTCTGGTTTGTAATGTCTCCAGCTCACTTCCCATAACTATTCCCCCCTCCTCCCTCAGTTACTTATGACAGCTGAAAGATGCAAAGCAAAGGGAGAAAATCTTGAAGGCTGGCAGAATCTCTCCTTGATCACTTTCCATCCATTGTTGCTCATCTGGCCTTCGGGTGCTTTGTAAAATAGCTTGACTGCCTCTTCTCTCTCTGGGGCAGCCCCTCAAATATTGGAAGACTGCTGTCATGTCTGCCCTGGTCTTTCTTTTCACTAGACGAGCCAGGCCCAATTCTTGCAAGTTGCCAAGGTTGGATACCTCTGCTTTACTATTTATCTTTGGAGAGCATGATGAATCTTGGCTTCTTTATTTCACCAGCCCATTTCACCACTTAGGGACCAAAACATCATGTGATTTCAAAAATGGCTTAATTCTCCAGTCATGGCTTGTGTTTCATAGACCCTGTGATGCTAGAGAAAATAGCACTGGGCATGTAGCAGACATCACAGTGCTGTGACCCACAAACCCCTGTATTTTCTTATCCACTGGAACCATTACTCTTTCCCCCACCTGCTCCGTCTCTTCACTAAGCATACAAGCTTTGTTTTTGTGCACAATTACATGGATGCCTTCCTCAAGATGCACCCCCATCCTCCTTGCCTGTTCACTGTCTTCTCTGTCAAGCGATTGCTTTCCATTTCTTCTTAAATTAAAAGAAAAATTAAAACAAGTGGGCCACAGAAAGGGACAATCCTATGGAGCCCCATACACTGAAATCTTTCCTGCAGTTCTATTTTAACTGGTTCGGTCACTGGATTTTCTGCAAGAAGAAACACCTGGGATCAGCGTCCTTCACATTTGAGTCCGATTTTGGAATCTCGTTTCTTCTTATAGATCACTCTGGACAATTCTTTCTTTGAAAGAACCTAGAAGAATAGGCTCCAACACGAACCTACCCCCCCCCTCCTTTAGGCGGAGGGGGACATTTGAAGCCCGGCTCAACTTCACGTCCTCCTTTCCCGGAGACCGGCCGCTTCGGGAGCGGAGGTCCCCCGTCGTGGGCACTGAAGGCCGCTGGGATCTTCTGGGCGGAGGCTCTGGGATGCTCTAAAGGACGCGCCTTCGCGGAGCTGCAGCGTTTACGGACCGAGGCACCTTGACCAAACTGCCCCGAGGACACCCCTGCCCGGCGGGAGGCGCTGCGCCCCGGCCGGCCCCGCGCTGGGCGCTCCGCTGCTGCTGCTGCTGCTGGAAGAGGCGCTTCGACGGGTCCGGAGGGCGAGCTGCGTCCCCAAGAAGGCGCCCTTCGCTGCCCGCAGCTGGGCGAGGGCGCAGGTGTGCTGCGGGGCCTGCTGCCCCTTTGCCTGCTGCCCGGCCGGAGAAGCGCCGCTGGAGGGGCGGCGGTGCCCGCGCGGCCCCCGCTTCAGGACGAGCCCGGGAAGCGTGAGAGCACCAGCTAACCCCTCTCCCGGGCAGGTCGGGAGCCAGGCGGCTTTGGGCTTGGTTTCCGTCGGCTTGGCTGCACCTTCCGCAGCTGAAGCCAAGCGCCATCCAGATCGGGGACTTAACCTGGTTTGTTGAACAAAGCAGGAGGGTTAGGATTCGCACAAGGTGCCTCAGAGAAAGTTGCACAGTTATAGATGGCCGCCCCGCAATTGTCATATGGCTAAAAGCGTTGTTCACATTGAGGGCTTGGCTCCTCTGGGCTGGAAGTCACGAGAAGATCGTTTGATTCGTGCTTTGTCTGAAAACCCAGCCCTTTGTGGTTTATTGAATGAACCATCATTTCATGCGATCTTCCCCCAAATGGGCATGTCTCAGGTCAGCATAACAACTGAAGAATTCGACTCGCAGTGGGGAGATGATGGGGTCCTTGGTGTTCTCTGAGCTTGGTTGTTTTCTCGTGGATGCCCTGGTCATGTAACCTAGTTTGGGTCATGAAACCTCCGCAAGAGAAAGACCAAACTCAGGGAGCACCAAGGACGCCTCATTTCAGCCCTGAGCTACAAATATTCTCCTCCAAAGATGAATTTCTTGTCATTGCCCACTTCTCTTTCTTTCCACCTTTCCCAGCATTACTGGCTTCTCCAGAGAGCTGGGTCTTCACATAATGTGTCCAAAGGAGGAGAACGTAAACCTGGTCATTTAAGTCTTGAGTGAGTTGATATATTCAATGATCTATGTACTGCCTTTCTTAACTGCCCATGGTATTCCCCGAAATCTTCTCCAACGCCAAACTTTAAAGGGGTCAATCATGCTGCTTTAAAGTCCAACTTTCACTTCCATAGAGTGAAGTGAAGGGCTGCCCAAGGGAACATCATGGTTTGCATGATTCTGATCTTTGTAGGTAGAGACAGGATAGAATCCCAGGTCTATACCTGGATATAAGTATAGAGCTATATTTGGCCTGAACCTGTCTATACCATTCCCAGGTATTGTCCTATACTTATACCTAAGTCTGTGTACACACACACACACACACATTGACAAGGCATAAATCTCACTCTCTGCTGCCCTCTTGTGGACTCATGTCCTTTTGCAGCTTTCTGGGGGAAAAGATGAGGTTGGGAAGTTGTTAATAAAGGAAGTGGAGAAGCGGATGAAGGGAAAAATTTCTTGATAACTGATGCTTTTTCTTCTTTTTGCAGCAGTAGACTGGAAGCCTAGAGTGACATTTATCATCTTGTTCATTGCCTTCCTGCTTCTTTGGATGGCAGCTTGCTACTGCAAGGACCTCTTCTGGGAAAGGGAGACTTTCTCTTTGCATCCTTCCATGCCAGACTATGAGAACCAAGCCCTGATTCCTTTGAACTCTCTTCCACTTCCTTCACCCAGCTTTCAGTGTCACCCCCCTCCCTATGATGATGAGCAACCTGGTTTTGCTGCCTCCCCACCCCCCTATGATGATGACACACCCACCTTCCTCATTTCCCCTCCTTTCTATGACCATGAGTCTCCTGACTTTCTGGGCCCTCCACCTCCCGATGACCCGAAAACCCCCACCATTCCACTTCCCCCAGCTCCCTACAATGATGACCCATCACCTTATAGTGTTGAAGATCCTCTGGGCAACTGGGACCGGCCCCCTCCACTATCATCCCTATGCCTGAGTAGTGGAAGCTCAAGCGGTGAGGCTGATGTGGGACCTCTGGTGCACCAAAACATATCTGGCTATTCTATTTCGACCTTGGAAGCAGATGCTTGAGCTGACAAGAGACCCACAAACTGGAAGACCATCTCCTTCTAAGGTGGTTGAAGTAGAATCCCTTTCTTACAAAGCTGATTAACTTTTAGGATCCAGGAAAAAAATCAACCTTGACTCAGAGCTTCTCTCATCTGTGTCCTGCCAGATGAACTTCAGATTCAAGAATCCATAGGCAGCATGGCTGTTTGCTCAGGCATCTGGGTCCTGAAGTCCAACACTTCTGGCTGGCATCAGGTTAGTGAAGATCGCCCTAGACAAGTTCCTTATTGTGAT
The DNA here is from genome assembly GCA_015471245.1 of Laticauda colubrina. Classification (NCBI taxonomy): domain Eukaryota; kingdom Metazoa; phylum Chordata; class Lepidosauria; order Squamata; family Elapidae; genus Laticauda; species Laticauda colubrina. The sequence continues at coordinate 22,804,609 of BLBF01000058.1, forward strand.
GGTTCTCCCTGCAATTGGAGCCGTGGTGGGGAAAAGCCAGAAGAATACCTACAGCATTACCTTGAAGGTTCTTTGCTGACTGCAGAGTTTTTAAAACTGTGGACAATTGTGTGACACCTTTGATGTATTAATTGTGACCAAAGGAAGCTGCCAAGAGTGTATGCCAGCTCAGTGCTTTGGAATACAAGCTGTTTCTTTTAGCATACTTACTGGATTTATGTTTATCGATGTATTCTTTTATTAAATAAAAACAAGTGTTGGGTGCTGAGATTTAGTGTATTTGCCATGATTGATTCAATTAAAGATAGGAAATATAGACAGTCCTTGATTTACAGCTACAATTGAGCCCAAAATTTCTGTCTGAGTTTTGCCTGATTTTACCACCTTTCTTGCCACAGTTGTTACAGTTGGTAACACAGTTCTGCCTTCCCCATTGACTTTGCTTGTGAGAAGGTCACAAAAAATGATCACATGATCCCAGGACACTGCAACCATTGTAAGTATGAGTGAGTTACCAAGTACCAGAAGTTTGATCACATGACCATGGGGATACTGCAATGGTTGTAAGCGTGAAAAACAGTCATCCATGTCAGGCCTGCCTCCATTCAAAACTTCAAACTTGGCAAGTTTAAGACTTGTGGACTTCAATTCCCAGAATTCCTGAGCTAACATGACTGGAGGAGGAATTGAAGTTGAAGTTGAAGTTGAAGTTGAAGTCTACAAATCTTAAAGCTGTCAAATTGGAAGACCCCTGGATTGACTCTGATTTACTTCTGCAGACTGAAGCATCCTATTCAATCCACTTGATCTTCCCAGCTGTTTTGCATTCCCATGAAAGGAGAGACTTTGGGTGTTGTGCATTCTGAGTTTGCAGGACCACAGAAGTTCCTGAGATGGAGGAGAAACAATCAAGGAATGAATCAATACCACACATACTGGATGTTCTTGGGGAAAGTCTTGCATGTACAGAGCTACCAGCAGATAAAAGAACCTGGGGAGGCTTAGCATCTTGTCTTTAATTGCCAGAGTTTGTATTAAACATAAAATTATTCTCATCTGCCAAATATGCAGAAGGGGATGGAGAGGACCACCTCATTAAACATGGTTACCTAAAGAGGGCATTGGCAGCTTTATCTTTGTTTGCATGTTAGCTAGGGAATTCTGGGACTTGGAAGTTCACACACCTTAAAGTTGTTGAGGTTGAGAAACATGTATTGACCCCAAATTGATTGTAACTAATATCTAAAGCATGGCTGGCTGAGGAATTCTGGGAATTGAAGTCCACAAATCTTAAAGTTGCCAAGATTTGGTATCCCTGCTCCAAAGACTAACTTTTAGTAGTCCAGCTTCACCTATCCCCTGGGGGTGGGGGTGGGGAGGCTGCAAGCCTGTCACTCATTCAGGCATGCGGTAATCTAGAGATATTCATAGAAATATGCAAAGAAATCTGTTGCAGAATTCCCTAGTTGCTTTTCTTAGAAAATCAAGGGTGTTGCAATTTGAACTCAAAACAGGCTTCCTGCTGTGGTTCATAGTGTTTTGGGAGTTTAATGGCCATCAGCCTTTGGCAAAGGATTGGGGGAGCTGCAATCTAAACTGATTGGAGAGCACTTGCTTAAAGAGCCTGGCCACTGGTTATGGTAAACCATGGGTAGCTGGAGAGAGCATGAATGCTTGATTTAGACAGTACCGGACTATGTGCCATGAGTTACCAAGCCCAATAGCGGGAATCCTTTTCCTCCCTCCCTTCCTATCTCCTGGATCAGGTGATTCAGGGCATTGTTAATCCACAACCAGCCCAACCACACTTTGCATGAACTTACATAGATTCTAGGACTAAATCCCAATAAAGCCCCGGAGCGCATCTGCTTCCAATTCAGCCCCGGAGCAATTCGGGGCCCCGGGAGATGCGCCATCCCAGCTGAGCTGCATTGGGCCGCTTGATGAAGGCGGAGGTGCGAAGCCTTCCGCGCCAACTGCGAAACGCGGCTTCCCTGCGCCAGAACGGAGCAGATCCATTACGTCTCGCGGAGCGATCCACGCAGGGCCCAAAGTTTCTGCTCGGCGCGCTGGGGACCAGCGGGGACATCCTGAGCAGGCGAAATTCTTCGGGGCGCAGCCTCTGGCGAGAACCTTTGCGGGCCGGTTTTTTGGCTGCGCCTCCTTCAACCGCTGCGCGTTCCGGCAGAAGTTTCCCCATCTGGGCCGGGACCCGACGATGGAAGGGCGAAGGCTGAAGCGCTCCGGCGGCCGAGGGGAAGCGGCGACCTTGAAACTCCAGGGGGAAATCCGTAAGGCCGTTGTTCGCCTCCAGGAGGGAGCTGGGTTGTTGCGGGAGAGATTCTCGATCAGAATAGAGTTGGGAGGCACCTTGGAGTAGTCCAAGCAGGAGACCCTGTCCCATTCCAGGCAAGGGGCTGTCCCGTCTCTTCTGACAAACCTTCCAGTGATGCCCACACCTTCTGGAGGGAAGCCTGTGATTCGTTGTTCTTATTGTCAGGAAATTTCTCCTTAGATCCAGGTTGCTTCTCTCCCTGAGTCGTTTCCATCCCTTGCTTCTTTTGTCCTGCCTTTCGATGTTTTGGACGCTTTTCTGCTCTAGTCTCATTAGGAGTTTGTAGCAATACCCAAGCATCACAGGTGGCACCTCAGCTGAGCTTCTTTTTCTCCAGCAAGCGCCCAGAGAGGCAGGTCCCAAACTTCAGGACAGAGCCAAAGAGACTATCATTTGTGGTTGGGCACAGCAAGCTAACCCCAAAATCATCTTCCTGGGCTGGAGGGGTGTGGGTTACCACCCACCCATTTACATAAGGAAAGAGGAACACCTTGCCTGTGAAATCTTATTTCAACTTTCCCCAGACAGGCTTACAAGTGGGCACAGCCCAGACTGAGTTTGGGGAGAAAGTTATACTTGTAGATCCAGTTACCTAATAAAAGAATCAGCTAAGCATCTATACAAATACTTGTTTTGTATTTGATTTTATTCCTCCCCAGTTTAACCTTACTAAGTTTGAAAACTCCTGGCATGTGTGTTAAAAACTACCAATCAAGAGCATGGGGCTTGTTTTGGTTTAATATGGTATATAAACACAGCCAGTGTAGTTTGTTAAGTGTAGTTTATGGCATTACTGTGTTGTGTGAACTCAGCCAAATCAATTTGCCTGACTGAAGTCATCTAGGGAGCTAAGCAGAGGGGTCTCCAACCTTGGTAATTTTAAGACTTGTGGACTTCAACTCCCAGAATTCCTCAGCCAGCTTTGCTGTCTTAAAGTTGCCAAGGTTGGAGACCCCTGCTATAGTACACGTGGACAGATGACTATGATGGCTTGTACAGGTAGTCATCCAGTTACATCCATAATTGAGCCCAAAAATGTTGCTAAATGAAACATTTGTTAAGTGATTTTTTCTCCATTTTATGACTTTTCTTGCTACAGATGTTCACTGAATGACTGCAGTTAAGTCAATAAGATGGTTATTAGTGAACCTGCTTCCCCATTCACTTTGCTTGTCAGAAGGTTGCAAAAGGGGATCATATGACCCCAGGATATACTGCATTTGTCATAAATATGAGTGGGTTACTAAGCATCCAAATTTTGAGCATGTGTCCATGAGGATGCTGCAACGTGTGGAAAAAAGTCATGTCACTTTTTTCCGTGCCCTTGTAACTTTGCACAGTCACTAAATGAACTGTTGTAAGTGGAAGACTAGCTGTAGTCTAGGAGTGCACAAACCTAGAAAATAGTTTAATTTGGAAATCAATTTAAGTGTGGGAATGTAGCTGGCATGAATGGGAGTGCTAATTACTGTAGGATAATGAACAGAGTTGGAATGAGTCTTTTGAAATCTAAGAGAGGAAGAAGAGAAGTGGATTTTGTTATGCATGAGGAGAAAATAAGGATTTCAGTGCAGGGGGCATAAATGCACTGTAGAACCATGAATGGTGCATACAACCAAGTTTTCCTTTTCCTTTTTCAGCAATCTCCAACGCCTCCTGGTTTTACATCGTTGTGGTCATGCTTTGCTTCCTTGGTCTGTGTATCTGCTTTTCCTGTAAGAAATTTCGGCATCGGCTGCTAGGCCTGGATGAGCAGACCAATGAATTGGAGAGAGAAGCCATGTCTGAGATGAGGAGTTCGAATGAATTTCCTGAAGATGTTGAGCCACCTCCCTCCCCTTGCTCCACTGTTGGTCTCCGGTCTGCCCACAGGCGGACTTGTGTCGATAGGAACCTGGATATTGAGATGACCGAACTTCCTCAGATTCCCACTAATCCTCCACCAACCCCAGAATCAGTTTTTTTGGATTAACTCAGGGTTTCTCAACCTTAGGGACTTTTAAGATATTTGGACTTCAACACCCAGAATTCCTCAGCCAATCCTGCTTACTAGGGAGTTCTGGGAGTTGAAGTCCATATGTCTTATAGTTCCCAAGATTGAGAAACACTTGTCTAATGAATGGTATTTTAAAATGGATTTGGGGATCTTGGTAAAGCTGTGACAAATGACTCAAATAGGCATGATCTTACCTTACAGACCAAGGAAAATGAATCCTGGATAATCATAATTGTGCTTATCTTTAATATTTATTAGGTGAGGTAATTTTTTAAGGCACTGCTTTTCTTTTTGGCCAGTCTTATCTTTCATTTGAGAAGAGAAGAAAAACTAGGCTCCAAGGACCACAAGCCATGTCTAAAATGACTGAATTCTTGGATCAAGATGAATCAGTCTCCAACTGGCTCATCTTGGGCTTGATGGGAGCTGTATCCAACATCTGCAGAGGCTGCTGCCTTGAAGAAGGATGTGACTGCACAGAGGCGAAAACCTTGGCTCTTCTTTTTCAGTTTCATCAATCTCTTTCCTTGGCATTGAGGAAGAATCTTCTCCAATCTCGAACCCATCAGATGTGTTACATTTCAACTCCAAAATTCCTGAGACAGCAAGGGCATCTTTTCTGCTTGAGGTGGTTTCCTCCTTTGTTTGTGGTGGAGTGTATACTTGTGTGCCTTAAATACTTACAGTTTCATTATAATAGTTGATCTGTGAAAAATAAAAGGGGACTATCATCCCTCTCTTTTGTATAGTTTAGCTGAATTGGACCATTACCTGCTACACTTCACTTCTGGTACCTTATGATTGATGACTGATGGAAATCTCCTTTGAAATAAAACTTACCTGCTGAGAAGATTCTTCCATTTATGGAAAGTGCTAATTATAAACTTAGTTATAAAGAACAAGGTGTAGGCAACTTGCTGTCTTCTAGAAGTTTTAGAGAACAACTCCAAACCTTTGGTAGTAATGTCTGTGGCTAATGGGCAATGGGAACAGAAGTCCAAAATATTGGGAGACCATCAGGTTGTCTAAATCTGGTGGAAATGTTTCCTGAAATGTTAAGGATGGTAAAGCAGTCTTTACTCATATCAAATATACTTGTAATTGAGTTATCAATAATTATACATATGATAGTTTCTTCTAACGTTTTAATCTGTACTTATAGATGCAAGGCAAGGGAATTCTTGTTGAATTATTATGGGGTTAATGTTGTGTGTGACACTCTTTATCAGATACTACAGTATCACTGTATTACCAATAAACGTTGCTATAGAATTTTGATTCTAGTCTCTTGTTATGGGATGGTCAGCTTCTCCTTGGGTTGCTTTCTATTCTGACTGCAGCTGTTTCTCAAAAGTCCTATCATTTAGACAGGTGTCTGTTATGATAGTTCCCCTTCCTCTATCACACTGACAAAAGTTTATACTAAGGTGTAAAACTCACCAGTCCTGAGTTAAGAAAGGAAATGAACCTCCTCAAAGTTCCTTTGTCCTAATCTAGAATAGTATCAGAAATTTTGTTCCTGTTCCTGCATTGTGAATATGTAATCCACAATCCATTCCACCATGTTTAGTATGAAGTAAGCCTTGGGGCTAAGCATGTCATGTGATGTTAGAAACTGGGTTAATACAATGATGGTTTAATCTAGTCCAGATGTACAACATACATCATGTCCTTTTCTGCCTTCTGCACAGAGGTGGATTTGAAGCTGGACAGATAGAAGCAGGTAGATAACAAGATGTCCATAACAAATTACATTTTTTGGTTTATCAGGTATCCTCATAACTCACGTTTGTGACAAAGTTCTTTAATGACCAATCCTCTGTATACCTGCCTTGTATTAAAAGATGGTTATCTCCTAACCCATCTCGTAGCGATAGAAAGAAGCTCTCATGAGTTAGGGAGTTCAGGCAAAAGTGAGGAAAACCTCTCCCAACCCACCAAGGGTCAATTCAGTGACCATTCAGGATGACAGATGTGACAGACAGCTCATAATTCCTAAGTAACTATCCAATTCCCATAGACTGGCTGGGAACAGCACATGTCCACTTTCTAATATCCCTTAAATCCAATGCAGTCCTCATTTCCCTCTGTCCCATTTATGTCTGATTCTGGATTTTTGCCCCATATCTATAGGTACCATTGAAATCATAAATAGATCTATGTGTTGCAACTTAATTCTTGATCCTTTTCAGCAAGCAGTGGAGTATCTGAATATTTCACTCTTCACCACCTTTTTGTCCTAGCTGAATTTTTGCCCTTGACATCTACTGATGTATATCTGTATCGGAGAACATCCAAGCTCTTAAGCTTATTGAGGCTGACACATTTTTTTACACATCTTTTTTTCCAGTGAACTATTAAGTCCAAAATAATCCTGCCATTGTCAGTTTAGATCAGGGGTGTGAAATGTGATTTCATTGAGGGCCTCATCGGTGTTGTGTTTAATCTTGGGGGGTCCAGGGTGGACATGGCCAGCTTGATGTCACTTATGTCGGGGCACCTGTGGTGGCCAGAGTGTTTTGCCAGAGAAAATGGGCTCCCAAGCTCCATTTTCAGCTGTGACAGCCTGCTGCAGCCCTCTGCCAACAAAAACAGAGCTTGGGGGCAGGGGGGCTCCCCAAGCTCCATTTGCCCTGCAAGCCGGTCCTTTGCTGTTTCCAGGGTGGCCCCGTGGGCCAGATCTAAGCACCCTTGGGCCTTGAATTTGACACCCCTCGTTTAGATTGATTAATTTAGAGAGCAGAGGATTCCTTGGGAAATGGTTCAGCTTATTTCAGGTTTATATCCAACATTTTCAGTTCTAGTTTTGTCTAGAGATCAACAAATGAGGTTAATACCATGAATCATCATATTCTCTTGGACTGTTTTGTATCCTATGATATAAAAAAGATGGGGAGACTGTAGCAAGAGTGCAGAGAAAGCCAACAAAGATGACTAGAGGACTGGAGGCTAGGTTGAGAGAAGGACTAGTGAATAACATGTCTTCCAGTACTTGAGGGATGGTCACAGAGAAAAGGGGATTCAACTTATTCTCTAGGGCACCCAAGAACAGGACAAGAAGTAACAGGACAAAAGAGAGATCCAACCTTGAAATAAGGATAAATTTTAGTGAGAACAAAATTAATTAATCAATTAATCAATTAATTTTGATTTAATTAATAAGAATTAATCAATGGAATAACTCCAGAAGTTGTGGGTGCTCCATCACTGGAGGTTTTCAGGAAGAGACTGGAAATGTAAAGTAGCTCGCCTTGAGGAGGGAGTTGGACTACAAGACCTCCAAGATCCCTTCTAGACCTATGATTCTATGTTCTATGTCTCTGGACACAATTATATTATTATCCACAGAATCTTTTGTACCTCGGTCCTCATTATCTACAAAACCATCTGCCTGACGAGGATCTGCCTTCCTTGTGCATTCACCTTTTTTGATTCCCTCCTCTGAGGAATCAAGACAGACTTTTCCCATGGTCCATCTGATCCTTGGAATTGTTCTCCATTCCCCAAATATTGGCATAGCCCTCTCCTGATTGTCCTCCCTGAAGATGACCTGACCAAAGCCATTTTGACAGCTTCAGTGTTGCCACACTGGAGCTGAGGGACAGGGAGGGGGGATTTTAGGTAGCTGGGATCTTGTAGCCAAAACAACATACTTTCTCTTGGGAACCAAGGACATTCTCACATCTGGTCAGAGGAAGGTGGAGTGATGTCACCTGGCAACCGGACAGCACTGTGATTGGACTATGAGACTGATTGTTTTGAGAAAAAGATGAACTTTTACTTTTAATTAGGTGAAAACCGTGGGAGCCTAGAGTCGGTTTTCACCAGATCTGTGCCAATATTATATCGCTAATAAAACTATGCTTTGAGGAGTTTTGCATGATATGGGTCTATTACTTGGAACCCTGACACTGATATTGTGTCAGAAAGAGGTGGGGACTATCCTGAAAAAGTGGATTGATGAGATACAGGTAGTCCTCGACTTAAGACCGCATTTGAGCATAAAATTTCTGTTTCTAAGTGAGACATTTGTTACGGAAATTTAGTCCCATTTTATAACTTTTCTTGCCATGATTGTTAAGTGAATCACTGCAGTTGTTAAGTTCATAACCCGGTCATTAAGTGAATCTGGCTTCCCCATTGACTTTGCCTGTCAGAAGGTCACAAAAGGTGACCCTGGGACATTGCCATTGTCATAAATATGAATCAGTTACCAAGCATCCAAATTTTATGGGATCGTGGGGAGGCTGCAATGGTTGTAAGTGTGCAAAACAGTCAAAAGACACGTTTTTAGTGCTGTTGTAATTTTGAACGGTCACTAAATGAATTGCTGTAAGTTGAGGACTACATGTAGAGTTGCAGGATAGAAGAATATATATTTTGAGCCCGGTAATTGTTTACTGGGGCAATATCTGTTCTGGCAATTTTTATGCTGATGTTTTTCTTTTGTTTTATTAGTGACTGGTTTCTTACCAAAAGTTATACCAAAAAAGAAATCCAAATAAATCTCACTCAAAGGTAGACACTGTCTATGCAAACTGTACTCAGCTCTTTATATAATTCCATTCAATGTTAATTTTCCAGAGCATTAAGACTATTTTCAAGATCAAGCGGCAAAGCAGAACCTTTTAGTCTCTCTAAATGTTTCTAAAGTTGGCTGATTGTCTCATACAATTGTTTTATTTTATTGATGTGGTCAGCTAGCAATGTAATGTGACTTGGATACTAGTGTCTTGAGTTAAAATACCAGTTTGAGGGAATTGCACAGAGACTCTAAATGGAGTACCATATGCATTTGGCAAAATAAGAAATGAAAAATCAATGAATAAGCAAAGAAGTGTGGGAAAATATATACAAATAAATAGGAGAGAAACATTAATGAAATAAGCAGAATCAAAAATATTCCATGAAACATCATTAATCATCAAGCAATTTTGGTCACTGTCTTTCCTTTTACAAAAGCTGACCATTTGTAGAATAGGAGGTGGGTCTTAAGCAATTTACAAATTGGGGGTAGAATTATGTTAATCAGATTATATTACAGAAATTGGGTATCTCTAGCCTAATGAAAAGAAGGACTAGGGGACACATGATGGCAATGTTCCAATATTTAAGGGGCTCCTACAAAGAAGGGGGGAGGGAGTTCAACCTATTTTCCAGAGCACCAGAGGGCAGCATGAAGCTATGGGTGGAAACTAATCAAGGAGAGAAGCAACCTAGAATTAAGGAGAAATTTTCCAACAATGAGAGCAATTAATCATTGGGACAACTGTTTTTTAGAAGCTTTTTTTTAGAAGCTGATGCTCCATCACTGGAAGTTTTTAAGAAGAGATTGTGCAACCATTTGTCTGAAATAGTATAGGGCCCCCTGCTTGAAGGGGGTGGGGGGTTGGACTAGAAGACCTCCAAGGTTCCTTCCAACTCTGTTGTTCTATAATTCCCTCCCCAGATACAATGGGTTGGAATCTTTTTTATTCTTAGGGAAGATTTATGTTAAATTTTGGTAGATAAGTAGAGCAACTACCTTCAGCAAATCATTTCCCCATAAAATCCTTTTAAGGTTTAGGAAAGAATATTTGACTGGTGACTTCTTCTCAATGGGGAACATATCTCATGAGAAAGCACCAGAAAGAATTATATTTCAGCTTCTCTTCAGGGATAATGTCATTTCACCCAGCAGCTGGATTCACAGTGCTAAACCATGACCTATAAACTCAGCCAATTGTGGCTTAATAATAGTCAAACAAATCAAAACTTAATGATTTTATAGAACAGAAGCCAATGTTCTGTTAGGTATGATTAACCAAATTGTGGCTTTCTGTTTGTGTGGAACTGGGGCTTGTTTAACATAGTGAAAACAAAACAGGCATGGATATAAAAAACTGAAGTTGGAACTCTGAATAATTGGGAAAGCAATTAAGAATTAAATAGCCTCCCTTTTCCATGCTACACCCACCATCAAAGGTTTTCCAGTAAATGGGGAAACTAGGCTTATATATATATATATATATTTGTATATTGCTGGGTATTTTGGATTATATACTGGCCAGGGAGTTCTGAGAGTAGAGTTATAGGCTGGCTGGGGAATTCTGGGAGTCCCCCCATCTTCAAGCTGCCAAGACTGAGAAACATTGCCCTGTTTATTTTTATATTTGCTCTGAGAATGCCAGTTAAGCATTAGAATGGTAGTTGTTTCAAGAATTTTATTAAGGCTTGTTGAGGTTTGATAAATCATTATCAGGTGACAAATCATTACCAAATTTGCTTTGACCCCACTGTCTGTAATTTGTAAACCATATTTGATAGATGTCTTATCTGAATCAGGCAATTATATTTTAAAACAGGCAAAGCATCATATGAACCCAATCGTATCTTCTATGTTCTAATGCTATATTGATTGCATCTATGTCTCAAAAAAGTTCATTAAACTAAATGACTTTCTATGGCTGTTGCAACTCACTTCTCATGGTTGTCTTTCTCAACTAGGTTACCTTGAGATTACTATAATATCCATAATTAAGTAGCTGAAGTACATGACTATTGGCGTTCAATGCAAGGAGCAAGGGAAGATTGCAATGCTGTTTATCCAATGTTCCATGGGTCAACAACAAAAGGACGGAGTACTAACATGACATCTGTGGTCCCACAACTTGCTCAGCCTAAAGTTGCATTAACAAAGCATAGCAGCTGCATTATCAGAACATGGAATGTCTGCCAAATTAAAACATATTTAATTTGAATTTATTTGCTGTCCAACTCCAGCGGGTCTGGGGAGCACACAAAATTGGAAAATCCATAAAAATAAAAGCTGAAACCAAATAGACCATGGGTTAAAACAATATTACAAGTACAGGTAGTCCTTGACTTACAACAGTTCACATGATGACAGTTTGAAGTTACAACATCACTGAAAAAAGTGACTTATGACTGTTTTTCACACGTACGATGATTGTAACATCCCCTTGGTCATGAGATTTACATTCAGATGCTTGACAACTGACTCACATTCATGACAATTGCAGTGTCCTGGGATCACATGATCCCCTTTTGTGACCTTCTGACAAGCAAAGTCAATGAGGAAGCCATTTACTTAACAACCAATTGGCTCAATTGCTGCCATACATTGAGGACTACCTGTAATATAAATAAACAAAACAGAACACCCCCCAAAATAATGATATATTAATACAGGTTGCTGATATATATCAATATATATATAACACATATATCAATACATTTTACATTGTAAATCTATGGTGACAGCTGGATTTCTATAATATGCAGAATCATAAACCAGTAACTCCATTTTAGCTTAGCTTAATGTACTGCCAGAGATAAACCAATATGGACAGACTCAACCAACTCACTGAAGATGGATTGTTTTAACCAGGATTTGGCTTTGATTTGTGTTAGAGAAGTGTTTCTCAACTTTCTCTATGTAGATTCGGGTGATAGTTATCCTTAAAGGTGCTTTTTAAAGAGGCAACTGGACTTTCTTGTTTTTTCTTGAAGACCTTTTGCTTCTCATCCAAGAAGCTTCTTCAGTTCAGACTATTTCTTAATTTCAGCAACTTACAGAGATATGAACCTAAACTCTCTGGAAACTGAAGTTCATATAACTTCAGTTGCTGAAGTTGAGAAATTAGAATACAGGCATACCTTGTTTTTTTGTGCCTTGTGCTATTCATGTAAAGTCATGTAAAAATATTGCATTTTGACATGACTTTCCACCAGCAAAAAGATTATGACTTGCTAAAGGCTCACATAATGATTTCACAGTGTTAAACATGCTAACCAAATCAATTAAAAGCCATGATTTAAAGTGCAATAGGCTGTTTTTATCACTATTAAACTTTTTCAGTTTTCTTGTGGCCTTAGTATTTTTTTTGTACAAGCCCAGCCAATTTGGTTCAATGGACTTTGGAGAACATGGCTTAATTAAGTGCCATAGATATAGATATATATATCTACATAAATATAGAACCCAGTGTAAATGCAGATATTAATACTAATAATGCAAATAGAAGTAGAATGACTCTGGCAAACGAAAACATAGTATCAATAGTTGCCTTGGCTGCAATCCCACTATTTAAACACTATTGGCATTGATAAAATCACCCTCAAGTCAATTGCAAAAAGTAGCTTTCCTGGGAACGTACCTTTAAGACCATCAAGCGTGTACATCTGACTATCCCAAGTGTTTGGGAAGGACTGTATAGGTGGAGAAAAATGCCAAATCCAGTCTGAACATCTGGTTGACTATGTAATAAGCCATAATGAAGTAATTCCCCGGGACTCTGAGTGGCTTACAATTTGCTAAAAACTTTTAAAAACAAACAATTCAAAAAACACAACATGAAAAAACCAAGATGGCAGCAAAAACAAACCCAGGTGGGAAGAAGGGAAAGGGGCATCAATCATGTTCACCAAAGGCCTGGGTCAGGCACCCCCTTTTCAGAGCCTTTCTAAGTACCAACAAAGTGGGGTGTTTGGCATCTCAGGTAAAAAAAAACTTCATTCCAACAAACAGGATTGTGACACAGAAGGCACATGTCCGGGGTCCTTAAAAATGGTATATTTATTTATATCCTTTTTTTTTCTTATTTTTTTTAAATAAGTCAAGGCACAAACATACACAATATTTCCTCCTCCTCCTATTTTCCCTACAACAACAACCCTGTGAGGTATGTTGGGCTTAAAGAAAGTGGCCCCAAATCACCCAGCTGACTCTGATGCCTAATGCAGGGCCAGAACTCAGGGTTGTTGTTTTTACTTCTAGCCCTGTCTTTCATATGAAACTGATCGAGAAGAATATTTGGGAATTTGTAATTCAGGATTGAAATGAAGGGCCCTTGGTGCTCTCCGAGCTTGGTAGTTTTTTTGTAGACATTTCATTATCCAGCTAGGTAACATCATCAGTCCCTCCAACAAACATCATGAGAGAAGACCAAGATCTCCTCAAATATAAGAACATATAACTTTTGAAACACAAATGGAACAAATACTAGTTAAGTTTAAAGCTATCCCAGTTTAGCATGAAGTGTCAACAGTGGTCTAGCTGGCTTGGTTCAGAAAATGGTGCACAATCAACCCTTGAGTAAACTTGCATAGGATCTGGGCCCCTCTCAATAACCTGCCAAAGAAAGCTCTGATCTTGGCAGTAAGTTTGCAATAAAAGATCTATGTGATATCAGTGCAAAATTAACTGAGACATTAAAAGCTCGTGCGCCGAGAAACATATCAAGCCACCTTTATATTTTTTGAATATAAAGACATTTTGGAAAAGAATAACCCCTTTATAGTGAGGCTAACTGGCCACATTTCTTGTTTTTATGGTTATTGGTTATTATGTGTTGATATCAGGGTAGACCGTCGATATTGCTGTTGGCAGCCGCTTTATCTGGTTTATTAAGATTTTTTATTTTTTACAGTGGAGCATATTCTGTGAAACACGGGTGTCTTCCTCGCGAGTAAGCTGCCTCAATCAAGGCGTTGCCCGGCCCCTCATCAGCCCCGGGGCGGGAGGGGGGAGCCTCAGCCGGGGCAGCTGAGACAGGTTAAGCAGCCGACCTGATGAATTTCCTCCGGGGATATAAAACCAGCTCCGCGGGGTTGGTCTGTCCGCCTTTGGGGGGGGCTCCTTTGTTTTTAGCGGGGGGGGGGTTTGGGGGGGGGGGGCCGGGGGGGGGGGGGCTCGCCATGGAGGGGTCCCTTTTGCGCGTCTTTTTCTTCCTGATGGCTTCCAGGGGAGGGGGCGGGCAGCTGCTGGGCGAGTTGTGCTTTTCCCCGTTGAAGGGGCCCCAGCCCCACCTGGTCGCCTACTACTGCCCGGGCTTTCGGGACCCTGCCGACGCCCGGTTTTGCTGTGGAACCTGCAGCGAGCCCTTCTGCTGCGCCTCCCGAAAGAACCGCTTGGATCCCACTCAGTGTCCCGCTTTCAACCAGGCTCCCGAGGTGACCAGTCCGGCCACACCCGCGCTGGCGGACGATGGTAAGGAGCGCTTTCTCTGGGCGTTGACAGGGTGGCGCCCTCCCCTCCGCTGTTCCCCTTCTACCTCGGTTCTCGTCCCCCTTTCCCAGGTTTTAGAAGGTAACCGCTCCCTGGCCGGCCTTCTCTGAAACGAGGCAGGCTTGGGCTGGCTTATCTCATGAACAGGAAACCACCAGGAGATGCCAGGAAGGAAAAAGGCAGCAGGAGTTACTGTTTTCCCAAGGGAGGCGTCTTCCCCCTGTAAAATGGATGCCGAAGGGGCTTAGGTGTTTGGTTTCTCTTATCCTTTGGCCCCGTTGATTTTCTGCCACAGTGCCTCCATCCGAAAATTTGGCCGCCTCACCCAAAACCCATCCATCGTCGGAAGGTCAATTTATTTATTTTTATTTGATTTGTCAATCACTTTACACGATAAACAGGTATAAGTTATAAACATGAGTAAGAACACAGGAAACGGGGACAATAGGACAGGGACGGGAGGCACGATGGTGCATTTATGCACGGGCCTTACAACTGTCCAAAATCGCCCGTTTTCGTTTTTCTTCATCCGTCCGCTATTTGTAACCTGGGCTGCTTGAAGACTGGTGGCTTCCACTTCCAGAAGTCTCCAGGCAGCCAATTCTGGGAGTCCAGGTTGAGAAACGCACAAACCACCTCGGAGCGGGAAGTCCAAACTTGATTCTTTTCTGCCCCGTTGCTCGCGGGGAGATGAGTTCGGGTCATGCCCAGTTCCCACTCGTGGGATATGGGTGTTCCTCCGCCCCCGCCCCCGTCTGTTGAGCTCGTCCTAACCAGAGACGCCGCCTCACGGATGAGGAGCGTGTTGAGGGATTGCAATAGGGGCCGGGGGGGGGGGGGCTCAGAATAAGTGGAAATCCTTTCATCTCGTTTTCCAGACCGGATGAACGTCCTTTGGTGTTTTATTGGGATCTTGCTTGGCACCATCGTCGTGTGGAGCCTTTGCCGCAATTACCGCGTTTTGAAGTGTCGGAGATTCTGTGGTGACGACGAAGAAGAGGAGGAGGAAGAAGAGGTCGAGATGGAGGAATGTCCCTCTCCAGTTCCGCCTCCCCCCATTCACCTCCCTCCCCCTTCTCCTCCACGCTACATTGATTACCCGCCACCGTATAGTGCTATCGATCCTCTCGCCTCTTTGCCGGCTCCATTGACCAATGCACCACATAGCCCAACCGAGGGGGGATCCCCGCCCAGGTTCCGTGGGGCCGACGGAAGATC